>LR812539.1:15299324-15673079 GCA_903798195.1 Danio kyathit
GCCTGTTGCTACTGACGGTGCTAGCAGTTACAATGGTCTTTCATCTCGTTTTACGCTTGAACAACTAAATGAATGCTTAAGTCTGCATTAAAACATCGATGCTGTGAAAACAACCTTGTGAAATTGAAAATAGTCACATTAACCTTTACCGGAAGTTTATCGTTGGCTTTAAAACTCTAGCTGTGCATATAGCCCATTAGTGATTCAAATTATTAATACAAACTATAACGGTCTCTCATTCTGCTCCTGTTCTGGAATTATTCTGAATGAAATCCAGAAACACCTTCAAAGCCTCAGAACACAAAGCCAAGCCCAAAATTATTCATAACCCTGGCAAACTCTGATTTGAAGTAACTTTTATTCAAAAAGCAAAGTTTTTGTTTTGATTTTGTTTTTTGACCGGAAATGACACAGGCTTCTCCAAAAAGAGATCAAGTGGAAAGAGATCGTGTTCAAGTGGGTTTATTCCGTAGTCCAAAGACATGTAGTACAGGTGAATTGAGTAAGCTAAAATTGTCTGAAGTGTATGTGTGTGAATGAGAGTGTATGGGTGTTTCCCAATGATGGCTCGCGGCTGGAAGGGCATCCGCTGCGTAAAACATATGCTGGATAAGTTGGCGGTTCAATCCGCTATGGTGACCCCTGATTAATAAAGGGAATAAGCCGAAAAGAAAATGAATGAATGAATGAATAATAATAATTATAATAATAATAATACAATCTGTTTAAAGTCTTCTGGAATTTTTACGAGTAATTGAATGCAGTCTAAGTCCTGTTAAAAGCATTATTAGTCATTCATTTATTTTATTTTCGGCTTAGTCCTTTTATTAATCTGGGGTCACCACAGCGAAATGAAACCACCAACCTATCCAGCATATGTTTTACGCAGCGGATGCCCTTCCAGCTGCAACCCATAACTGGGAAACACTTACACACCCTCATTCACACACATACACTACAGAAAATTTTAGCTTACTCAATTCACCTGTACTACATGTCTTTGGACTTGTGGGGGAAACCAGAGCACTCGGAGAAAACCCACGCGAACACGGGGAGAACATATAAACTCCACAAAGAAATACCAACTGACCCAGCCGAGGCTTGAACCAGCGACCTTTTTGCTGTGAGGCAACAACACTACCTACTGCACCACCACGACACCTAAAAGCATTATTAAAAATATTAATTGAAAGGATTACAAATCATTTGAAACAAATGAAGGATTTAAAGAACTGTAATATCATTGAACTGATTGAATGTTCACACAAAAATGAAAATTCACTCAAGTGGTAAAAATGAAACAAACGCTGCTCTTCACTAAATAACTATAGTTTTTTTTTTCAGATTCAATGCATATTAAAGCATATAGTGAAAAAAAGTGAACAAGATTTGATCATTCAATTGGTTCATTAGGCTGTTTAATAGTTTCTGTTGCATGCTATAAATTATTATTTGCAAATGATACATTTTATAACATATATTTTATAAACTATATTAAATATAAAATGTATTCACTATATATGACTCTGGACCACAAAACCAATTTGCGCGACTAAAAAAAACATAATTTTATGGGTCAAACTATATATATATTTATTTATTTTTTTATTAATTGGAAAATTAAGTAAAGACCATGTTCCATAAAGATATTTTGTAATTTTCCTACTGTACATAATCAAAACGCAATTTTTGAATATTATACCATTTGTAACTTCCCCCTTTTTTTCCATATTACTAATATTACTACCATATTACCGTTTTATCTGTTCTGAAACTGATTTAGGAGTTTTGGAGTTTTGGAATTTAACGCATTTTGGGATTTAAAGCACTGACAGGAGTTTTGGGTCTAAACACAATGCAAACATCGCTTATTTTAACATCCCAGTGTTGACAGATCTGATCAGTGATGGACACAATCTCTCGCATTCAGACTGTATCCTGATAAGATATTTCACTGCAGGTCACAATTGACAGTGGATAGAAAGCAGCACAGCTTCATTAATCAGTGTGTGTGAGTGAGTGAGGACTGCCAGACCTCTGCTTTCCATAACACTATGCTTTACTTCAGTGTGTGTGTGTGTGTGTGTGTGTGTGTGTGTGTGTGTGTGTGTGTGTGTGTGTGTGTGTGTGTGTGTGTATGAGGAACTCTGTTCTGACTGGATGTGCAGCAGAGGGTGTTGTTACTCACCCAGGCCATACTTCACGTCTTTCTTCAGATTTACGGTCTGTATCTCTCGCTCTGGGGAGGGTAAAGCTTGGACTTTTTTCTTCAGGGAGTCTGTGGGTGGAAAACAGTGAAGGGGGAAGAGATTTGTGCTTTTAAAACGCATTTCAATTTATGCATCAATACACTTTGAGAACTAACAACCAGTGTCAGAATGAAAAAGTTTATAGTCCATTCACAAATGCACATTAAAAAAACATGCATCTCAAAATGTTGATAGTAGGGATGTAGTGATTCACCGTGAGACAGTTGAAAATCGATTAAAATATGTGATGATTCAAACCGCTGGAAATGTTGAACAAATCACGATAGATTTTTTGAACAGAGGGGGCGCTGTGTTTACAGGCGCAAACTAGCTTTACCTGCACATCAAAAAATGTGCAGCATTTAAGAAAAAAATTCAAGCGCTCTTCACCTTAAATTGGTTTCAAATAATTTTTTTAAATCGTGACTAAATCGTATCGTGAGATTAGTATCGTGAATCATATCAAATCGCGTGCCAGATGAATCGTTACATCCCTATTTGGTAGAAATAGAACTTTGTAAACAGAAAATAAATAACACCTCTAAAGGACTTATTCATCTCTAATATGTACTATACGTTATCAAACTCAATTCTTTTTTATTAAAATTATAGATTCTTAATTAGATTCTGTATTCTGAAAGGTGCGATATGCAAGTTTAACACCCAATGGTTCAACTACTGTAGGTATTTCCTTCCTGGATCAAAACAAACGCAAGCACAGGTTGCCAGATTGAGAACCAGCTGGAGTGAGACTGACTAGAGCCTAAAGGCTGATTTAAGTCATGTTCTAAATAAAAGCAATTTAACGTGATCGAAGAAAAATTCCCCATATTAAAAGGAGTTTTAGTTCTAACCAACACCTCGAATTGATATATTAGAAACGACTTCTATTTCTCACAGCTGAACAGCAGAATAAACTGACTATGATCACCTCAGGTACACCTCATGTGCTTTATTCAGTGTTAAATGCTAACAATGTGAGTTTGAATGCCCTTTTACATGACATTTATTGCCTTATACTGAAAGCAGCAACAGATAGTTCACCTCAGATCTTGAAATAATAAAATAAAATAAAATAAACTGTCTGAAACTGAACTTTATAACTCTGAAATAATGCAAACCAACACATATCAGTGATTTAACATGTACATTTAATAATGTTAAATATGAGGTTTAATATGTATTAATTAGATTATAACCCTTACCATTTCATGAGTGCATATTCTGTGCTTCTGAATGGCTGTAGTTAAATTTCTGTAATGTTTCGTCTGGTGCAAACAGCCAAATTGCTTATCACTGCAAATCTCGTCATGTAGCTTGTTGTTAGGACACAGGGTCACAATGTAACCTGCTCTCCTAATGTTTACGTTCGTAATATTTAGATTATTTGCTAATTAATAAGCTTATGTGGAACCGAATCTGCCTCATTTCGATGTCTGCTACTGTCCACCAGAGGTCGCATTTCAGTCACGGACGCAAGCTTTTCTGAATGAATGAAATATGCGGTTTTCCACCAGATTAAAGGAACCAAAACAAAGACAGCATTCTGGCATGGAAAGTTTTCAAAGCAGAATATCTGACTTTAGCATCAACTTAGCATGTTTCCTAAATATCTGCAAACACATTATGGTATTTTTATGCTTTAGAAGAGTCAAAAACTTACACACAGCACCTTTAATTCGTATTTACTGTGATGGTAATGTTAGTTAGTCAAAGATAAAATAATAAAACATATATCATTTGCTAATGTGTATTAGCAATTGATACGTTTTATAACATATATTTTATAAACTATATTAAATTTAAAATGTATTAACTATACAGTATATGACCTTTGACCACAAAACCAGTTTGGACGACTAAAAAAATACAATTCTAGGGGTCAAAATATTATTATTATTATTATTTATTTCAAAACTTCATTGGAAAAGTAAAG
Organism: Danio kyathit; assembly: GCA_903798195.1. NCBI lineage: Eukaryota > Metazoa > Chordata > Actinopteri > Cypriniformes > Danionidae > Danio > Danio kyathit. The sequence continues at coordinate 15,303,510 of LR812539.1, forward strand.
ATCATGTTCATTAAGATATTTTGTACTTTCCCTACTATACATAAATCAAAACACAATTTTTGATTAGTAATATGCATTGATAAGTGCATAATCTGGATGACTTAAATGGATAGTTCATCCAAAAAAGAAAATTCACTCATTATTCACTCATTCTCAAGTGGTTCCAAACATTCATGAGTTTCTTTCTTCTGTTAATTATAAAGGAAGATATTTAAAAGAAAGCTGAAAACCTGTAACCATTGTCTTCCACAAAAAGAAAAATAAATAATATGGAAGTCAATGGTTACAGGTTTCCAGCATTCTTCAAAATATCTTCTTTTGTGTTTAACAAAAGAAAGAAACTCAAAAAAGGGAGAGTAAATAATGTTTTATGGTAAACTATCCCTTGAGGTGATTTTATCAATATATCAGACATTTTCAGATTGCAGTAGTTATATCTCAGACAAATATTGCCCCATTCTTACAAACCATGAAAATTCTCAAATAAAAAAGTAAAACTTGAGTCGGCGCCAATAGCCTAGTGGTTAGTGCGTCGACACATAGCACCAAGGTGCTCACAGCGACCTGAGTTCGATTCCCACCTCGAGGCCCTTTGCCTGTCTGTAAAATCTCCATTGTCCTATCCCAATAAAGGTGAAAACCCCTAAAAAATAATTATAAAAAATAAAAAAGTAAAACTTAATTCCCCCAAAAACTGATTTATGACTGGTTTTATGGTCTGCAGTCCATGTGCTATAGAAATTAAACAGCTCTTTGAGAGAGAGAGAGAGAGAGAGAGAGAGAGAGAGAGAGAGAGAGAGAGAGAGAGAGAGAGAGAGAAACTAGCATAAACAGTCTTTCTATAAGCTGTAGTAATCTTTCATAACTAATGTCTGGGTGCTTTGGGACAGCATTATGTTTTGGCCTGGCTCTGATGTGCTTTACTAACAGCTGAGACTAGAGATTAGCTCTTAGCAATGCCGTATATCAACGCTGCTAAAAACACACAGCTTATCGAAGCAGAAAAAAAGTGTCTGAGCCAAAAAGAAATGCCAATGAAACTTGAGCTGAGGGAGGAGAAGTGCGTTAGAAAACACCAGAAAATGTTGAATTTGGCAAGAGTCTGGGATTTGGAGATTGAACTGTGAAGTCCGATGCCACTGTGAGGTAAACTGTTAATGACATTTAAACTGTTTTGTTTTACTAAAAGATCACTGTAATTTCCGCAGATGTTTGTGTTTCAGGGCCAGACCAGGACATAATGTTTCTTACTAACTAGTCTAGTTAAGTCAAGCTTTATTGCGATGTGTGGACATAAAGTGGAATTAAATAATGTCTCTCTCGCAGGATTAGGCGGTGCTACATAAATAAACACAATCATAAATATAAACACAACACTGGATGTAAGAGCTATTTTGAACCTATACATAACTAACATAACAGAGTGGTACTCTAACTACACTAACTACTATCTACTAGGGGTGTAACGGTTCACAAATCTCATGGTTAGACCTGTCACAAAATCAATTTTTTCTTGTTCGATATATTGCACCAAATTATATTGCGAAAAACAATTGTTGTCATTTTAAGACTATCTTATGCCACTCATTGCATAATGTCAGAATGACAATATAATAGCATCATAATGCAAGTACACTCTTAATATTCTTATGAGTATTTCATTTAATTATAGTCATTGTAACAATTTTAACACATTCGGAATGGGAAAAACGCAAATCCTAAATAAATAAATTTTATCAAATTTAAATTTAATCTTAACCAAAAAAAATTGCAAGGTAAAAACTAATGGAGCTGCAATATCTTCTACCAGATCTATTTTTCAGTTGTTAGACACCCATCATTTATATTAAATACTATAGTGCTTTTTTAGCCATAATGACACTGACACCACCAATAGAGATAGAGATGTTGCACAATCCGCTAAAATGTTGCTAGTATAGTTTTTTTTTTTTTTATGTATGGGAGATATATATATAATTGCATCACCATAATGATTGAGGTCATGTTCATGTGTTGTGCGATAAGTCTATATATTGATTATTGTGACAGAGCTACTCATGGTTCGGATCACACTATGGTTTTTGAGTCACGGATCGGACCATTTTTCGGATCAGCAAAATATGGAGGAGACAAATGTCATTTGATTTACATTTATTACAATTACTGCAAGACATTTTTGATTTTAACAAACATATCTTAGAACCTGTAATCTTAATAAAAAAAATAAAAATCAAGAAATAACCAGCTGAATAAAAAATAAAAAATATTCAGTATTGAGAAAAATGATCTTTGCTACTGCTTCTGAAAATGCTAAATGTATAACTCTAAGATTATAAGACTCTAAGATAGATATATATATTTTTAATCAGATCTGGGCATTTTATGGCCCGCTGGCCACATGCAGGACGCTGGACATCTTTGATCGGCCCGTGTGAAGTATTTATTTAATTTAAATCAAACCACAAACAGGGCCTTGCAATGTGCAGGTCTGATTTTGGTAATAAAGTGATATTGGACTTTCACATATAGGCACAATCCCAATTCTACCCCTTAGCCCTTCCCCTTACCACTACCCCTCGCTTTGCGCGTTCCCGTGAAGGGGTGTCACAATTCTCTTTAGCTGGAAGGCGTAGGGCTAAGGTGAAGGGGTAAATACCCATTTGAACGAAGATTTTTCAGGACCACACTCGAAACCAAGGGGTAAGAAAATTTCCCAGAATACACCAGCCACAACGGCAGGATAGCAGCACCCGGAAGTAAGGAGATCCACAAATTAGTATTTTCTGTCATTATTACGAATTTTTACAACAAACAAGCATATGTTTTATTATAATCATAACCGCGTTCATGTTTTACCGTCATGCTTCTAAAAAAACGCTAAAATAAAAACCTCTAAATTTCGTGATCTATAATTCCCAATAATAACTCCTGTATAGCAGTCCCACAACATTCTGACACTCGATGACACTCGAATACCCTGTGAGAAAAATCTAGAATACCCTAGAAGTCTGGAATACAGCAGTCGCGATGGTCTGATCTCATATGAAGCAAGAGATTGTGATGACATATGATGATGTGTGCAGGTGCTGTAGTGCTGTCCCAATTCTTAGGGGTAAATTTTGAAGCTCTTCCCTTTCACAATCGATTTTAAGGGTCAAGGGGAAGGGGTAGGGGTACAAAAATAGAATTAGGATTCTATTAAGACTATGTCTTTTGCACGCACAGTTTCGTTATTTCAAATGGAGACACGCATGTTCAGCACACAAATAGGAAGGGATGCACATGCGGTATGCCGTGAGTTGAAAAAAAATCAAAACATTTCAGAGTGCCGCGAGCGAACCACAAGTCATGTGAAAAGAACCAACCAGGCAGCTTCACACTTTGGATTTGATTTGAATTACACAGTAATAAAGATGTCTTCAGGTGTTCAAGGTTGAAGAAAACAAGTAGTGCAACATGACTCTCTCATACATTCACAAGTAAACATCGTTTTCCTTATCGAGTCCTTTTAAGATGGAGTTTAAAGGAAGTGTCTGGTGCATATGGAGAGAAGAGTGTTTCTACAGGTGGTATATCTAGCCTGTAAACACTCTCGTCTCTATATGCACCGGATACTTTAATTTACTATGAGGACTTGCTACATTTGTAAACTGAAGAGAAACAGATGACATGCAGACATGCAGATTGAAACATGCTGGGCAACACCAAGCTAAACAAAACCCGGATCATACCAGTGATTCCTATGGAGGAGGCAGGAGTGGAGGGAACTCCAGAGCTGTGCATGCTCACGCCTAGAGATTATGAAACAAAAGTTTTAGTAGAAAAAAAAAGGAATGTATACAAGGGGATACATAAAGTATGATGTCAGATCAATATTTTTGTTGATGCCTGTGGCGAGGGGGCGTGGCAGAGAGCCGTGGGAACGAAACGAGGCCCGCCACAGATGAGAAACACCTGTGGCGCACACCTGCCTCGAGTCCCACGGAAGGAGCTCTGGACTATAAGAGGAGGAAAGATGGCAGAGGAGGACGAGAGAGGACCGGGCCCGGACATATTGTTTTACTTTTGCTTTCAGTTTGACGGCAGTCTCCGTGAGGAGCTACCGTCCGTTTGTTTTGGTTTAGACTTTTGGAAACTACTGTCAATCTTAGGAATTTTGCTTTATTTGGTTTTAGGTCTTGAGCTATATTTATGCTCTATATTTATTATTACTTTGAAATCGTGATTATGATTGGATTATATGACTGCATATAATTTCGAACAGATTTTTATTTTAACGTATCGCTACATACACCAGATTTTCAATAGTTTTGGCTCAGCAGGACTTTTTTCTATTAATATTTTTATTCAGTAAGGACACATTAAATTAGTATTAAGTTTTTAAGTGATAACATTTTTTTTAAAGATGCTTTTCTTTTAAATAAATGCTCTTTTTCTGAACTTTCTAATCTTTAAAAAATAAAATCAACACCAATAGTAAAACATCTATTTATTTATATATTTATTTGTTTGTTTGTTTGTTTGTTTAATTCACTCATTCATTCGTTTATTCATTAATTCATTCATTGTATGATGGCGCAAAATAATAATAACAAAAAACGAAAAAGGATATGCCACCAAAAAAGCTTACCACACAGGCGGAGGAGGTTGACAATATCAAGAGTAGCCTTGGATTGGATAAGCAGTTATTTAAAAAAATAGGCAACAGTTCGTGGAAATTGGCAACCATAAATTTTTATACCTAAATGTAAATCGTGGCATAGCACAAGGATCAGTTTTAGGTCCAATATTGTTTATAATTTACATTAATGATATGTGTAAGATATTAGAGTTATTTATTTTATTTGCGGATGATACAAGTATCTTTTGTTCTGGGGATAATTTATCAAAACTTATGGAGTTGATTAAAACAGAAATTAATCATTTAAAATTGTGGTTTAACGTAAACAAATTGTCATTAACTACAAGTAAAACAAAGGTTATTAGTTACACGTTACACAGGCACATTAGTTAATGATAAGCTAATGGAATTTGTGAATGAATTTACTAACATGAACAAACAATTAGCAATACATATAAAGGATTCATACACATTTTAACTACAAAAATTCCATGACTTTTCCAGGACTTTCAAGTCAATTTTCATGACCTAATGTTTTATGTAATCTCTACGTATACGTGATAAATCATAAGAAAAACAATGCACGTTTAAATTTATTACAGCATATCATAAAATACACAACAATCTCTTTAGTTTCATTTTATTTTTATATCTATGTAAAATAGATGATGCTTACACAGCACTAATAATGTGAGAGCATGTTTTTGGCCAAGAAAAGAAAAGTAAAAATAACTAACCTTCATTCCAGTATACAGATATTTTAGGTAATGTTAATAGTTTGATAATCTAGTTTTTTAAACTACTTCTATAGTAAAGCCACAATCACACTGCACTTTTCGCTCCATAGACTTCCATTCATAAACATGTGAATGCGGCAGTCAGGAGACGCAAGCACGTGCGAAAAGTTTCGCATTTCGCTATATTCGAAAGTTCAAGCTTGGTAAATTCTTACCTGCGAAATCACATCAGGTGATTGCATTAGACCAACAGAAGATAATTTGAAATAAGAATGTTAAAATATGGAGCAATTACTCACTTTTATTAACGTCTAATCGTATTGTTTAGTCCTGCCCCTTTTCGCAGTGTCGTACGACATAATTTCGCAAGGACATGCTCGAGTGTGACTGCAGCTTAAGTCACTTTAGACAAAAGCGTCTGCTAAATGTAAATGTAATTTCCATGACCTTTCCAAAACCTTGTGGGTTTTTCTGTTTTTCCAAAACTTTTCCAGGTCTGGAAAACGCCATGTCCATGACTTTTCCAGGTTTTCCATGACCGTATGAACTCTGATTTATTATGGTATTTATTCATCTCAATTAAATTACATTAGTTCATGTTAACTCACGCTGCATTAGCTAATGTTATTTAGCACAGCTTTTAATTTTGATGATGCATTAGTAAATGTTGAACTATGATTAATTAATGCTTTACAATATTATTCATATTTGGTTAATGTTAATAAATACATTAACTAATAGACTATTATTCTTAAGTGATACCATGATTTCTATGATATTATAAAGATACAATATAATGATTTGCCATTTTGGGACTACACTTTATTTTAATGCCCAGTACAATATAAAACTAATATTTTAAAGTGTTATACTACGTCAAAATATTACTTGTTTCACAGTATTATTGTATTAAATACTTTTAAAAAATACGAAAATGAAAACACATTTAAATAAATGCACAGTAACAAACTCAAACCTTTTGAATGGGACTTTTATCACATATTTCTTGCAATTATTACTTTCTTCAGCTTACTTATTCATGCTACTGTGTCGAATTGCTAGCAAACAAACTCAACCTTGCCCAATACCCATTCTTTACCCAGATAAAACAAAAAAACAGGCTATCATTATAACATCAACCAAACACTGACATTTGCTTTTACTTGCTATAAAGCCTTGTATTATTCCCTAACACAAAGAAAAGCCCTGATGCATGTTCAAGCGCACAAATTCGGCCTGTAATCTCTTTATGGCATCTCTGTACATGCGGAGGAAGATGTTGAGAGGATTTGGGCTTCTGCGTCTCTCTGATCTGACAGCGGATGTCGGGATGAAATGGAGAGGTAAAATGAAAAGATCATTGAGGGAACAGAGAGAAAGCTGTTAGAAAGATAAAACGAAAGCGTCCGACAGTTCTGACTCCACTGAGACTGATTTCACCCACTATCAGACAAGCGAGAGAGAGAGACTACAAAGTGAGGAAGTTAGACAACGTTCTAAAGCAGAAAGACACGTTCTTTGAGGGAACGACGAGCCATTTTTCAGACAGAGCTTTGAGTGGAGATAAGAGAGAAACAGCCGCTCATGTCTTCTTTTCCTCACCTACGACATACGCCTGTCCCGTGTCCTCGCAGGACGAAGAGTCCGACTCTTTCTTCAGGCTTTTAGGGCTCCAGCGAGGGCTGTCATCCACCAACAAACTGCAGGAGAAACAAACAAAATCAGTACAAACATCTGTATTACTTCCAGTGGTAGGGTGAAAAGAATGGTTATTTTCTGATCAACTCATAATAGCACTTTTGGTAATATACTGTATGAGCAGAGAAAGATGTGAGCAAAAATATTTTATTGTTTAAAGGTGCTGTATGTACATTTTTGACTCTTCTAAAGCATAAAAATACCATAATATGTTTGCAGATATTTAAGAAACATGGCAAGTGTACATTCTTGTTTATCTGAAAAACAATGCTGAAGTCAGTTATTCTGATTTGAAAATGCGAGATACCTGCCGGAACGATGTCTTTGTTTTGGTTCTTTTAACCCACCCAATGCTAGTTTATCCAATTATATTTCAGCACCCCGGATGCCTTGGTGGAAAACAGTGCATTTCATTCATTCATTCATTCATTCATTCATTCAGAAAGGCTCTCAAAGCATGCGCCCGTGATCGAAATGCAACCTCTGTTGGACAGTAGCAGACTCCGAAATGAGAAGCAGATTCAGAGTTCCACATGAGGTTATTAATTAGCAAATAATATAAATATTACAAGTGTAAACATTAGGAGAGCAGGTTACACTGTAACCGCGTGTCCTAACAATGCGCTACGTGACATAATTTGCAGTGATAAGCAATTTGGCTGTTTGCACCAGACAAAACATGACAGAAATTTAAATACAGCCATTCAGAAGCACAGAATATGCACTCACTCATGAAATGGTCAGGTTTATAATCTAATTAATACATATTAAACCTCTTTAACATTATTAAATGTACATGCTGAATCACTGATATGTGTTGGTTTTGAGTTCTAAAGTTTAATTTCAAACATTTTGTTTTATTTTCAAGACCTGAGGTGAACTATCTGCTGCTGCTTTTTAGTAGTATGGCAATACATTTGTAAAATGGCATTCAAACTCACATTGTTACCATTTAACATTGAATAAAGCACATGAGATGTACCTGAGGCGATCATTGTCAGTTTTCTGCAAGATATAGAAGCTGTTTCTAATATATCAATTCGAGGTGTTGGTAAGAACAAAACCTCCTTTTAATATGAAAAATATTCCCTCTATCACGTGCCGTTGGTTTCATTTAGATCATGATTTAAATCAGCCTTTAGGCTCGATAGTTAGACTCGGTCCTGTTAGTCCTCAATCTAGAAACCTGCGCTTGGGTTTGTTTTGATACAGAAATGCAATACCTAGTTCAACCAGTTCACTGGGTGTCAAACTTACATACTGCACCTTTTACCTTTTATTGTTTTGCAAAGTAATTGTCTATTTGCACTGTCAGGACAATAATACAAAAATAACCCAGTCAACTGTAAGTGTTATGAATCAGTCTGGAAGAGGACATGTGTCTTGGTTAGGAGGATGGTTTGAGTAGCCAAAAAAATCTCCAAGAATTACAGCTGGAGAAATTTAAAAGCAAGTTAGGTTTTAGGGTGACAAAATGACATCACCAACACCACCACAAAATAGTTAAAAAGATATTTTTTGTTTCAATTTTTGGTTAAATTGAGCAAAATATTTAAAAGGAATAAACAATCAAGACATTTTATTTTTATTTTTTTACCATCTCTTTTGCTCACATTTACCAATGGTGCCAAAATGTGTTGAGGGCACAATATATTACCAAAGAGGAAAACTACAGATTTATAACTTTGAATGTTCAATTCATAACTATGAGACACTTGAAAGCTCTTGTAAATATGCATTATGGCCAGAGTCTGAAATATTACAATCATCTTCACAGAAGTATTAAATCCCTCCAAACATGTGCAAACACGGTTTAAGACCATCCTTCTCAGATGCACACAGACTGTCTGTCTGTCTTCCCCCGAGAGCTGATTAATGCTTCTGGCCGCAGGCATCTCAGCACTGAGCCGACGGAGAAACAGAAATGCAGAACAGGAGAGTGAGACAGGCTCAGAGACATCAGAAAAACTGCAGATGAGCAGGAAAAGGAGTGGAAAAAAAAAGATTGTGAGGGTTTTAAGACATGAGAAAAAACATGTCAGAGCTAAAGAGTAACATGGGTGGAAAGATATGAAAGAAACTGTCAAAAAGGTAAATTAAAATAAACTGCATAGATCACAAGAGAGTGAAACATTTACAAAGAAAGCTACACTGTAAAAAAAAAAAACTGTTAAATCACAGTTTCCATATTTTGTGATTCACACAATTTTCTGTTTATTTACAGTTGTGAATTGCATTATGGGAACTTGATCTGTGCTCTGTCGACTTTTGAGGTTGAAAATTCAACTCTACAGTTTAACAAAATGACTTTTATTGACATTTTTGTAGTTTGAAATAATAAAATGTAGAAGTAGTAATATATAGAGAAATAAGTCTGTAAAATAACAGAAAATGTACCTTCAGTTTATTACAGGGTTTTTGTACCATAAATTACAACACCAACCAGGACAAGAGTCGATCTCTCTCTTTTGTTTTTTTTGTAGTGCTGTATTTATAGCACAGGAACTGTAGTGTTTGCTTTGCTTTGGCTTTTCGGGGTTAATTATTGTGATCTCCTGATTTCAAAAGGGGAAAACTGGGAAATCTCTGTAGACTGATTGCATTTCATGCCGTTCAGCCTTATAAGCTTAAAATATCAGCAAAATCACCTGTTTTGTCATAATTTTAGACATTACGCTAGAGAATCATTTAAATACTAGCTCTAAAGTGGTGTTTGTGAAGTAGCGATGGTTTCTGCTGTTACACAATATCACACTCTTAGCAGTACGATATGGCTGTATATCAGCACTGATGGACACTAATGGCCCGTTTCCACTGAGTGGTACAGTACGGTACCCTTTTATGGTCGTTTCCACTGTCAAAGGGTACCTAAAATTTAACCGTACCATTTTTTGGTCACCCTTTGCAAAGAATACCTAGCACAAATAAAACAGACAAACGCAAGAGTAAAGCGCTAAAAACAAAGGAGAAGCCAGAAAAACAGCAGCAAATGATGCTTCTGCAACCTAAAACATGAACAAACTGCCATGTTTAACTATTATCATCACCTTTTAAACTATTATGAACTCGTAATGACATAATTACTCTCTAACAACATGTGCTGCTGAAGATTAAAGACACATATGAGATGTTTGCACTGACTGTGGGCTATATTTCTTGTTGTTTTTAAACCCAAATAAGGACTAAATGTATGCTGTGTGTAGTTTTTTCTGTAATTGATAACATATCGGAGACTATAAGGGTCTGTATGTGTTCATATATGTTGCATTTATTTATTTATTTTATATAATTGCATATGTTACAGTAGGCTATTTCGCACTGTCATTGATCTGCAGTTATAATTAAATCATGATGTTCATAGAAAGGTTAGTAATGAACATTTATACACAAGTATTTGTGTATAAGGCATCTGTTTTGTGAGAAGTGCTTCTCGTACGATATGTGAACGACCCGTACAGCGTTACTGTGACATTTCCTCGAGTAAAAATGACGCTGACTGAAACTTTTTGTTGTACACCACGCCCACCAAAAGGGTACCCTTTTGGCAGTGAAAATGCAAGCTTGATAAAGGTGACCCGTACCGACCTGTACTGTACCGCACTGTACCTCTCAGTGGAAACGGGCCATAAGGCACTCGGCCTGCGGCCTCGAGCCAACACACGGCTCCCACCAGTGCCGATATACAGCCATATCGCACTGCAACTCGTGTGATATTGCTCATTTAATCTATTAAAAATGTTAATCAAAGTCACTTTTCTTAATTTTTCAAGGTTAAAAGTTGTTGGAAGAAAGATGAAGGTCCCATAATGCAAATCAAAAGCATAAATAAACAGGGAAACATAAAAACATGAATCATAATATACGAAAAACTGCTGATTTCCAGATATTTTTTACAGTGTACGGCAGAATTAGAGAGAAAGGCAGAAGTGTAAAGACATAATAAACTAGATCTAACCAGAAGAAGGAGACGGGTGATTATATTGTAAAACAGCAGATGAGCACAAGAACTTAGTAAAGACATAAGAGAAACCACATCAGACATACTAAAAGGAATAAATGTACTCCTAAGTCAATAACAAACTCTGGGTTAAACTGAGTTAACAAAGAAAGTTTATATCAAGCATTGTAAAACCACTTTACCAGGTTGAATTTGTTTCAATTTGTCAAGCCAAAACTTACTCCGGAGTTTGTTCAACACGTTCTGTGCAACATGCCACAAGAAACAGAAAACAAGATGCAACATCCAACTGTTTAGTAAAAACAAACATGCATCACCTTTCTTGTTGTCTGGCCACAGCGATGGATCCTGTGTCCGAATTTGCACGCTGGTGTGATGATGCGAGCACTTGTGATTGGGCCATGCTGCTCTGTGATTGGCTACTGAACGGCACCATCCTGTGCTCTGGCGACTCCGGCAGCTGGCCCAGGTTATGATGGGAACGGCTCTTCAACCTGGGGTTGGAGCTGCTGCTGAACCCTAAATAAGGCGGTTCAGATGGGACAGAGGCCCGACTGGATGAACTCTTGCTGAGGGACATCTCTGAGTAGGACATCCTCTTGTAGAGTTCAGGCTCAGAGCTGGGGGACAGACTAACTGCACCCATCCCATCAGAGTACTGCAGACTGCTCAGCGGAGAGTTCTCTGAGAGAAAGAAGTGACAGAAGAAATAAAGATGGTAACAGTCTTGAAAAAGGAGTGTTCAGAACATTAGAACAACCATTTCTACAATATTTAGAATAATTTTGATTCACATTGCCTTTCATGCCTGTTTTTGATCAATTCTTGTGTCCACTTTCTACCGCTTTAAAGAGAGGGTCTGGGGGTGGGTTCTGTATGAGTGTTTCTAATGTGCTTGCCTAATTTACATATGAAAACAGAGGATTGTCTAATCTTTAAAGGTCCCGTGAAATTAAAATAGTGTTTTAGATGTTAGTTTGAATATCTATTAGCTAGTGTGCTCCAAAACATCGACAAAATTAGTGTAAAACCGATATAAACATCCAAAGCCTGTAGTTTGTCACTTACGCATAAACGGATCAACGATTTTTTTAACGTCACCTCATACTTCAGTTTCTCATCAACACGTGACCAATCAAATGCTCTCTAGTATCTGACATGCCCCGCCCCTTGAAGACGCTTCTCATTTTCTTTTCATTTGATGCGCTTGATCTCAACCTCTCTCACTGGCAGAGCTGTGATAAAAGAAAACACTATTGGCTGTTTATTTAAAAGGGGAGGAGCTACACTATGTCCCACCCCCTCTCCATTTTTCCATTGTGATAACGTCAAACATCGAATAAAAAATGCACATTTGAAAGCACTTCACAGGACCTTTCATTTATTATGTGTTTTTGCTTTTTTTGGAGACTGACAGTTTATGACCATTTATAATTGGTGTTTTCCATTTTTAAATCTGTTTTGTTTTTCAGATTATTTTTTTAATTCAAAAGGTCATGATCTGCACTTGTTGAGTAATTGTGATAACGTAATCACTCAACGAGTGCAGATCATGACTTTTTGAGTTATTCTGTTTATAAGATTAATGCACCCAAATCAAATGGAGCAGGAGCACAGTGCAGACTTCACTACTGAATCGGATCATTTTTCAAACATCAATATAATATGCTGATTTTGTGCTCAACAAGTCTTATAAACGCTGAAATCAATGTTTAAAGCAGCATTAATAGTTTACATTCATTTAGCAAAAACTTTGATGCATAGAAAGTTAAAAAGATTTGCATTTGAAATACAAATATTTTTTACATTGAAAATGACTTTTCTGTCCCACGTTTCATACATTTTTGTTTAAAATAAATATTATTGCATTTTTTAACAATTAAAAAACACAACTGACCCAAACAAACATTATATGTAATTTTAAAGAACCTTATATTTGATAATATTTAAATATTTACTACTTTTTAAAAACTGATATATAAACATGACATAAAATGTTACAAGTGCTTAAAAAATACTAATAAAAAAGACAAAAGCAAATAAATAAATATGGCGTATATTTAAATGTGATGTTTAAAAAACACTGGCCAAATGGATAGGAGAAAAAAGAAAAAAATGAATGTACAAGCACTTAACATCAACTGAATTTGTTTCACTACTGAAGCTAATAGTTTTCAAACCGCTTGTGTCAGAAATTTGTGAAAGCTGCTCAATTTGCCCTTTCTTTCCAACAAATAAACAATTGAAATCCTTATTTGCAATATTCATGCCATTTCCTTGTTCCGTTCACTTTCAAAAAACCAAAAAGCAAGGCTTGATTTCTCTAGTATGTTATTCATTATTTCTTCTATTTTATTCATACTTTTTAGGGGTTTTTAACCTTTAATGGATTGTGGATAGAATGAATTGTGGGGTGCAGAAAGAGGAGGGAAAGATCGGCAAAAGTCCTTGAGCCGGCAATCGAACTCAGGTCACTGTGAGCACCTGCTATAGCATTGCGTCTACACATTTAACCCCTAGGCCAACATGTTTTTGATTATTTCTCACCCAGTTCCTGCAGTTCCTGGTTGTTCTGTCGGGCTTTCATGTGCAGGTGGAACTTGTACTGAGCTGAGCACAGATGCAGCAGATACTGGCAGGTCTTCTGACTGTCTGTCTGAAACAGATGTTTGATCCCGTCTGAAGTGTTCTGCAAGCAAATCTTCTTTTTCTGCAATATATATAAAAACACATATGACAAACACCGAAGGCCTGCAGGTAAAACAGCTTGAGACTCAGCCTCTTTGGCTTTTTCCAGGAACTGTGATTTCCACAAAACATAAACATCTCACCGTGAAGGAGATCTTCTTAGTATCCCTCCAGGGGAACCTTAGCACAGGGGTTCGATTTCCATTCAACACCTCGAAGATGAGGACACCCTTTGAGTAAATGCCCAGCATGATGCCAGTCAGAGATCTCTTTTCTGGAAGCACACGGTGGAAATGCACTCCATACTCAGGCAGTCTCTGGCACACCTGCACATAACAGACAAAGGGTCCTTTTACAAAGTCAAATTTAAAGGGGATGCCACTTTTTACAGGATGTAAAATAAGTCTCTCATAACCCTAGAGTGTGTATGTACAGTTTAAACTCAAAATACCCAACAAATATGTTTTGAAAGTACCCCTTTTAGGCTTTGATAGAAATGTGCCGTTTTGGGGACTGTTGCTTTAAATTCAAATGACAATGTGCTCCCAGACCTCTCATCAACATTTAGAATCCCTCTTAGTGGCTGACATTATCTTCAGCAGGAAGAGAGCAAAATCTCTAATGGCATATGGCTGCTTCTCATTCAGGGCCATAGATATTTACATTAGAAGTTGCCTACACTATTGTTGTCTATTTGAAGGAATGCATCAATAGAGCTACCATTTTAGTACAGGGTAGCGCTCTTTTGAATTGAATGTGAGACCAAGGTGCAAGTGGAGGACTGGCCCATCCAGAGCCAGAGATATGTAAACATATATACTTACATCTATGATCAGGAGTTTTCCTAGTGGTCAGTATTCAAATATTTAATTTAAATTACGAAAATTAAAATTTTACAACACTTTTCTACATCGATGGATAAATGATTGCACGGCATTACCGACAAAGATTATGTGTTTGTGTGCATGGAAATGTATTATCCTCCCTCCCTGTTAAATTTGATCAAATCGATGTCCTGAAACACACACCCTCTTCCGTTTTCACTTCTAATTCTAACGGAGGGAGTGATTTGTTTGTGAATGAATCTCCGTTATGAACGACTCATTCACTTAGCCAACAATAATACTGTACAAGTTTCTGGCTCTGCAGCATGCTGTTATATTTCATTTACATTGATTGCTTATTTTATTCAACAAAACTAGCATAAGCCGAGTATTTAGTGAGAGTTTGGTGCTACTTTGCCTTATGGTTTGGGCAGTAAGAGACTGTATTATAATCTTGTTTAGAACAAAAGTTCGTGACATACAAAAAATGTAAAAAACTAAATCTTACCTATGAAATGTTCTGCCTTTGTGCTTTGTTTTCTTAGTTTGCTCGTTACTACACCAGTACCGTATGGGATATCTAGTGTATATATCTATGATTCAGAGCTGTTTATGCTAACAAGAAAGAGATTGTCACTAATGGGAGGGGCTTTCCCCCTCTGATGACATGTACAAAGGAAAAATGTCAATCAATTATTATAGTGATTATGACAAAAATAATAACTAATTAAGCTTACCATTAGAGGCTGGCTATTAGTGTTGGGCCGATAGACGATGCCATCGTCCATCACCAATGGCCGATAAACTTCACGATGCTGAGCCGGCATTGCGATCCATCGCCCCGCCCCACATTTTTTTGATATACAACTTATTATTTGGATGTCATCTTAATAGCAATAACGGTCTTTTCATGAGCTCTGTTAAATTTTACATATAGCTGCCGTTTGCACGGCTGACAGCATCGTGAGGATTAAATGAAGGATTGTACAGTACCTCTCGCGCTTAAAATGTGTAGATTCAGTGGAAAACACTGTTACCTGCAAACCCCGTCCCACAGACTTTGCAGTGAATGTCTTTAGTAATTTTCATAGCGGACTTGAAGCCACTGGAAGTCTTTTATCCACTCTTGGAAAAGTGTAAATGGTGGATTAACATTCAGCACATGATCACTAATAAGATGTGCCATTATTAGTAACTTTAGGTGGTTTCTAAAACTTAATCTGTTAGTGTTATTTTCATTCTCTCATCTTCAGCGCTTCACATTTTCGCAGAAGGCATTGACTGAGTGATTGACAGCTGATATTAACCAATCCATTCGTGTTCAGTTCCAGAGCAGTGGGCCAATAAGAAGAGCACAAAGGTGGGGGAAGCATTGCGGGCTTTTTTTTTTACTTCAGCAAGTTCACATAACAACTGCTTTAATCTGTTCCCGAGCGCTGCGTTTGGCGTTTTTAGGTGCAAAGATGCATTCTGCATAAATGTCTCCTAAATCCGTGCACGCGGTGAGGATTTTGCAGTGAAAACAGTGAAAATGTATGCACAAATGCTTCCAAATATATTTTTAGGTCGCATAGATAAAATTTCGGGCGCATATGCGACCAAAACAGTCGAGCCCTAGCATCTTTACTTGTTATTATTTCCTCATAATAATAATAAATTAAGGAAGTTAACATCAATCACAATACAAATTACAGTGAACTCCAAATGAACTCTCATCTCCTCCACCAGGTGTGGGAAAAAGCCATTATACCGACACAGATCACTCTGTTTATTCATGCCAGTCCCGCGGAAAAAAGTGATTGAGAGGTGGTAATTTGTGTGTAACTTTATTTATTTATGGTTTGGTTATGGGTAAAGCAAAGACCATGTGGGTCAGGTAGTGAAAACGGTAAGCTACAATTAATTATTTCATTATGAATGAATTGATATTTAACAACAACCACCCCCACCCCGCCTACGACGATGATGTCATTGTTCATCGCAATGTTTCACATTAGACATCGTACGATGCCAAATTGGTCAACATCGCCCAACCCTACTGGCTATATTCACACACTGTTGCCACTCAACTGTGTTTAAACCCCTTATAAAAGGGGTTTTAGCATAATAGTTCACCTTTAAGCACTTTTTCAAGGTGCCTTTTCAAACTTACACAGGATTTTACATCTATGGTAAATTGCATAACTACATAAATATTTGTACTTCTCAGATGCTATTTGTTATAGTACTCCAAGTAAAGTATTCTAAGGAAAAATGTCTGTCTTAAATCTCATTTATTCATCCTAAATATGTCATTGGGCGTCACGGTGGCGCAGTGAGTAGTGCGATCGCCTCATAGTAAGATGGTTGCTGGTTCGAGCCCCAGCTGGGTCAGTTGGCATTTCTGTGTAAAGTTTGCATGTTCTCCCTGTGTTCGCTGGGTTTTCTCCAGGTGCTCCGGTTTTCCCCACAGTCCAAAGACATGCACTATAGGTGAATTGTATAAGATAACATGGTCGTAGTGTATGTGTGTGAATGAGTATGGATGTTTCCCAATACTGGGTTGCAGCTGGAAGAGAATAAATGTCATCTTTCATGTTAAATCTATATATATTTCATTTTAAATTATTATTTATTTAAATCCAAAATGTACAATATATTACATTACGTAAAACATTTAAATGGGGCAGCACAGTGGCTCAGTGGTTAGCACTGTCGCCTCACAGCAAGAAGGTCGCAGGTTCGAGTCCCAGCTGGGTCAGTTGCCATTTCTGTGTGGAGTTTGCATGTTCTCCCTGTGTTGGCATGGGTTTCCTCTGGGTGCTCCGGTTTCCCCCACAGTCCAAAGACATGTGTGGGTGAATTGAATAAAACTAAATTGGCCGTAGTGTATGTGTGTGAGTGAGTGTGTATGGGTGTTAGGGTTGTGACGATGAGGAAATTTCCCCACCGGTTAATCGACATGTGACAACACCGGTAATACCGGTATCACCGTGGGGGTGGGCGTTTCCTCTTTTCCTCTTTTTTTCTGCTTTTAAATATCCTATAAATGCGTGCGTATTACACTTTCACTTTCTGTTTTTCGGGAATTGGCAATTCGGCGTCAAACTACAAAAAAATCACTGTTATTAAACACAGAACTTTTACTAACAAAACGAAAAAAACAACATCAATGCTACAGGCTGAAAAAAACTGGAAATTAGAACCAAACAAATAACAACCATAGAACGTTTATTACTTATGTTAGAATGTTTTTAAAACGAATAAGAAAATAAAATAGAAATATAAGTAATTAAATAGCACAAAGTTTAAAAAAGATTAAACAAATGAACAAGAAACAAATATAAAAAAACTTCCAAATGACATTAGGCTACAAAAATGACAGGTCGGCAGTCTTTAAAAAAAAAAAAAGAAAATACTGCATTTTTTTTTTTATTAACAGTGCGGTCTACATGGTCTTTCCCAGGAAACCCAACAAGTTGACCATCTCTGATGGGATCTTGTGGGGCTCACTATGTTCCCCATCGTGTTGAACACTCTCTCGGATGCGCAGCTTGATACTTTTTGGTCACCTTTGCCAACAGGGGGAACCTACTTTGGTTGTCTTTTGTTGTCCTACCTGACTTCAATGTCTTTATGTATTAAATAGCCTAATGTATTATATATTAATAGCTTAGTCCTTATAAACAATCCGTTTATAAAATACATTAATAACGAATATAGGTTACTGAAGAATAAACCGAATATGAAATATGATCCTTGCATAATGATCACAGCTAAACAAGCTAGCACTCAATTTATATATAAACTATAAATAAAAAAAAATTAAGAAATTTTAAGTAATGGAACATTATGTAAAAAATCTAAAGACTACAGGCTAAATAAAAGTGCCTCGTCTGAGCTGAACATCACTGTGCGGTCACCGAGCAAGATGACAAGTGCTCCACGGGACCAGTTTATTTTTTGATTTGCGCGTTGTTCCTTTTTTAAAATGTCTTTTATTTTTAAAATCTCTCAAGTCAATATTGGCTATCGGGTAACAATCTCCCTCAGAGATATTGGAGTTCAATAACGTGGTGCGCAGTAGCTATGACTTTTGGCCAACACCTCCCTGTACGTTTACACACTGCATAGATAGACTGCAGGCCTACAGCCCTGGTGTGTTATGAATTGCGTGTTTTAAATGACAGAGACACATGCTACATTTAGTTTTTATTGTAAAATATACATTATAACTCAGTACACTCTAAAATATTATTTTTTGAATGGCTTGCCTATTGGCAGCGTAGCCTATAACCGTTGAGCATAAATAGGCTAAGCATATTTTCATTAATATTAAAACACATGAATACAAACTTGCCACCCTTTGATTTTTTTTGTTTTCGTATATTTTTTATCAAACGAAAAATGCAATGAATTGTTGATTTTGGTTTTCATTTTATTGTGATTCATATAATTATTAGGCGGCGACTTGACTTGTGTGATGTCTATCATGGATGACAGAGAGAGAGAGAGAGAGAGAGAGAGAGAGAGAGAGAGAGAGAGAGAGAGAGAGAGAGAGAGATGAGATCAAACCTCAGTTTCGATGTGTGGCCGCACGTCACATTTACTTTACTGCAAGTTTTTAATATTGGCTCATCTAAATTAACTTTTCATTCGATTAAAAGCCGAAATAGGCTATTGCCAGACAGACAAACGCAACTTTCGGTTTTGGAGGGAGGCTTCAGTGAAGACGCACACACACACACACACAGGATACACTCTTGTCGACCTTTTCATTATTGATTCTTTTAACATTAAACTCATAATAATCAAGTGCACAAAAGAACAGATGAACTTCGGGAAAAGTATTCATTGCGGTTGCCGCGAGGTTTCTTTGTTTCTCTGCAGTTAGCTTGTCAGTGGCGCGGCAATCACTTTCAGTTTAATAAAAATAAGATTATTTATTACTAAACACTGTGAGATGATGGTCGCGGGATTTTTTAAATGAGGCGCTTATGGTTTACGTTTTGGCACTAAATCGTCCGCCATTCTCTTTCTGTAAATTCGACTCATCTCGTTCTTCTCACATGATAAAGGAAATATGAAGCATTGAAGCTATGTTCAGATTTTAACTACAGCCTACTGCATGCTATCGTCTTAAGTAAATTATTTGGAATTATATTTTCCATTTAATTCAAATAAAAATTGAATTAAAAAAAGGAATACTTGAAAAAATGTGGGCACGGTGTCACGGTGGAAAAGTGATGTCACCGGTGTTGCGACTTAAAACCGGTAACACCGTCAACACCGTCTATCGTGGCAAGCCTAATGGGTGTTTCGCAATACTGGGTTGCAGCTGGAAGGGCATCTGCTGTGTAAAACATATGCTGGATAAGTTGGCGGTTCATTCCGCTGAGGCGACCCCTGATTATTAAAGGGACTAAGCCGAAGGAAAATGAATGAATGAATGAAAACATTTAAATGATACATTAAATAGAAACAAAATCTGCCAGTTGGTGGTGCCAAATCTTTGTCACTGAATTGTTGATTTGTATTCATTCAATGCGATTAAGTTAGTGACTCACTATATACTATAGACTCGCTGGATTAATAAAAAAATGTGATGTAATTAAATGTTCGTAAAACACTATAATGTTTGCACTGAGATGTACAGCGGCTCAGCTTTGACTTGTGGGAATGTTTTTCATGAGAAGTTGCAAAGATGAACTGCTGAGCTTGAAATCTAAACGAAGGGGAGATCCTACAACTGCTCAGATCTGAAAAGCTTTAATCAAGAGAATCTGAGAGACAGCAGATTGCAGCAATCTACTTTTATTTAAGTCAATTTTGTAATTTTGGTCAATCAGGAATTTAGTGATGGGACTGATGTGTTTGGTTTATTTCCTGACCTTGAGAAACTCCAGCTCAGCCTCCTGCTCTGAAGCGTTGTAGTACGAGCTGTGGAGTTTGGGTAGCTCTTCTTTAATGGTGGTCTGATCGATCTTGTCTAGAACTGGAGCAGGGAGGTAGTGCTCAGTCCGGAAATATGTCTTTCCATGAAGCTGATGGAATATGGAGAAAACATGTACTGAAGTAAGATGATGTTCAGAGGGTGAATATAGTATCTGATAATCCCATAGTCCAAAGTAAAAAATAAATAAATATTTAATAAATATATTAAATTTATTGTATGAAGTTGACTACTTTAATTGAAAATACAAATAAAAAATAAATAATGCATAAAGTAAGGCTATGGTAAGATGTCTATCACTTGGTCACAATATTTAAAAAAAAAAAAACAAAAAAAAAACTGGTAATTACACGATAAACACACATTGAAAACATTAAAATTAAAAAGGAAAAAATACAAACAAAACAAACTAAATAAAAGAAAAAACAAACAAAAAAGCAAAAACAAACAAACTGAAAACAAACTAAAAAGCAAAAACAAACAAACTGGAAACAAAAAACAAACAAACAAAAACAAAAACTGAAAACAAACTAAAAAGCAAAATAAAAACTAAATAAAAAGCAAAAACAAACAAACTGAAAACAAACAAAAAATAAAAGCAAACAAACTGAAAACAAACTAAAAAGCAAAAACTGGAAACAAAAAAACAAACAAACAAAAACAAACAAACTGAAAACCAACTAAAAAGCAAAAACAAACAAACTGGAAACAAAAAACAAACAAACAAAAAAACAAACAAACTGAAAACCAACTAAAAAGCAAAAACAAACAAACTGGAAACAAAAAACAAACAAACAAACAAAAACAACAAAAAAAAAACAAAGAAACTGAAAACAAACTAAAAAGCAAAAACAAACAAACTGGAAACAAAAACAAAAAAACAAAAAAACAACTTGAAAACAAACTAAAAAGCAAAAACAAACAAAGAAAAAGTCACAATATTTCAGTGTCATTTGTACCTCAGTCTGATAGTCCCCGAACTCGGCCTGCAGAGCCAGAGATGCCAAAATCATGGCATTTTCCAGGTCACAGCGAACTCGCTCCTCTAGAATATCCTTTCGCAGCTGCAAGTAGTACTGGTGTTTGGTCATTGTGTGTCTAAAAGAAAACAATATTGATTTGGATAACTGGAAAACACATTTATTGGTGCATAGATTCAACCATTTACATGCAAATAAATCATTTAGTTTGACACAATTACTTTCAGCATTACATTGCATTAATAAATCTTATTTAAAATGAATAATATAATATAATATATATAATATAACATAGTATAACAATATAATATAATATAATATAATATATTATAATAAATATAAAATAATATATTATAACATAATATAATAAATATAATATAACATAATATAATAATATAATATAATAAATATAACATGATATAATAAATATAATATAACATAATATAATATAAAACATGTACTTATAATATAATATAAAACATGTACTTATAATATAATATAATATAATAAAAAATAATATAATATATAATATAAAACATGTACTTATAATATAATATAGTATAATATATAATATAATATAAAACATGTACTTATAATATAATATAATATAAAATAATATAATATAATATAATATAATATAATATAATACAATATAAAACATGTACTTATAATATAATATAATATAATATAAAACATGTACTTATAATATAATATAATATAATATAAAACATTGTACTTATAATATAATATAATATAATATAAAACATGTACTTATAATATAATATAATATAATATAAAACATGTACTTATAATATAATATAATATAATATAAAACATGTACTTATAATATAATATAATATAAAACATGTACTTATAATATAATATAATATAATATAATATAATATAATATAATACAATATAAAACATGTACTTATAATATAATATAATATAATATAAAACATGTACTTATAATATAATATAATATAATATAAAACATGTACTTATAATATAATATAATATAATATAAAACATGTACTTATAATATAATATAATATAATATAAAACATGTACTTATAATATAATATAGTATAATATATAATATAATATAAAACATGTACTTATAATATAATATAATATAATATAATATAATATAATATAATATAATACAATATAAAACATGTACTTATAATATAATATAATATAATATAAAACATGTACTTATAATATAATATAATATAATATAAAACATGTACTTATAATATAATATAATATAAAACATGTACTTATAATATAATATAATATAATATAATATAATATAATATAATATAAAACATGTACTTATAATATAATATAATATAATATAAAACATGTACTTATAATATAATATAATATAATATATTATAATATTATTTATAATATAATATAAAACATGTACTTATAATATAATATAATATAATATAATACAATATAAAACATGTACTTAGAATATAATATAATATAATATTATATATAATATAATATAAAACATGTACTTATAATATAATATAATATAATATATAATATAAAACATGTACTTATAATATAATATAATATAATATAATATAATACAATATAAAACATGTACTTATAATATAATATAATATAATATTATTTATAATATAATATAAAACATGTACTTATAATATAATATAATATAATATAATATAAAACATGTACTTATAATATAATATAATATAATATAATATAATATAATATAATATAATATAATATAAAACATGTACTTATAATATAATATAATATAATATAATATAATATAATATAATATAATATAATATAAAACATGTACTTACAAATGTAACAATATTTCTCAATATTCAGAACTTGAATGATTTGCATTACTTTTTTTAAATCAAATAAATACAACCGTGGTGAAATTCTTCTAACAATAATGATTGAAATGTATTGCTTTATTGCATTATTTTGAAACCTCCAGACAGCTCTTACTGTATCAAACTGACGTCGTCCTGAAAGAACTTGATACGCAGAAAGAGATTAAAAATGACATCCGTTTTCTTTTTCTTAGGGTCGTCCTTCCAACCATCAGGTGCTACTTTTGAAAGTTTGGCATCAGATTCAACGAAGTAGAACTCGTCATCTAGAAAAAAGAGAAAGGATGAAAAACAAACAGATCACGCTAAAGGAATTGCATGAAGCATAACAAGTTAAAAAGTTTGATTTGGCTGTGTAAAATGAGTCAGAGGATTTAATTGACGGTCTGCGGACACAAAGCAGCTGTGCCCATTAGGCATTAAGAACAACAAAATTATTTATTCTGTTTTATTTAAATACTTCCTAATCAAATTTCAGTGTGTACACGAACAGGTGCACGTATCATGAACTCCTGACGTTTCCTAAACATTATTTGAAATAGAGGAAATTAACTGAAGGAGGACTAATGAGAAATAAATCAATGCAGCATGGGGCTTTCATTTAGACTTAACAATTAATAAGAAAAACACAAAAGAGTGTAGTAAACAATCTCTCACACAAAGATATTTAGTTGTTTTTTTATTAGAATTAAAGGCACACAAGGAATGAAAGGAGGCTGCATGGGAATGGAATTTGATATGGTTCCGATGTGTATTAAAGTGCCCCTAATGTTGTCCTCAAGGTTCCTCATTTTGATTTGAATGTCTCTTACAATTATGGCTATGCAATATGATATATATACAGCCTCTTCACCCTTGTGTATTACTCCGCCCACAAGCAGAGGAATAAGCTCACTACAGTCTGACAAATATTGCAGCTGTTGGGCAACATAATGTACTTTTAAGACTTTAATGCTTACTTTAGGTAAGAATATAGTTGTTTAAATTGCATTTATGAAGTTTTTTTTACAAGGGCAGTGTCTATTTTAAAATATTCATAATTTCTGAGATTCAGTGTGTCGGCAGGTATCAGCCTGTCAGAGCAAAGAAATTGACAGTTGACGTTCTGCCACAAGATGGAAACATAGACCACATAATAAGTCCTTAGGATAGGATAAACTCCACGTGAATTTCAAACAACAGCATTATTGAACAGGTAAGTGACATTCTAAGTCGATCTCTCTCTTTTGTGTTTTGTAGTGCTGTATTTATACCATAGTAAAATGATAGTGTTGCTGTGCTTTGGCTTTTTCAGTGGTTAATTAACTTGACTTGACTTGACTTTGACTTTATTAATCCCCAAAGGGAAATTTACATGTCACAGCAGAGCTTTCCGTACTAAAAAAATAGATAAAATATGTTACATATACATAAAAACACACTAATAAAATTACATTCAAACTGCACACCTTCGTTCCAAAACAACGAGCAAACACTTGTCCATATCTAATACTAATACAATTCAGCACAAATCATCTGGTATGATTTTGGTTATAGAGTCTGATCACTGTTGGCAAAAATGACTTCCTGTATCTTTCTCTGTAACACCGGGGTTGAATTAATCTTGCACTAAAA
The DNA here is from genome assembly GCA_903798195.1 of Danio kyathit. Lineage (NCBI taxonomy): Eukaryota > Metazoa > Chordata > Actinopteri > Cypriniformes > Danionidae > Danio > Danio kyathit. Next base: position 15,328,451 of record LR812539.1, read on the forward strand.
GAGCTTGCACCTGATTGGACTGTATCAAAAAGGGGGTGACGATCGTAGTTCCTCATACTGACAAATTTGTCCAGCATTCGATCATGTGCAATCTCTTCTATGGTGAGTAGCGCACACCCCACAACAGAACATGCCCTTTTAATAAGCTTATTTAATTTGTTTTTGTCCTTCTCCAACAGTCCCCCTCCCCAGCAGGTTACAGCATACAGAATCACAGAAGACACCACAGAATCGTAAAAAGTCTTTAACAGTGTCTGACACACACCAAAGGACCTCAGCCGTCTTAAAGGTGCTGTATGTAAGTTTTTTGACTCTTCTAAAGCATAAAAATACCATAATATGTGTGCAGATATTTAAGAAACATCTCAAGTGAACATACTTGTTTAACTGAAAAACAATGCTGAAGTCAGATATTCTGCTTTGAAAATGGTTTTTCCGTGCCGGAACGCTGTCTTTGTTTAGGTAATTTTCACATGCACATGCCAGTTCAGCCAATTATAATTCAGCACTCCGGGTTGCCTTGTTGGAAAACAGCGTATTTCATTCATTCATTCAGAAAGACTCTGAAAGCATGCGTCTGTGACCGAAAAGGACAGTATGGGAGACCGATTCAGTTCCACATGAGGTTATTAATTATCAAATTACATAAATATTACGAAAGTAAACATTAGGTGAGCAGGTTACATTGTAACCGCGTGTCCTAACAACACGCTGTGACGAGAGAGGCAGTGATCAGCTATTTGACTGTTTGCACCAGACCAAACATGACAGAAATTTTAATACAGCCATTCAGAAGCACAGAATATGCACTCACTCATGAAACGGTAAGGTTTAGAATCTGTTTAATACATGTTAACCCTCTTTAACATCATTAAATGTATAATGGCATTCAAACTCACATTGTTAGCATTTAGCACTAAATAAAGCACACGAGATTTACCTGAGGTGATCACTGTCATAGGTTTCACAAGTTCAGCTGTGAGAAATAGAAGCTGTTTCTAATAATTCAATTCGAGGTGTTGGTTAGGACAAAAACTCCCTTTAATATGGAAAATATTCCCTCTATCGCGTGTCGTTGCTTTTATTTAGAACACAGTTTAAATCACTTGCTCCTGTACTCAAACTGGCAACCCGCGCTTGCTTTTGTTTTGATCCAGGAGTGCAATACCTAGTATAACCACTGGGTGTCAAACTTACATACTGCACCTTTAACAAATGAATGCGACTCTGGCATTTTTTATACACCTGAATTATTGTGATACGCTGATTGCAACAGAGAAATACTGGGAAATCTCTGTAGACTGATGGCATTTCATGCTGTTCAGCCTTATAATCTTAAAATGTGAGCAAAATCACTTGTTTTGTCATCACTTTAGACAGTACACTAAAGAATCATTCAAATACTAGCTCTAAAGTGAAATTGGTAATTTAGTAATGGTTTCTGCTGTTCTGACCATCAGCTGCAGATGTGAATAGATGGAGGAAGAAAGTAGTTCCTCTTACAAAGGGTTTTTGACTCTCCATTTTTCTTTTTCTGATTTTCTTATACAAACGATTATGCCCTCAAACTTTTGTATAAACACAATATCACACTCATAGCAGTGCAATAAGACTGTATATCTCTATTGTAATGTGCTCTATTGTTTATTTCATGATGCCATAAAATACATTGTTTTAATTTATAAAAAATGTATACAAGCCCAATATTACAGCATCATGAGAAAATTGTAATCTTGAAAGAACAATTTGCATTTTATTTAGCAACATTTAAAATTTGTTATTCTTATGTTGGACCTGTAATCATTAATTTTTGAAAAGTGATATTTTATTAATAATTCAAATTTTTAATCTAGTATTTGCCCCGACATGCTAAATAAAGTAAGAACTATGCGCACATATGAGTGAGTACATTTCTGGGTATATGCCTTAAAATACTTTTTAAAATGAAATGTGTGTATATATTAACTATCAATTGATTTAATTTACAGAAATGGTTCTATATTGTGATAAGTCCATTATATTTGTCAAGGTTACTGCTTAGTCCTATTTGAGGTTATAATAAGAGGAGTAAAAGAGCAATATATAACCATATTTCATGAGTTTTTTTTTTCAGTTTCCAACAGATTGTCCAGATGAAGTGCTAACATTATGCTTTATGTTTTTTTTTTCTTTCATGTAATGAAAAAGGAAGATGTTTTATGCACCTTTAAGGTAGGCGAGGCTGAAGAGATGGTGTTCCACTAATCCAATATGAGCTACGACCATGTCTAAAACATCCTTGCAGACCGCCTTCACATCACAACACAGCTCCAGCTTCTGACCGCTCAGTAAGACCACCCCAACTTTCCTTTGGCTCTCCTCCACCTTCCCACGCTTGTTCTGTCAAAACATGGAGAAAAGTCCATACATACTGCATATACACCAATATGTAACAGTATAAAGCAAAGCCATTTAACTATCTTACCATTAGTGATGAAGGCACAGTTAATACCACAGTTGGCTCGCTGCTCATCCTCACAAACTCAGGGCCAAACAAATTCTACAAGAATGTATAAATGATATGATTAAATGAATGATCAAATGAATGAATCTATGAATCAAAACACGGAGCATGGTTTTGTTATTCTGCTTTCACATTAAAACACCTTTGCTATATAAAGTATAATTTAAATTCCACTTCAATTACTTCATCTTTTCATCCCTCACAATAAAACTTGCTCAAACTGAATTCAAGATCACCATAATCAATATTAATTGCATAAAGCTTGTGTGTGAATATGAGCATGATTAGGTATAGTTTGAATGATGCATGGCTAAAGTGAACTCAATGTGAATTTAGATCAACTGGATTGTGTTATTCTGGATGAAGTCAGTCTAAAATGAATTCACTTTAAGCCTATTCAATCTAAATTCAGTTCAACTGGATTGCTTGATCCCGCGTCGTTAACACGTAACATGTATAAACCAAATTCAGTCCAAATTAAAAAATGATTCAGTTGACTTCATGATTCAGATTCCTTCAGCTTCAAGGCAAAACAATTCAAAACTGATTACTAGGATTCATAACATAAGTGAACGTATTCAGAACATGAGTACTTCATGAAATTAGAGTCTGAATGACGCAAAGAAAAAGTAAAGTCAATCCAAATTCAGATTAACTGGATTACATTCATATTTGGATCATTCACAATGTAAAATGCAACTGAATTTAATGTAAATTCTGCTATCAAATGTGTAACTTTTAAAATGCACGATGAAAATGTATAGTGTGAATGATGCAAAGCTAAGTCAATCCAAATTCAAATGAACTGCGTTATGTTACCTTTGGATTATTCACATTGTATAAGTCATAGTGAATTTAATCTGAATTCAGTTCAGCTATCAACACTATGATTTGTATAATGCATCAAGAAAAGTTATAGTGAAACCAAATTCAATCTGAATGCCTTTTGGATTATTCCCATTGTAAAACGTTTGAAATGAAATTATTGTAAATTATGCTATCAAATGTGTAACTTGTATAAAGCATCAAGTTCTAGTGTGAATGATGCAAAGCTAAAGTCAACTTAGTCCAAATTCAGATCAACTTTGTTACATTATCTTTGAATTGTTCACATTGTATAATCCATAAAGTGATTTTAATTTGAATTCAGTTCAGCTATCAATGTAAGACTTGTATAATGCATCAAGAAAAGTTATAGTGAAACTAAATTCAATCTGAATGTATTTTAGATTGTTCACAATGTAAAATCCATAAACAATGTAAATTCTGCTATCAAATGTGTAAATTGTATAATGTATTGAGCAAAGTGGTAGTCAATCTGAATGCATTTCGGATTATTCACAATGTAAAATGCATGAAGTGAACTCAATCTGAATCCAGACCATCCTTAACGCTGTAATTTTTAAAGTGTGAATGTGATGTAAATTCAGCTGTAATGCAATACTTTAGATTTGCGTGGATGAAGGCCAGCTTCCACGGGAATGCTGTGAACGGGTTCTGCCAGGTCTTCGCCAGGATAGACGGAGGCTCTGGACATCCGAGCCTGAAGCCTGTGCAACTCTTCCTGGCGTTGGATCAGAAGTTCTGTGCCCGACAGCTCATCCTGACCTGCTTCAAAGAGTCTAGACGCATAAAAACCAAAACAAAAACTGAATGGTACAGTCTATTTAGAGAATTTTGATAATAACTGGATCCGGTCTAAATCTAGGTGACATTTATTTATAAAAAAAAAAAAAAAAGCATATTCAATATGAGAGAGGAATGCATGTGTCAAAATTTTATTGATGACAACCACGCCCCTTTAAGGTAAGATTTCTGGTTTAAGCCCCACCCCTTTTATATAATATTTTTAATTCCGGTAATTAGATTCTTATCAAACTAATTAAATTATAATTCCAGTAATTAAATTAAATTATATATTATAAAGCCGGTAATTAGAATCTAACCAAATGAATTAAATTATTTATGCTATTAGAACCTTTTTTATTTTTTAATTATTGCAATAAATTATATAAATTATATTATTTCAATTAAACTAATAATATTATTATAATATATTATAAAAATAACAATACTGTCTAAAGACTGATAAGTCCTTTTAATATGAATTTAGCTCAAATAGATTACATTATCTTGTAATTATTGTAAGTTAATAAAGAGAATTCACTGTGGACTGAACTCAGTTTACATTCAGTCTGAATTCATGTGATCTGGATGACATTATCCTTAGATTATTCACAGTGTAGAACTCATGAAATGAATTCAATCCGAACTGAAATCACTTTAATTATATTCAATCTGAAATCTCATTAACTAGGTAACATTATCTGTGAATTACTCAAAGTGTAAGATTCATAAATTGATTGTGGTAACACTTTATTTTGATGGTCCCTATTGCACGTTTTGTTGACTAAACCTAACAGTCTACTTATAATCTATTGACAATTAGTTGGCATTTATACGCAATGTAACTTAAATTCAACAAAATGCGTTAAAGGGACCATCAAAATAAAGTAATACCTATATTTCAATGTGAACTAAATTCACAAACCATATTTAGTCTGAATTTGTTGAACTAGATTGTCATTATTTTTATTATCTGGAATTACTTTTATTGTTCTTATTCAAATCTAGCATCTGCCAAATGACTATATAGTAAATGTAAACGATCACATTTTGAGCATTGTTACACTGAAACAGATGATATATAAACATATTCATAATTTATATTTATTATGTAAAACTGTTAACATCCATAAAATCTTATCTCATCTTGCTAGAATCTATAGCATTTTTGTAATGAAAATATAATAAAATCAGCACAACTCATTATCCAATCCTGCTCTGAAAAAAGAATCTCTCATAATTTAAAGTAATAAGATGGATAAGACACCTAACACAATTTAGAGAATAATTGTGAAGCATTAAGTATTATGTCAGCACACTGGAGTTATGCCAACCAATAGAAGAGCCACCTGGTTGCCATGGGTGACGTATGGCGTGGCTCTGGTCCTCGGGCACCCTTAAGGGAATCATTTACTGAACTCTGCCTCAAAACCTGCTCTACCCAAGAGCAGCACCTGGCAAAGGTTGCCACGCAGCATCACAGAGGAGAGTAGTTCAGCTGGTTAACCAGCAGGAGGAGCAGTAGAATCACTGACTCAATCCTTTGGGAGTTTTTACAATATATACACAGACTTTGGGGGAATAATAATCAGGATAAAATCTACCAAAAGTGGTTAACAGGCAGAAAACAATGGAAAACTGTAGAATATTAGAATGCAATGGACATATTTTTTTAAAACCCTTTCTATACATTTATAAGCATTATAATTACTGCAATCTGATTTTTTTTTTTTAAACAAACATAATCCTGTTGCACTACTAAAAGAAAACATGTTAAATGAGAATCTGAAATATTTTATGGCATACTTCACATATTTTCAGATTGTTCATAGTATATGTATTAATTCCGGTACTTTTACCATAAACCAACATAACAACCATTTGGTAGAGGTTGATATTTTAGAAACTATGGGATGTGCTGAAAAATTCAAAAATGAAAAATGCATTGAGTGTGTTAACTAGCAACATTAGGAGTTAAGAAATGCAATCCAATTTGTTTTTTCTTGGTGGTTAAAGGGTTAAGTTATCTTAAGAAAAATCACAATATAAATTGCAGAAAATGTAAATAACACAGTGTACATTTTTCCTTAGATTAGACTGAATATAATTTAGAATATACTTTATTAAAATGTTCAATTTAGTTAATTTACTTGCATGTTTGAGTGAAATGTTAAATATTAGTTTTATTATTTAAAGCTCTGAATAACATTCCTTACATTTTTAGAGCTTATTATTATTTCAGAAAACAACATGAGACTGAGGACAACAAATGAGAATAAACAATATATTAATTTGTTGTTATTGATAATCAGAGTCATTCCACCTAATACTGACTTCTTAATTCTTGTTAAAGTTCTTGTCTAAGTTAAAACATTACTATTGTGTGACTACAAATTAATATAAACATGCCACCTTTCCCAGATGAATATTATAACTATTATTATTTTGCAAAATGACAACAAGAAAGTAATGTTCTCATAAATAGTTTACAGAAGCTTAGACTGACACTGAAAGCTGTTTAAACCACACAGTAACCCAAACCTTACTCCTAAAAGTGAGAGGAAAAAATATTTACATCACTTTTAACCTTTGAGGACATCCCCATAGGGAGATTAAGCAATTTTTAGATCATTCTAGGGATGCTTTTTGTCCCCAAAGTACAAGAAAAACCACACACACACACACACACACACACACACACACACACACACACACACACACACACACACACACACACACACACACACACAGACACACACAGACACACACAGACACACACACAGAGCTGTAGTTTTTGCAACCAGAACTAAACTTCAGCAAGACGAGAGGAAATGAACTCCGGAAGAGTTTAGATTATCATTAACTCAGGCTGGGGTCCAAAACTGAAGAATAGGTCAGTAAATAGAGGACATGGATGACTGATCAACACAGAGGGAAAGAGGGAATACCTGTGTCTCTGTGAACCGCTGAGTGAAACGCCATCATGGTCCGACAGGCCCACCTGAGAGCTAAAACGCCTCAAATCTTCAGACTTCTTGGCTGTTTGTGGACGAAAGAAAGAGGTGAAATTAATGCAGGTCAAGCATGTGCTTTGCATGGTACGCTGATATCCAAACCAACACATTTCTTTTATCCTGCAAATCAAATCTCTTTCATCTGAAGTGCCACAGAATTATAAGATGTGAAGACTCGGACTGGATTCAGAAACGTTCTCATGGTTCAAATTAACTCAATATTTATGAATTAACATGGTCTTATTGGAAATGAATGTCATTTAGTATTATTTTATATTACATTTGACTTTTTTATATATATTTATTGTTATATTTTATTTATATACACTATATTTAATATTAAATTGTATAACATTTTATTTTATGTTATATTAAGAGTTTCTTTTTCATTTCTAAAACGTTAAAATTGTATATAAATATATAGTAAATAAATAAATAAATAAAACAATCTATATATAAATACATAAATAAATACATTTATATAATTTAAATAATATATAAATAATTTTATTATATGTTGTATTACATCAAGATTTATAATATTTTTCTTTTTCATTTCTAAAGTGCTAAAATGCTTTATTATTTTTAATTAAATTGATGTTGCAGCAGGGGCATAAAATCTCATGAAAACATCTATAAATAACAAATATATAAATAATGAGGTTGCTTGAGCAAAATATGACCCAAAAATACAAATGGTATGTTTAAAAAAAAATTAATGATAGAGACTAATGAGATACAATTCCTTAATTATAATTTGCTAAGTTTTATAGGAGACTGTAATAAATACAGTAGTGACTGAGATTTGTGATCTGATTCAACTGTGTCTATATTACGTATATTGTCACCTTGTCTGTAGTCGGGGTCTGATGATGTCACCGAGGGGCTTTCACTGGACGAGCTGTAGTCACTGTTGTATCTTCTGTGAGTATGAGGATCTGAAAATGGACATTCACAAAGAGAAAAAATATATATAAAATTCAAATTCTTGTAAATTTAGTTATACAAGTTTATTTCATCTTATTTGAAAACGCTGCAAGGAAAATTAAGATTTTTTGATTTATCTGGGTTTTGTGTGTGTGTGTGTGTGTGTGTGTGTGTGTGTGTGTGTGTGTGTGTGTGTGTGTGTGTGTGTGTGTGTGTGTGTGTGTGTGTGTGTGTTCTTGCTAATGGAAAAAAAAAATTAAAATATACATTAAGAGTTTCTTCTGTTGCGGTTTATCAATTTTTGTTACAAAAATTATTTAAAGTCCATTTTCTCAAAAAAAAAATAAAATAAAATAATATCTATTTTCTGAACTAAAGTGTTTTACATAGAGAAAGGTTCATACATAATATGACTGATTATTTTATTCTACAAATAATATTTTGTTTCCTGGGTGTTTACAGTAATTTAAAGGGCACTTATGATGAAAATCAACTTTTGGAAGCTGTTTGGAGAAAACTGTGTGTCTGTATAGTGTGTCCACAGTCATATTGAAGTGATGTAAACTCAACAAGTCTGTTTTTTTAAATGTCCTGATGTTAAAATATGATCCAAATCCCAGTGATTTTGAGGCCCACTGCAATGTGACGTAGGAGTGTGGATTTCCCCACCCACTGCATTGATTGACAGGTGCCATGTTTCTATAATATTATGTATACACATGTCCAAAGAACATTTTTTTTGTAAAAAAAAAAAAAAAAAACTGGGATTAAAACATTTGTTCCAACTGGCTGTGATTTTTATAGGTTTAAAACATTTTTTTAAAAACAGCATGTCTGTAATAAAGACAGTAAAATCGCTATGTAATTCTTAACCACTATAATCACCACAGCTGCATGGTGTCAGTAAACGCGCATATATATGTGTGTGTGTGTTTGACTCATCATTTCAGAAAGGCTTGAATAAACTCCACCACAAAAACATCAAATAAACTTATTTGGTATTTTTGTCTAATGAACTGCATTTCAGCTTCATCCGTGTTTGTCTCTATCACTGACTGCTGTTTATCTGACGTAACAGGAGAAGCAGTGGGAATGGTGGGCGGGGAGAAGCAGCTCATTTGCATTTAAAGCCACCAAAATGGCCATAATCCGGAGGCTAATAAATTAACTGATGGGTATTTTGAGGCTGAAAGTTTACAGACACATTCTGGAGACACCAAAGGCTTATCATATATCTTGTAAAACGGGTAAAATATGTGGAATTAGGAATTATGAAAAGATTTAAAACAAATAAAAAAAAAAGACCTCCTTTGCCTCTAATGAGACAAAAAAAAAAAAAAAAAACAGACACATTTTGAACCAAACTTCATCCAGTTACAAAAAATGCTTCATTTGCATATCTAAACAACATTTTAAAACAAAAATATGTAATAAAAAAAGAGGTCAGATTTCAATAATGTTTCTACTTTACCCATATACCTACCCATTACTCCCAAACATTATTGGTAGTTAATGTTTTAATGTAATTTAATGTAACGTTTTAATGTAATTTACTAACATAAACTAAGAACAAACAAAATGTAGTCTTTTAATATGCATCCAGGAACTGGTATGTCATCATGACATCATTAAACTGATCTTCATATTCTCAGGCGTGCGCCGTGCGGTGGTAGTCATAGTGAACTCTGGAAACTGTGTTACAGATGATTTCCATCATTATGAGGGCTGAAGGGAGTTCAGAAATGTGCTGAGGGAGTCTCTAAATAGAAAAAATATTCATATCCTGTGTGCTTGTGGTATGAACGCGCATGCAAATCATCTTATTTGACCTCTTGTGTTTTAGCATTTTGAAGGAGAGCCTTTTGGTTAAATAATCAGTAAGGATTGCAGAAGTGCAGAAATATTGAAAAAGCGGGTGTAAAAAAAAAAAAGTGTATGAAGAGCATATGGAAGTCATTTCATTGATCAGCGCTCAGTTTTCAAAACAAAAGAGCTTTATTTTTTATTAGATTTGAAGGCAAGACCTCAACCCTGATAAAAAGCACTCCAGACTTACCCAATAAATGTTAACTGACTCCGTGACTAACAATAGACACAACCGAGAAACTGTTTATTATTAATAGGCCTTCAAAATAAATAAATAAATAAATAATAACTGATTAAAGCTGATGTGTATGTGTGTATTTTTTGATTTTGTAAATAATAATAATAATAATAATAATAATAATAATAATAATAATAATAATTTAAATACAATATGTCACTATAACAATAAGATAACTATACTTTATATAATTACTTGTATATGTTATACTATTACATATTGCAATAATAATATTACATAAAAATAAAACTAATTATATTATACTGCTTCTAAAATAATAAAAAACTAAGTATTTTTTCAATTTTTTAATTATAATTTTAAAATTTTCCATTATATTTTATTGAATAACTACAAAATTAACACATTTAACATTTATTTTAATGTATTAGAACAATAAAATAATTATACTATATGTAATTATACTAATATATATTGTAATAATACATAGAAATATCATTAGAACTACATTAAATTACTCCTAAAATAATATAACAAACCTCTTCCCATCTTTCCAAATGACTTAATTTAACATTTTAGATTATATTTCACTATATTTTAATGTATTACTACAAAATCAACCAATTTCAACATTTATTTTTATGTATTAGAACGTCTTATAATTGATAATGTTATATTCTTTTTATTTTATTAAACGCTTATTGTAACATACATATTACAAATCATATTTTGGTCTTGTGTTTGTCAACAAATAAATAACAATTACTATAGTTATTGTTTATCATTGTAATTTTAACAATTAACTCATAAATTCAATTATTGGCATCATGTCAGTCAAACATTTCCTTTAAAGAAAAACTATAGTCGCTGTCTTTGTTGCTTCTCAGTCAAATTATTCCTCAGTTTGCATTTCCAGCCTAAGCTCAGGTAGGAAACTCTGAATCATTGACTCAGTGTGTGTGTGTGTGTGTATTACATCACTATCTAAACTACGGCTGAAACCTGACAGCACCTCTCGTGTAAGTCCTGTTTCAGCACTTTTCACGAGTCTGTCAGGACCTGAAAATCCAGTCCTTCAAAAACTCAACGCTACATTTTTGGCATGAACCGAATTCCTGAAGGATTACACAAGCCAGAAGTGCGAGATTCAAAGAGACAATAAAGCTGTGGTGTCATGATCTCGTCAGTAAACAATCAGCTCAACCCCCAGTGAAACTTCGAAACAATGACAATCATGTTGAGCAAACAAACAGTTCCACGTAAAGAGACCAGAGCAAAGGCAACCGATAGGCTGAAAGATGGGTAAACGCAGTAAACCTACCAGTCCAAGAGTAAACGAAACCACCTGCTCGTGGAGGAAATACAGACAAATAAACAGCATTCTTGACCCGACCGTCAGTTATGATCACGAGGCTTTAAAACATATCTTTCAGTCTCAAGGGGTGAAGGTAAAAAAATATGAAAAAAATATGTTGAACAGTCTAGATTTGGATGAATGTATGGATGGATGAACGGATGAATGAGTGAGTGAATGAATGAAGGAAAATATATGATAAAACACGTTTAAAATATCAAATAAATAAGTAATAAAGTATCAAATAACTGTTCATTATAAATAATTATTTGATACTTTATTACTTATTTATTTGATATTTTAAACTTTTATAATAATAATAATAATAAATAATAAACAAAAAAATGACAAAATAAAAATAATAAATCTATTGATAAATAATTAATAAATAAATAATATTAATATAATAAATTAACTCGACATCAAATAAAATAGACAAAAAATAGGTAAATATATCAAATAAAATTATTTAAAACATACTTAAATTATAAAATACATTTATACATGTATAATACACTAATACTATAACATTTTCATATGTTAATATGTCGCATACTTTATAAATAATGGAGAAGTTGCATTAAATGTCACTAAGCAATAAAAATCAAACAAACAATAAGTACTAAAAAGAGCAGAATAAAATCTATAGAAATAAAAGTATTATTATTAAGTAGTATTTAAGAGACTTATATAAAAAAAAAATTAAACATAGACATGTACTTTTGTAAGTCACTCCACAGTGCATGTACCAAAAAAATAAAAAATAAATAAAAAGTTTGTCTAGTCCCATTGTGGAGTTGCCAGGTTCTCCTCCGTAAGACCCACAGACAAAAAAAAAAAAAAAAAAAAAAAAAAACCTTAAAAACTGACATGCACACACACGCTACACTTTGACTACAATGGAAAATGCTGCCCACGTTGTGCAGTTTACAAAGAGGCCCGTAGGAGTGAAGTGAATCACGCAAATGCAAACACACAGCCCATGAAAGAAAGAAAAAAATGAATAAACTGATAAATACATAAAAATCTAAAGCAAGCAAATATTCAGTTAAAGTGAAAATGAAATATTCAGTTAAAACAAAATAAAACAAACAAAAACTAAACTAAACTAAACAACAAAAATAAACATAAAACAAAACAAAAAAACTAAACATTACAAAAACACTAAAAACAAAAACAAAAGCAAAAACAAAACAACTAAAAAACTAAACAAAACAAAAAAATAAGAATAAGAATAAATAAAAAAAAAAAAAAAAACATACAAAAAAACGAAACAAAACCAAAAAAAAAAACTAAAAAAAAAAACAAAGCAACAAAAAACAAAAGCAAAAAACAAAACAAAACAAAAACATGTGTTTCTCCACTTGAGTGGAGTAACACATTTACAACCACACCTACTGCAGCACGTGGGTGTTAGAAGGTTAAAAAAAAACAATATACCGCCACTCAGCCTTTTCAAGCTTCTTTTTGGACTGGGATTTTTGCTCGCACTTATCATCAGCACATTTCAAAATTCACATCCAAGCAATTTTTACTGCCGATTAATAGAGTGAACATGCTAAAGCACTCCCTGACATTATATGGCGCTTCATGAAAAACAAAAATACCCTGGATTTTATTGCATACACTTTCGACTTCTGTTTAACCTCTGTTTAACCTACTTTACTCATTAGATAAAGTTTTATTAAAGAATTAATAAACTATTACGGCTCAGAATAATGTTGTGTGTCTAATTTATGTTTTGTGGCAAGTAGTTATGTAATAAATGGGATAGAGTACATCTAGGCGGTTGTTTTCACAGAACAACAAGCTCCTGGATCTACTTTATACCTAACATGTCATAAATTGGAATGTCATGATTGACCAATCAGAATCAAGTGTTCCAAAGAGCTGTGTGTAAAAAGTTTTTTTAACACGTCAGGACCTGATGAAGACCTTGTGGTGAAAACGTTGACTAATTAAATTGTCTTTTGAGAGCTGAAGTGGCAGAGTCTCAGTTCGTTTGGTTTGATCGAGCATCTGCCTTCAAGATTTACTTGTGCGCATGCCGATTTCTTTCTTTCTTCTGCATTCAGCCATTAATCTCCACTTTAGCTGCATTTCACAGATTATACACATCTTGTTCATCAAAACATTGTAAAAATTACAGCTATTTAAAAAAAAATCTTTTCAGTTTTTTCTGAATTATGGAGTGATGAAAAGACAATACAAAAATGTTCTATATAAAACCTTTCACTGCTGTACCCAAATAAAAAGAATTTAACACAAATTTATCCAATGTTTAGTTTTGTACCAGAAGTGTATGCAAATTAGCTTATTAGCTTATTTTCCTGCATACTGGGGTAAATGGTTGAGAAGAGATGTATTGTTTTAATCTTATTGTGGTGCTTCTACTTTATATGTATATATAGATATATTTGAACCCTGTTGATCTTTGATACGTAACCCTTAACAAAATGTTATATAGCAACATTTTATCAACGATAAATACAAATGTAAATAAGATTGTATTCGGTGACCTTTGACACTTGTATTGTATATCTTTCCCTGTTCTTTTAAAAATTATTATTTTATTTTTTTATTGTTGTTTTGTTCTGAACTGTTTTGAAAAAATAAAAAATAAAAAAAAGATCTTATTTTCTTGTAATATGACAACTTGCAATATAAAAAACTGCTTGTTTAATTAAGCATTTTATTTATAACCCTTTTTCTCTTGTTTTTCTTTAGTTTGGCTGCATTTACACTGCATGGTTCAAGTGACTCAATTCAGATTTTGTTCTCCCATGTGGCACAGATCGGATATGGTCCATGTACGTGTAAGCAGGAAAAAAATAAAAATAATTCACATGGATTCCGATTTACTCGTATCAGATTCAGGCCTTGTTCATAAGTGGAAATTTGTCTGCCCTCATGTCTGCAGTGTAAGCAGGTAGATCAGATTTTCACCGGTCAATGCAAGTCGCACATCATTAAAAACCGTAGCAATGACGTCAACTCTGACACCTTCATTTCGAAACAGACTTCAGCAGAGTCCCAAAGCTTAAATCTCATACTGTTGCATACATGACGCACATAAATAACCTCATGGACATTACATTAAAATGCCTACTAGGGTTGGGCGATGTTGACCAATTTGGCATCGTACGATGTCTAATGTGAAACATCGCAATGGACTATGACATCGCAGTCATAGGCGGAGGTGAATTAATTATTCATAAATAATTAATTCATAATGAATTAATTATTTGTAGCCTACCGTTTCAACTACCTGACCCGCATAGTCTTTGTTTTCCAAATATCCAAATCATAAATAAATAAAGATAAGTTACACACAAATTACCACCTGTCAATCACTTTTTTCCGCGCGACTCTGGCTTGAATAGGCAGAGTGATCTTTGTCGTTATATTGGGTCGACAAACTTGGTTGGTAAAAAAGGTGCACAACCAACAGCATCTGAGGTTTTCGCTATAATTACTAAGTGCACGCATGAAAGCGAAAGATTGAAGCAGTCTATTGACGCTGAGACACATTACCTGATAGATTCAAAAGACCGAAGAGTCGTTAGATAGAGACAAGATTAATTAAATATCACATTTAACAACTATAGTGAGACGCGATCCAGCGGTACATCCTTGATAAACTATTCGACGTGCACTTTTCTTTGGAGCTAAGACGAGGGCTGTTCAGAAATGCCAGATGAAACGCCAGTGTGGACGTAGATCATTTTCGTTCTAAAATGCCATTTTAACACTAAGGTGTATTAGTGTAAACGGGGCCTAAGGGTGTATTTTTCACGAGCGGGTTTGCGACGGGGGCGGGGCGGAGGATCGGCGATGCCGGCTTAGCATCGTGATGTCTATAGGCCATCGGCGTTGGACGATGGCTAGGCCCACACGGAATCTGCGCACGCAGAATTCCGCAGATTTTCCGCAGAATTCCGCAGATTTTTAGCCCATCATTAATTCTGTTTATTTACTTGAGTAAATGTGTGTAAATCTGAATTTATTCAGTTTTTAAATTACACATATTTCACATATTAAGGTTTTAGTTATGAGACTCCCAAAATAATTCCGCAGAAATCCGCAGATTTTTACCAAAATTCTCTGCAGAAATTGCAAAAAACGTCTGCAGATTCCGTCTGGCCCTAACAATGGCATCATCTATTCACCCAACCCTAATGCCTACTGTTTTAAAAAGGCCTAGATTAAAAAAAGATGGCAAAATGAGAACTTTTCTGTCATAAACTATAGTAAAACAACCTATCAAAAAGAATAAAATAAATAAATAAATGAAACCCTGCGAACACATTAAAAACGGGAATGGAGAAAAGAGCACTCTTTTATTATCAGCTGTCAGTCAGCACCCGCTCTTTTTTTTCCTGGTCATTGCGCCTTTGCTGTGTGCTGTTTAAATGCAGACAATAGGATATGAGTCACTTTTAAAAGATGATGCAAGCTGGTCATCAAAAAAAAAAAAAAAAATCGGATACAGTCACAAAATCGAAATTGACCATCAAGATCTGCAGTGTAAATGCAGCCTTAGTGTACACTTAAGTTGTTAACTTAATTTGACTTTGTCAGTTTAGACAGTTTTACTCCCTAACTAGCTAGAGTGTACTTTTGTTTATTGTTTTGGCCTTGTAAGTGTGCGTCGGTGCCAGTAGCCTAGTGGTTAGTGCGTCAACACATAGCATCTAAGTGCTCAGGCCGACCTGAGTTTGATTCCCGGCTCGAGGTCCTTTGCCGATCCTTCTCCCATCTCTGCTCCCCACACTTTCCTGTCTGTAAATCTCCTCTGTCTTATCAATAAAGTTGAAAACCCCTAAAAATAATTATAATAAAAACAGGAGACTGATACACACTCACCCTAACCAACCTTAAACTTTTCACTTATGCTCTTTCACTCCTAGACACATACCATCAGGGACGTAACACAGTGCTTAATGTAATCAATCAAGTGTAGGAGTATGGTGATAACTATTAGCCTATTTTTGTATTCATAAGCAGTGTCTTGCCCTAAAAACAAAGCGAGAGAAAGTAACTGGGGATGAATGGGCTAATTAAACCCTGATGAGGAAAAAAAAAAACACACAAAATGGTTTGAGGAGCGAGGCTGTTTTCCTGAACACTCGAGAGGCTGTTCATTACAGCTGCTTTGTTTCTGCCCTGTAAAGAACAGATTTTAAAAGGAAGGTCAGAGTTTTACTAGCAGAGGAAAAAGCTTTCATTCAGTCAAAGTTCTGATCTGCCCTTCCTCTTGTGTTTTATGGTATTTTTCTTTTCATAAAAGAAGATTAAAAATTGAAAGACATGCAAATGGCCTACAGAAAATGACAAGCTGTTATTTAAATTCACTATAATATTTTTCTCCTTTTCTATGAAAAACATAGAAATATACACTTATGTATACAGTGGAAGTCAGAATTATTAGTCCCACTGAATTATTAGCCCCCTTGTTTATTTTCTTAACCAATTTCTGTTTAACGGAGAGATTTTTTCTACACATTTCTACACATAATAGTTTTTATAACTCTTTTTTAATAATTTTAGATTTATTTTATCTTTGCCATGATGACAGTAAATAATATTTTACTAGATATTTTTCAAGACACTTCTATACAGCTTAAAGTGACATTTAAAGGCTTAATTAGGTTAATTAAGTTTACTAGGCAGGTTAAGGTAATTAGACAAGTTATTGTATAACAATGGTTTGTTCTGTAGACTATCAGAAAAAATATATAGCTTAAAGGGGCTAATAATTTTTAAATCCTTAAAATGGTGTTTAAAAAATTAAAACTGTTTTTATTCTAGTCGAAATAAAACAAATAAGACTTTCTCCAGAAGAAAAAAAAATATTATCAGACATACTGTAAAAATTTCCTTGCTCTGTTAAACATAATATATATATGTGTGTGTGTATATATATATATATATATGTGTGTATATATATATATATGTGTATATATATATATATATATATATATGTGTATATATATATATATATATATATATATATATATATATATATATATATATATATATATATATATATATATATATATGTGTATATATATATATGTGTGTTTAAAAGAATGACAAGACATTTAAAAGAATGACAAGAGATAAAAGACATCTTTTTTCTACAAAAGAAGTTTTTGTCAACCATCTGTGACGCGATGTGTGAATTTTCTATTTTTCTGCAGTATGAGAAACTGCGTCAATCTTTTCTTATATAATAAATGACTTGCGCCTCAGAAGGCAATCCTGACATGCAGTGAACGCGCGGTGGCGTTTGAAGGTGTCAGACCACGGAGCACAGACACTCTTGATTCTGGATGTCATTATAATATAATAACACTAACCCTAAACGGAAGGCGTTTTAAGATGACAAAAAACAACATTTCAGATGGTTATAATGTGCAGCCTGCTGGTTTGTCCATTTACAACACATTTTTATCATCATGATCTCTTATAACAAAATCACATGACCTTTTTAATGCGCACACTGGAATTTGTGTGGGTAAAAGGTGTTTCCATCATAGTTTAAATAAGAGAGCCATCTTTGTCTTATCGAATAAAAAGTTTATCCTACTCAGTCATGCGCAGATGTTTTTTATGCGCATTTCAAAATTATTCGCATCCTGGCGTTTCCATCAACCGGTTTTTTATGCGGCTCTCCAAAATGCACATAAAATAGCTGTACTTCTATTTCTGCGACATGGCAGCAGAACAACAACAAACTACAAAGACATTTATCACCTCAGGTACTGTGATTATGTGCTTTATTCAGTGTTAAATGCTAACAATGAGTTTAAATATCATTTTACATCACATTTATTGCCATATCACCATGTTATATTAGTTAGTTTAAAAAGCCTTTACCATTTCATTGGGAGTGCATAAATGTTTCTGTCATGTAGCATTTGGTGCAGACAGACAAACTGCTTGTCGTTGGAATCGTTGCATGTTGTTAGGACAGTGTAAGGCTGTGTGTCCACTGAAGCATTTTTCTCAAGCTGAGCATTTGTTTTGTTGTCATTTTTTTTTGATAGCTTGCAGTTCATTTTACAGCTGAGCATTTTTTTTAAACAGCGTTCGCATTTCTGCAGTGCAAAAATACTTCGGTGGATACATAGTCTTAATCCAGTTTTTAAATAAATACATTTCATTGCATGAAGTAATATATAAAACCAAGTGACATCCATAGAAATAATGCTAAAGCTTTGCTAAGAATTACAGACATAAAAGCTATATTATTTATGAATATTTGAAAACCTTTAGAACTTCAACATTTTCACAAAAAAAAAGTTGCTAAATATTTCTATAATTTTGAAGTGTCATAAAGTGATGGACATGGTCAGCAACAATACTCAGGTAGGCTGTGGCATTGACGTGATGCTCAATTAATACTAATGGGCCCAAAGTGTGCCTAGAAAATATCCCCCACACAATTACACCGCCATCACCAGCCTGAACTGTTGAAGCAAGGCAGGATGGATCTATGCTTTCATTTTGTTGACGCCAAATTCTGACCATCACATCCGAATGTCCCAGCAGAAATCGAGACTCATCAGACCAGGCAACGTTTTTCTAATCTTCTATTGTCCAATTTTGGTGAGCCTGTGTGAATTGTAGCCTCAGTTTCCTGTTATTAGCTGACAGAAGTGGCACCCAGTGTGGTCTTCTACTGCTGCAGCCCCTGTAGCACATTCAGAGATGCTCTTCAACATACCTCGGTTGTAAAGAGTGGTTATTTGAGTTACTGTTGCCTTTCTATCATCTCAAACCAGTCTGGCCATTCTCCTCTGACATCAACAAGGCATTTGTGCCAAACAGAACTGCCGCTCACTTGATATTTTCTCTTTTCTAACCATTCTCTGCAAACCCTAGAGATGGTTGTGCGTGAAAATCCCAGTAGATCAGCAGTTTCTGAAAAACTCAGACCAGCCCTTCTGGCACCAACAACCATGCCACTTTCAAAGTCACTTAAAATCACCTTTCTTCCCCATTCTGATGCTCGGTTTGAACTGCAGCAGATCGTCTTGACCATGTCTACATGCATTGAGTTGCTGCCATGTGATTGGCTGATTAGAAATTTGCGTTAACGAGCAGTTGAACAGGTGCAAGTGGCCGGTAAATGCAAATGCATGAATTCAAATACTTTTTTGAATACAGTGAACAACTCTTTGTGCACAATTAACACAATCCTTCTCAAATCTTGTGCGTAAAATGATACAAATGACCCCACTGATCTCACACAAGTTCAACTCTCCTCTATATGATTTGTGGAGAAAGCAGAAAGCTGCAGACGAGTAATGGTGTGAAAGAAATGAGATATGATCAGATGTGAAACTACACACAGATTAACATCATTATGCCTGAACACAAACTGAACGCTCAGTATCAGGAAGAGCCATGGAATGTTGCATGTCGTGTGTTAAGAGTTTCCTGAAGCTGGAGTCTTCGAAAAGCTTTTTAATTTGAAAGACCTTCGACCTGCAGAGTGAGAGATCTGCCATAAAATGTAATCCACACAGATGGACGGAGCTTTAGCATGAAGTAATCTCTTTTCTCTTCTTGTGCCGTGTGTCCTTCTTTTTTTTCAGAAGATGAAGTGATAATCTGTGACCCTGACCTTAAACTATGCACTATAAAATGCAACCAAATGATATGGATGAGCAGCTTCTTCTGAGAAAAACAAATGTTAAATAATAATAATGATAAAAAAATACTAATAAAAATTACACAAATATAATGAAAAAAATAACAGTAATAAAATATTATATAAATAATAATTATAATAAAACAATAAATAATAAGAATAAAAATAAGAATAATAATATTAAATAATAATAAAACAATAATAGTAAATTAAATAATAATAATAATCAAACAATAATGGTAATAAAATACTACAAATAAAAAATATAATATTAATTATAACAACAAAACAACAAAAACTATAAAAAAAATAAAAATAAAAAAACAATAATGATAATAAAATAATACAAATAATATACACATAAATATATACACATAAATATATACACACAATTATAATAACAAAACAACAACAACAACAACAACTATGAAATTGACATGGGCCGGTATAAGATTCTGACGGTATGATCACCTTGGATAAAAATATCACGGTTTCACAGTATTGTGATTACTGCTCTAAAAAATATTCTTTTTAAATATCTGGGTAAAAAACTAAAAGTTTTCCCCTTTTCCCCTTTTTTATTTTGAGAAACATTTATAATATTTTAAAGCAGTAAATGTGCCAGGCTAAATAATGAAAATGAATCATTGACCTCTGCTGTCTTCATTAGTTTCAAAAACACAAATTTAAAATGGCATCTTTGGATATGTTTTCTGCTGGAGAGGCTGTTGTTAAAAAAAAAAAGGTAAAAAAAAAAATCTTACACATACCTTAGGAACGGTATAAGAGAAAATTTTGGCGGTATGATAACCTTGACTTTTTCAAACCGCGGTATACCTTGAAAACGGTTATCGTCCCATGCCTACTATAAAATAATAATAATAATAAATAAATAAACCAATAATAATAATAATTATAAATAATAACAATTATAATAAAACAATAATAAATAAATACAATAATAAAATGATAATAAATAATAAAATAATGATAATAAAACAACAAATGACAAAAATTACAAATAATACTTAATAATAATTAAAATAAAAAACAACAATAAAATAATAACAACAATAAAAACAATAATAATAATAATAATAGTAATAATAATAAAAACAATACTGATAATAAAATAATAATAATAATAATAATAATACAAATAATAAATATAATAATAATAATAATAATAATAATAATAATAATAATAATAATAATAAATTATATTAATAAATAATAACAATTATAATAAACAATAAAAAATAGCAACAACAATAAAATAATAATATAAAATAAAATATTGATAATAATAAATAAAACAATAATGATAATAATAAAATAATAATAATGATAATAAATAATAGTAAATAATATTACTACTACTACTACTAATAATAATAATAATAACAACAACAACAATGCAAAAAAAAGCCCATAAATAAGTAAACCATTAAATGAAGATAATGCGATCTGATTAATAGATAATTTTTTTTCAGATTTATACAAAAGAGTTAAAAAATTAAATAAAGCCAAAGAGAGACCGAATAATGAGAATCTTGCTCAAATTCCTCAGAAAAAAAAAAACTATCCACAAACAATCGAAAAACTTGAAATAAAATAAAATAAAATAATTCAAAACACCCATTTACATATTTTTAAAACACCCATGTGACCTTCACCCATGTGATCCAACACCCCGGTTCTTCAGATTTTTACAGCATTGCAAAGATGACAAATACATAAGCCTGGCATGCAAGAAATGACAAAGAATGCAAAAGCAAACCACTGGATGACCAACTTTAAACTACCAGGAGAAAGAAAGCGATAGACAAAAAAAAATAAAAACCCCAGAACAGGCACCAAACAACACACGTCTGGGCCTCCACAAATATTCTGTGCTCCATTAAGTACATTCACAGCAAACACAGGCCCCAAAACAATCCAAATGTGTGCTCCTGTGGACTGTGCTCTAATGGGGCTGGACATTCCTTCCCCTCAAGATTGTGGGTAATGCAGCCCATTATAGTCAGCAAAATGAGTCTGGCTCATGTTTACACAAGCAGAAGGAGAGACAGACAGACAGACGGTAGCTCCATACATAATCTTGTTTTTCTTCATAAAAGCAATACGATAGCATAAAAACCGTGTTATAATCCAAGAACATACTGTATAGTGAAAACAGTGAAATAAGCTTTGCCTTTTCAAAGTAAACCCTTTAATTGTAACTTGGCAGCAAAAACTGGCTTATTCAAAAAATATTGTGAGTATCTTAACATACAACCTTCATGAGAGGCACCATTTTTGAATGGTTGTTAATGGCTGTGAGGATTTTGTGTGTTGCTTTTGTGCCCTGCGCGCTCTGCTTTTTAACCGCCAGCTGCACAACGCATTTATGCCGTTGCACTAGTCTACCCCCATATATATATATATATATATATATATATATATATATATATATATATATATATATATATATATACACACTAGACATCGCATACAGACTCTGAGCATGTAACAATTCCGCAGCCATATTAGTACAGTGCTCCCAGGACAAATGTCATTCGACCGCACTTAGTAAAGACCAAAGCCAATTTGAAGATGCTGGACTTTATGTAGTAACAAGTGAACAAAGAAAACTAAGCATAAAGGCAGAACATTTCATAGATAAGATTTTGTTTTTTTAGAAATTTGTATGTTATGAAATTGCATGTCCAACAAGTTACGTTATTGATGATAATACAGTCACTTCATTGACCATAAGTAGCATCAACTTGCACTAAATACTAGGCTTATGCTAGTTTTGTTGAAGAAAACCAGTGAAAATGTAAATGAAATATAACAACAAGATTCTGCGGTGCCAGAAACGTATTATTGTCGGCTAAGTTCACGAACATTAGTTTTTGAAGTAACTTATAAGGGTGTCTGATAACATAATGCAGAGTTTGTTTTTTTTTTTTTTGTCAGGCTGTCACACGTTTGAACAATGTACTCACCGCAATGTCAGAGAAACTCTAAAGAGCACCATTTGTCCACACACTGTAATACATATTTAAAGGGAAAGTATTAACAGGATTAAATAAAAAATTTAATGTGTTGGTTGTATGTTATGAATTTTGGTTTCTTTTTGATTAATCACCCAGCCATAGGTTGTGATATTGAGTTTATACAAGAGTTCAACAGTCAAGTTGTTGACATTTAGTAATTGACACTACAGTTTTGTCTGATTTGGTCTGTTTTGCTGATAAAGACAAAAAAAATGCCGGAGCGGAACATTTGTGCAACTATACAGCTACACTGTAGAGTTTTTGCTTACTTGAATGAATCTGTTTTTTAACAAATTATTTGAGTCAATGATATAATGATCCATTGATAACAGTAAAAAAACATCATTTGAACCATTAATCAAAGAACAGAAGAAGAAAACAACAACAACAAAAATGTTCAGTGCTTTTAGCTAATATAATAAAGTTTACAGACAGAAATATGCAACAAACATACACCGATTTGTGCAGGAATTAAGACCAAAGTAACTAAAATGATTTTATTTTATTTTTTTGCTTTTTTTGTGAGACAATAATTATTTGTTGTGGACTTTAATATATGAAACTTGTCAGATCTTTTACATTCACGACAAGAAAGAGGATTCTAGAAGAGGCCTAAATTGACTGGTTTTAGTGATTTAAAATAAATTTAGGAATAAAATGCTACAGTGATGCAAAGAGTATTGTCCCTCAGACAGAACAGTTTAGCGGATCCGTGAGCCAGACTGAAGCCGCATGGACTGGGAAGAGAATGTCTTTGGTTCGGAGCTCAAGCGTGGTAAAAATAGCAGCCAAACAGCTTGCGGGCTCGGTTCAGGGCCAGGTCGAACAGAAAGCCTGAGGTTTATTATTATAAAGCGAATCTTCACTCCATCGAGAAAATGTCCAGATGGAGGCCAGGTGTAGGATCTGTGCATGAATGTGGCGCATATGAAGAACTCAACATCTCTTATGGAGATCGAAGATAAGAATGAAGAGAGACATTATATGCAAACCTAAACATTTTTCTGCCGCACTGTACAGTATTTCACAAATCCAGCTGGAAATAAAAAAAATTATAAAATCCTGGTTTAAAATGTCTTTGAAGTTTGATTCATTTTAATAAACATGTAAGTTTAAATTTAAATGATTCGCTGAACAGAATCACAACATTTACTGTAGGTTATTGTAGTACTTTCACAATCTTAACTTTAAAAATACAGTATATATAATATTTTACACTGATATTAAAATAGTAATAATAAAAATAATTGAAGCCGTAAGCAGCATTACGGGGGTTTAAGCATTTAAGGACTTTAATTCTTTGACAAGCCAGAATTTATGTCTGACATTAAAACACATCCACAATGGACATAATGTTGACACACAGACAAAGAATGTTAAACTATTATATCAATATTATTCATGTTTATTTATACACACTTTGTGCTACATGTAGAAATTTGTAGTTTGAATGGTAAGCCTGGACTTATTCTGATTTTAAATGCAATAGCAGTGTTTTTACTATCAACTAGATCTATCAATAACTAATAAGTGGTCTTTTGCTGCCATTTAGTGGCTACAATGATAATATCAAATGAAATTAATCTTGAGGAATGTTTTTAACAGTTGTAAATCTCAAACTTCTTTAAATTTTACGTATTTGTTTAGAATATGTCACATGTGCTTGAATAACTGAGGTTTTGAGATTTCTTTAGGGATTTACAGGCTTACACAAGGTTGAAAATGATTATGATAGGACTGTGCTTATGCAAAATTACAGCATTTTGGTAATTATTTATCTAGGTTGGTTATCTGGGTTTCCTCCGGGTGCTCCGGATTCCCCTACAGTCCAAAGACATGCGGTACAGGTGAATTTAATAAGCTAAACTGGACATAGTGTGTGAATGTAAGAGTGCATGGGTGTTTCCCAGTACTGGGTTGCGGCTGGAAGGGCATCCGCTGTGTAAAACATATGCTGGATAAGTTGGCGGTTCATTCCACTGTGGTGACCACTGATAAATAAAAGGGACTAAGCTGGAGGAAAATGATTGAATGAATGAATAATAATAACAACAAAAACATCAAATTATAAGTTATATAAAATATGTGATCAATGAATCAAATAAAAATAGAATTATAAAGGTTGAAATACTAAATTAATCTTGTAAATGCAGTATGTTATTGACAATCTACACTGTAAAAAGCACTATAGAAATAAAGATGAATTGAATTAAATGCAACTTTTAATTAAACCACAATAACAAATATTATATTTATATTGATATTTATATTAGTTTTTATTATATAAATAAAACTCTAAAATAAAATTCAAAGTTCAACAAAAATAAATGAAATTAAAAATATAGACAAACAGTATTTTTAAACTTAAAAAAACAAAACTCCATTATTATCTTGCAGGGGCATTTTTAAAAGTCTAACTTGCCTGATGTTTAACTACCTTAAATGAGTTTCCCCAACAGGCTTTGAATGAAAAGCCAAAGGAAAATGGTGAGAGTGAATGAGTGAAAGAGAAAGAGTAAAGGGCCTGCTTAAGTATGCGAGCTTCTGAAGGCCTAGAATTATCCATCTCTCTAATTAGTTCCAGGAATCTGGAGCCCTCAGCCAGTCTGAGTCATAAAGAACCTGGCAACACGCCGCACGCGCAAAAAAACCACACAAACCCCATTCATAACCCAGCGTTCACTCACACCACACACTGACAAATCAGCTCTACAACTTTTATTGCTCTGAGTTCCCGTGCATCAAAAGAGCTGAAAGTAGCTCTAGATCACACACAGACAGGTCAAGGTGTCTGTTGTATCTTCTGGTGATATTTGCATTTTAGTGATGAGTCACAATCAGTAGCTTTTATGAATGCACGGTGGTTTTAACCACTGTTAACCAGTCTGGTTAAAGCTGTCACATCGGTTTAGATTTAGCATTTGGCTTTGAAGCCTCTAAAATAAACAGCACACCACTGAAGCTGGAGCAAGTAGCTTCCGTACTGTCATGATTAGGGGTGTATCAGTATATATGTTTTCGTCCTGTTATGGAGCTGACGGTTCGGTTCATGCTCGTGCAAAAATCTAATCAAAAGGTAAACACAAAGCAAAGGTTTACATCTGAAGCTCCTTCACAGGACTCAACACTTGTAAACACTCGTTCCATCAGGCTCACAGCTTTCAGTACCACCCACACTCGTCACCACTACCAAGTCGGCGAATCACAGAGCTTGCACTATGCGTCGTTGCGACGTATAAGTTACATTTTTTTAAAAGGTGCGTGTCAGCATCGGTGTCAGCCACGGTGACGGCTATGCGACAATGCGAAGGCTGTGCCAGATCATACGCATGCGCTTGACGCAGAAGTATAAACCGGCCTTTAGACTGAAAAAAGACACCAGTGCAACAACTGAGCAGCCATTCACAAGGAACGCATCTTGTGTCTGAAACCACGAAATGCAGTGTTTAGAAGTAGTTCTGCCATGTTTAAGTTGTCAAGACAACTATACTTCTGTAGCAAACACAGAAGCTCGCAATGCTAGTCCTGCATCAGAGTTGTTCTGATTGGTCCACTGCTCTGGAACTGACAGTAATGAGCGCTATTGCAGGTAAAAGTTGAAACGCAGCGCTCATGTGCAAGGAGCTGCAGAAGACGTGAGTCACGCACATTTTTCAACTTCAGATTTTATTTCAATACATGTAGCATTGTTTAATATAATGTTTAGTTAACATTTAATTTAATTAATTTAATTTACATTATACTTTTGTTCCAACTAGATGTTTTTGAACATTTTTTAATTAAATAAAATAAATTAAGCATTTAAAATTTTATATTCAATATAATAAAAATCAGATCTAAAAAAAAACAATTTAAAAAAAGATTCTCAGTGACTTTAAACTTTGGAAAAGTCAGTATTTTAAAATCCAGATTTGTGTTATCGTGACAATATGAAGGAAATTTTATTATCTTATTCTCTAATAAATGTACAGCATCTAAAACCATCTTTCTAATCATTTTTTTTCTTAATACATTGTCCGTCACAATATGAAATATACAAGTGACTACATATATTATTTGTGAAAAATCAGTGGAAAATTTAGTGAATTTCTACCACTTTTATTACGATGGAATTTTTAAAAATTATTTGCCCCAGCTGGTCTAAAACAGGCGGTTCACTTGCCATAAAAATCTCAAATTTGTACATTTTCTTGTACATATTCTTTTTAAAAGAACACAAAACAAGTAAATGCTCAGCAGTACTCACCATCAAAGGCCTGTTTGAGCACTTGAAGTTTCTTCTGATTCTCTCTGATGCGATCGTAAGCGCTATTGAAGGCCGAGCCAACAGATTGATTGGAACGATGGTGCGTCTTTTTGACATCCAGACTCCCAAATTCGGAGTAACGGGAGTCTCTGGCTTTAGAAGAGGGCTTGTGTCTGCCAGCTGAACGGGTGCTCAGGGCACTGCTACCCCTGCGGGCGTCTTCAAGAGCCCCGAAGCGGAGCATATCTGGGTCCAGACAGGCCAGATCTGCAGAAGAAGCCCAGCTCTTGTTCCTCTGGTGTGGATGCGAGCGCTGGCTGACTTCTATGGGTCGACCTCGCTGTTGTTGCAGTTGTTGTTGCTGACGTTGGTGGTAGAGTTCGGCAGGTAACTCAGATCCTGTGGGATAATCTGAAGGTGGGTATGGAGTGAGACCCTCGTTCGCTTGGATGAGGTCCTGCATAGGGAGAGAGCCCATGGAGCGGCTGAGTCCACGGTTCAGGTTGGCCTGCTCTTGTGTTCGGGCTCTGTAACGCTCCAGCACACGATGCGCAGCACTACGGCCTAAGGATGGAGGAAAAATACACAAAAAGGTTAAATACACTTCAACACGAAAGAATAAAAGCTACATAATGCTCGGTTAAAATTATTGGCACCCTCTGTAAATATGAGCAACTAAGGCTAAACTAAAAAAAAAACTAAAAAAAATAAATAATAATAATAATAATAATAATAATAATTTAACCTTTTACTTAAATAAAACAGTCCCTCTTTATGTATGATGGCCTTAACTAATATGTACTTACACGTAAAATAAATCATTTTTTGCAATGTACTTATTGTGTAAATACATGTTTTTACATTGTACTTACTGTATGTTCACATGTAATTACATTTTATTTACACTGTTGACCATCGCATACACCTTAACCCACCCTTAAATCTACCCATATCCCCAAACCTGTCGCAATCCAACCCGTATCCCACCTCAAGAGCACCAGAAGGGTTCTTCAAGATATTATGAAGACAGTAAGTACATTGTATTTATAATTTGATGCAAGTAAATAATAGTTAAAGTCACCTAATATAAAGCAGGACCAACAAAACAACTGGAAATAGGGTCAAAACTCTTATTTATGCCAATGCCATGCATATTTTACACCCTTTTTTTTACCTACAGTTATGTTTCCATGATTTTTACCATTCTCATTACTTAAAAATTGCATTTTAATAGCTGTATGTATGTATGTTTGTGTGTATTTAGTTTAAACTTTATTGTCCGTTCTGCTTGGCACAGAAAGGAAATTTTTCTTTAACACTGATAACATTCATACAACTATCACATAATACCAACACTCATCAAGACAACAACATGAATTAAAAACTTAAAAAATTTGCCCCATAGTACATATTACTGCAGATCATTCTTAACAACCGCACCACTCACATTAAACAGTGATCTGATTTAATACAACTGCAATTAGGATAAATTACTTTTATAAGCATTTCTTCGGGCTCTAGGAATTTTAAACCTGCGTCCTGATGGTAACATTTCAAAAGCTGAGTGAAAGGGATGTGTTTTCAAATAGCAATTGCTGTTTTTTTCAAAACGGAGTCAAATTAAATCTGCATTGAATGTTGATTGTAACCAGTTATCTTATTTGCCTGATTGATAATTTGTGATAATTTCTTCTTCTGTTTAAGTGTTGTGTTAGCAAACCATGAAACAATATTATATGTGAGAACACTCTCTGTTAATGATCTATGTGCCATGTTTAAAGTCTGTGTACTAATAATAAAACTTCTCAACTTGCAGAAAAGACTGACTGTGCATTCACACCGAAGGCGGTGAGAGCGTCAAAGTTCGCTTTGGCCGGCCTAGCGACAACGCTGTCTGCCTTCCCTGCTCCGCCGGCAAGAGCGTTGATGTACATTGATATCATATTTAAAGAAGCCATTGCATTATATTAGCTACATTTCCGCATAAGAAAATGCTTTCTATTGTAAAAAGGTTGCGCACTTTTTATCAAATTCATTTAACAATGGAAGATCTAGTTGTTGCGTGAGATGTGGCATTGTTCCAATATGTGTCTGAAATACTCTGAAGCAGCAATACTGTTTTGTACTGTCGTTATATTTAGAATGAGATTCCCTTTTTTAAGAAAAAAAAAATAATAATAACATTAAGTAACCAGTAACTTTTTAATGCATGTCCCAGTAATTATACATCGTAAATAATTGAAAGTCCTGCAACCGCAATAATCACACCCCCTATGATTAAACCCTTGACCCTTAACAGAGCGCCTCTGACCCCATACTCCCAGAGCACCCTCCACACAATGCCACGAGGGACACGGTCGAATGCCTGCTCCAAGTTCACAAAACACATGTGGACTGGTTGGGCATACTCCCATGAACCCTCGAGCACCCTGGTGAGGGTATAGAGCTGGTCCAGTGTACCACGGACTGGACGAAAACCGCATTGTTCCTCATGGATCCTAGGTTCAACCATCGGCCAGATCCTCAAAATGGACATCAAATTCAAATAATTAAAATCTAAGCTATTTTTTTATACTGAAAATAATATTGTAATAAGACATTAAATATTAAATGTGTCTTTTTTTTTTTGTTTATGTAAAACATTGAGACTTCTAAAAATGTTCTTAGCCATAATAATCAACAATATGGCTATGCAAGTACATCCTATAGGGACTAACTCAAGGAGAAAAAAAAGGTTAAATAAACATGAACTTCCAAAGAAAAATAGAAATACGAATCTTCTGAATGGCATAAAACATTTGTGTCTTCACCAAGCATTTTACTGGATCACATCTGTCAAGACGAGATTAAAATGGGCACTAATTGGCTAAAAGAACAGAGGGAACAATAGTGTCCTTCTAGTGGTTAGGATCTCCTCTAAAGCCTCTCTGATTTCACCCTGGGCTTCGAGCGACACGCTTATTCGCCACGCCAATTCCAGCCTTGTCAGTCAGAAAGACATGGATGTTCCAGATGGTTCTATCTTAGGCACTGAAGAGCTCAACAAGAGGCCTTTTCTCTCATGTTTCATAAAAAGCTTAGCATTTCATCAGAGCCAGGGTGATTTGAAGCAGCTAACGAAGAGAAGTATGTTAAAGTCAATATACACACAGAGCCTTTAAAATCCATCAAGCTGGAAGTTGCAAAACAGAACATAAAAGTGTCCAAAATTTTGGCATATTAGTTTTGCCATGTTATTTGACATCTCATTAGTCAATTATGCCACTAACGGCCTGCGTAGGAGTACTAATTGCTAAGCTAATCAAGATAATATATTGCTGAAAAAAGTTGTACTACAAAGTGCTAAAACACATCATGCTAACCTTAAATCTCAACATTATCAAAAAAAAAAATCCAAAATGACCAATAAGTGTAGTTTGTGCACCATAAATGTAAATGTACATGAAAATGTTAGCCTTCTGCACGATGTTCACCACATCAGACTAGTGCAAACACTTTTACTTACACAAAAAGGCTATGTTATACTAATAAATCATTAGCATATATTGAGATCTCTTTAACAACATAAAAAGAAATCACATGTGTATCATCAAAACAAGCTAAAATGGAGTTGATTGTTTTGTTTTTGTTTTCTCTTGAAACTAATGCTAGTGAGTGATGCTAGTCAGAAGAAAATGTAAAATAAACTAAATGAAACAAAACAAAAGAATAAGTATCATCTTTATTATTGTATTAGTTGTTTGGTGGTTAAAAAAAAAAAAACTTTAAAACAATGTGTAGGAATGCTAACAGCTAAGTAAAAAAGTTGTGTGGACAGTAGCAAAATGCTAACTGCATCAGGCCAGTTAACACGTTTATGCTCATAAAAAGGTGATGTTATGCTGATAAAAATTTGTATAAATATTTTTTTAACAACCCTTAGTTTAACAACCCTTTAAAAAACAATGTTATGCTATGGATCTTCAAAACAAGCTAAGATGCTAGTGCTAATGAGTCAGGCAGGCATTTCAAGAAAAACAAACAAATGAAACAAACCAAAAAAATAATCCTGAAAAGTAATGTTGTATTAGTTGTTTGGTGGTTAAAAAACAAATCTCCTTAAAAACAATGTGTAGGAATGCTAACCACTAAGCTGAGAATGACGGTTTGTTGTAGGCATGGGACGATAACCGTTTACAAGGTATACCGCGGTTTGGAAAGTCAAGGTTTTGAAACAGTCAAAACTTTCTGTAATACTATTCCTAGGGTTACCACTTTTAATACAAAAAAATAAGGGGCGCATACTGCAGCCTGGGCCACATCCCCAATCACAGGCCCAATATCATGCCAGTGGTGGTAAATAGCAACTTAAAATATGTTTTCAGGAAAGTATGAACACTTGGACATTAAAATAAACTGTCTTTTATTGAAATCTGTGTAAACAGATCAGATGCAGTGAGTCTTTCTCTTTTACAACTCTGCAGCACTGTTATAGCTGATGTTATGTTTAATAGTGTGGTACACCTGTGTTAACTCAGCTGCTTTAACCTAGAGGAGAGGAGAAAATACCAATTAATTACTAACCTAATTTTAAAGGGTGGTATTGATAACTGTATTGATTTTGGCTAAAATTTTTGTCATTATTTGCAGTAATCCAAACATATCCAAACATGGAAACAGCACATACATAAACTAGCTACAAACATTAGCTAGTAAAGTTTTCATATAGTCTATTTCTAATTTAAAAATATGGAAAGTTGCAATTTACTCGTTTATTTTCTTTACATGAGCATTATGTTGTTTATTAATGTAATAAATTAATGCTTATGTACCTGACTTAATCTTAACAAGCAAATCATAATATTACATTGGAATGTGATCCACTTACATTGCATTTACAGAATTTTTACAAATTACAATTTGTGACCCAGTGTGTGAAAACCAGGCCAAATCTAATTCTGAGAGAAAGTTTGATTGTAGCCATTCATTTCACTGTGATTTCAGTTGTTGATATGGTTTTACTCAGTTAATATTAAATACATATATTTGTATTATTTTTTTTACAGACTGTTCTTTATTTTATATAGAAAACAGTAAATTACAACAACAAAAAAATTACTCCAGCTAGATTTTCACAGACTGGGTCACTGTCATTACCATGTCTGCTTCGGGAGAGACTTGGGGTACGAAGAACTGTCTGACTGTGCATTGATTTTAGTGAGCTCTGTCATTGCGGTGATGCTGCTCTCCGGAGGCATGTTGTCGCACGTTCCGTATGAGCCATAGAGAACGCTCTCCGACAAATTGTGCAGTTGGCTTGATAACCATTTTTACCACTCTGCAGCCAGGTATTTGTTTATTTCCACTCTCTGCGGTACTTTTGCAGCCGCTTGCGTTTAGACGCAGGAGGTTACCTGGAGAAGCATCTGCCTTTTGGCTACTTGACAGACTCTGCCTCAAAGACACGCCCTCCTCACTGGACAAAGACCAATCAAACTAACGCTGACATCAAGTATTACCCAATCAAAAGTAGGAAATGAGGCATCTTTATAAAATGCGTGTGGGATGATTTGCATGAAAAGCTACTTAAAAAAAAAAAAAAAAAAAAAAAAAAAAAAAATACGGAACAAAACACGTCCCGTATTGATTCAAAACGGGACGCGCAATTTCATTCTCAAATACGGGACGATTCCGTATTTTAAGGGACGGGTGGCAACCCTAACCGTTCCTAAGGTATGTGTAAGATTTTTTATTTACATTTTTTTAGACAACAGTATCTTCAGCAGAAAAAATATCCAAAGATGCCTTTTTAAATTGTAAAGAAATCAGTGTTTTTGAAACTAATGTAGATAGCAGAAGTCAATGATTAATTTTCATTATTTAGCCTGACATGTTTAGCTACTGCTCCAAAATATTATAAATCTTTCAAAAAATAGAATATATTGTTTTCAAAGGGAAAAAAAGATTTAGGTTTTTACCCAGACATTTAAAAAGAATATATTTTAGAGCAGTAATCACAATACTGTGATATAGTGAAACCGTGATATTTTTATCCAAGGTTATCATACCATCAGAATCTTATACTGGCCCATGCCAACTTGTAGCATGATTGACATGAAATTATGCAAATCAAAAAATTGTTCACTAGAAAATTTACTAAACGTGTACATGTATACATAAATATATATATTTAAAAATTATATAAATGAGCAATATCACACGAGTAGCAGTGCGATATCCCACCAGTGCTGATATACAGACATATCGCACTGCTATGAGTGTAATATTGCGTTTATACAACAGTTCGACGGCACAATCGTGTATATAAAAAAGAAAATCAAATGAGGAGAGTCAAAAAAAAAAAAAAACCTTTTGTAAGAGGAACTACTTTCTTCCCCCACTCATTCACATCTGCAGCTGACGTCAAAACAGCAGAAGCCGTTACTAATTCACCAACGTCACTTTAGAGCTAGTATTTGAATGACTCTCTAGTGTGCTGTCTAAAGTGATGACAAAACAGGTGATTTTGCTCACACTTTAAGATTATAAGGCTGAACGTTTTCTCTTAGGGCTTATTGTGCGGTCTCTTTCGCCATCTTGCGGATGAACATCATCAACCGTCTTTGCTCAATGACAGGCTTATGGCCGCCAACGTGCTGTCTCTCAGAAATTATAAATATTTAAAATAGGCACTATCCTTATAAACAAACTGCCTGGTTGCAATCTAAACAACTACATCTCGACTAAAAAAAGCCTCAAAAGTACATTAAATTGTCCAACAGCAGCAATATTTGTCAAACTGTAGAGTGTCCTCTACTTGTTGCTGTATGTGGGTGGAGTAATACACAAGGGTGAAAGGTGAAGAGGCTTGTCGAGTGCTGTTACTGGGAAAATATCTCACTGCTATCAGCCAATCAGATTCAAGAACCAGACAGAACTGTTGTATAAATATATATATAAAACAGTGTTTTTGATTTGGTAGACAGCAGCATAATTAATCTTCATCAGGCTAGTTAGCTACACACATTTACATGCATACAAAAGTAATGCTAATGCTAATAAACAGTAGCTGAGGCTCTCAGAAGTCACAAAATGAAATGGAATTTAAATCTATACTCTCATTTTGATCACTGAGTAGTAGATAAAATGCTAAATCGCTATCTTCAATATAAGCTATGCTGACGTTTTCCCCTTAAAAATGAATGCCAGCATACAGAGCACACATATTCAGAAAACATCAATAAACACTAAATGAGAACAATGACACATTCTGCCACCACAGTTATTACTTTGCTGCTGAGGTTTCATGACATCTGTAAAGCCAAAAATAAACTAGCACGAAGTGAGTCACAATCTGGGCAGGCCTGTTTTCTCACATCATGACCCGATGCGTGGCCAGATACAACAGCAGGAAAGCAAACCATCCTACAGAACACGCAGTTACAAAAAGAAAAGCACCCTGGGAAATATCCATTACTGATCGATGCCATGCCTTAGTTATATAACCCACCGGTTGTGTTTGTGCTGAAGCACCGCTGAAACCACTGGGAAGATTTGGTCATATTTTCCGAAATGAAACGCTCTGGTTTTGGTTTGTGGTGAAGCGCTCGTCTAGTTCTGGTTCAAGCTTGTGTCTGTGAGCACGGAGGACGTGAGGGAAAGAGAGACAGACGGAAGATAGATGGAGAGCGAAAGAAATGAGGGAGTTGGAAAGTTGGGAGAGGAACAGAGAAGAGGAGAAAAGATGACAAGCAAGGAAAGAAAAAAAAAGTTCTTTGTTTGGCACATCATTAAACTATAAAGCATAAAAAGTCAGAGGGAAAGATGAGAAAAGCAGATCGAGAGAGTGAAAGAGATGGCCAAGAGATGTTCGATGGGGATTATCAGCAAGAACTAAACTGTTGAAAGTTTGGAAAGACCAAAAGGTGTTTTGCTCCCCAAAGCTGTATTTATGTGTGATGAAAACACACTAGTAATGTGAAATAATAATGCAACTTAACAGAATTGTTTGCTATACAGAGGGGAAAATAAGTATTGAACATGTCATGCTTTAATCTGGGAATGATATTTCTAACAGAGCTGTTGACAAGGAATTGAACCAGATTTTGGTAAAACCCAAACAATACAAACATAAAAATAAAACAAAACAAAAATCTGAAAAATGAATTCTGTGTAATAAGAATAGAATGACACAAGGAGAAAGTGCTGAACTACTGAAATGTATTTATCTACCTGAAATGTATTTAATACTTTATACAAAAGGTTTTTTTGGTGATGGCAGCTTATGTGTTATGTGGAGAATGAAGTCACATGAATTGCTCAGGTGTGAGTTTTTCACAGACTTCAACAGAGTGTAAAAATCTTGATGGTTCTGTGGGTCTCGTCTATCCAATCTGTTCTTTATTTTGTATTTTACATTGGATTCAGGTCAGGTGATTAGCTGGGCCATTCTCTACAGCTTGCTTGTCTTTTTCTGAAAGCATTTGAGAGTTTCCTTGGCTGTTTTGGATCATTGTCTTGCTGAAATGTCCACCCTCGTTTCATCTTTATCATGCTGATAATGTAGATGTTGGACTAAAGCAGCTGATATTAATTTACAATGAGGACAGTGGAGGGCAATTTACAATGGAGTAATTTACAATGGAGGGCAGATTGTTGCTGATAAACTACTGAGAGATTTCAGCTGCTGTCTGGGCTTTCACTGCTTTTCTACACCTCCCTTTCTTCATGTGTTCAATACTTTTTCCTTGTGTCATTTCATTTTATTACACTACTTAATTTGTAAATTAATTAGATTTGGTTCCTTTGCATATATGGATTTCTTTGGTTGATACCAACATCTGGTGAAGTCAACAGCACCTTTAGAAATATGTTTTCGGAGAAAATGGTGATGTGTTCAATAATTTGAATTTCCGCTGTAATAATATATTTTAAAAGTCTGTGATTACTGTGATGCAAAGCCACATTTTCAGCATAATTACTGTACGACATCTGATAACATTTCTTCCATTTTTAAAAAAAATTATTATTTTGTTTGTTTGTTTTTTTGCAAAAAAAACAAAAAAAAAGCAAAATGTTTTAACTTCAAAAAAATAAGAAATAAATATTTGGTGGATTAACTCTGATGTTTCAATTCCAACAATCTCAAATACTACTTATTCAGAAATGCTCAACATGACAACATTTCTAACTGAAATTTGGAAGAAATATTCTAAGACCATTATAGAATAAAAACTAAAATTTACATTTGATCAAACCCATATCTAATAAATACAGTAGATCAGAGAAATGTATAATTAATCTTATAGCGAGGTATATATTTTCAAGGGACTACTATAACCATAGCTTTCTAAAAAAAACAACTGTTGATCTACTGGGATTTTCACACACAACCATGTCTAGGGTTTACAGAGAATGGTCCAAAAAAAAAGAAAATATAAAGTGAGCGGCAGTTCTGTGGGCACAAATGCCTTGTTAATGCCAAAGGAGAATGGCCAGACTGGTTCCAGCTGATAGAAAGGCAACAGTAATTCAAATAACCACTCGTTACAACCAGAATTGGAAAAACGTTGCCTGGTCTGATGAGTCTCGATTTCTGCTGCGACATTCGGATGGTTGGGTCAGAATTTGGCATCAACAACATGAAAGCAAAGATCCATCATGTCTTGTATGAACAGTTCAGACTGGTGGTGGTGTAATGGTGTGGGGGATATTTTCTTGCCACACTTTGGGTCCTTTAGTACCAATTGAGCATCGTGTCAACGCCACAGCCTACCTGAGTATTGTTGCTGACTATGGCCATCCTTTTATGACCACAGTGTACCCATCTTCTGATGGCTACTTCCAGCAGGATAACACGCCATGTCAAGCGTGAATCATCTCAGGCCCCGTTTACACTAGTGTGTTTTCGTTTTGAAACGGCGTTTTAGATCAAAAACGATCCGCGTCCATTCTAGCGTTTCATCTAGCGTTTCAAAACATATCTCCGTCCACACTACTCCACTAAAAACGTATATCACGTGACCATTCGCGCACTCTGGGCATGCGCGTTCAAGTATAAACAGGAAGCATGTGTCTCGCTCGGCATTTGGTTATTGTTAGTCAACAAACGCTGGTTGAACGATGAACGCGAGCGATTAGCGAGTGTTTGAACAATAGCTTGCCTCTTGCGAATATATGCAGCTGCTTTAGTAAAAAAGGCAGAGTTTAACTGCACAATGGCGCCTAAAACGGACAATAGTGCAAACAACGCTCCCATTTCTGTGTCCATGTTGTTGTTTACAGTGAAGGCTGGTCTGCCGTCTTGCGGTAGCGTTATAGTCATGTGAAAGGGGCTTGACAAATAGGGGGAGGATACGCAATGACCCAAAAGCCCCAATCAGGTAGCGAATCTCAGCAGCCACGCCTCTGTTTTCAGATGTCTCCGTTTTCCCCCATCTACACTGAGACGGAGCAGCAGCGTGTTAGAATGAAAACTACCTCTCCAGCGTTTTCAAAACACTCCGTTTTTGGGGCTCGAAAACTCCGGCGTTGTGTGGATGGATGACGTAACCGTAGCAAATGGTGTGTATGGTGTGTATTACCATTGTTATATTATTATAAATTTTTGGGTTTATATAGTACAGCATGCAAGCATGTAAGCAGCACACTAGTTTTTAATTCAAAGCAGCACCTTAACATTATTTAGAAAAGATCAAATCTCTCCAGAACCACTAATTATCCCAAACAAAATAAGCAAATCTGCAGTCTTATCTAGATTATCTGTAAATTTCTGCACCGATTTTTTTCAGTTTTGCCATTCCAGGCACTGGTTCTGGCTTGTCTCTTGTGGCAGGGAGGATCTTTAATCTCTCTGTTGTGATAAACTCCGTCCCCTGAAGGGCCAAAGCCGTGTCATGTCAGTACCGATCCCTGCTTTGTTTATATTCTGAATCACTTCCTCCAGAGCTGAAGGAAAGGAGTGAGATGAGTCAGCATGAAGATCAGTGTTTCAGAACAATCAGATTATAAGAAGAGCAGCAGCTGTGATTACAATCAAAATATAAATCATTAACAGCAACTCTAAACGCGCCGTTGACGAAAGACCCCTAGAAAAGCAGCGGTGTGAGCGAGTACTAGCACGTCTATGTGTGTGGGTGTAAATGTGTGTGCAAGAATAAAGATAAAGATAGAAAGCAAATGCATACATGTTTAATAGTTCAGGGATGAAATACAGAAATAAAATAACCCATAAGAGAACCCCAACTTTACTTTTCTTACTAGTAAGCAATAGACCCCTTGTTTTACATCTCGATTCTGTCTATGTGTATTACCTGCAGGCAGGCCTTTTCCTCGAAGTCTCTCACGGATTTCTTTGCTTCTTTCTGGAATCGACTCTCGTTCAGTCTGGGAAAGCAGCCCATCCAACTAAACACACAAACAAAGACAAAATAATTATAATTAAATAAAATATATTTCACATGTATCCATTACTCGCATGAAAAAGACACCTTTTGAATTGGTTTGCAAAGAAACTAAAGCATTTGTATGGTCATGATGCATTAAATAGAAAAAGGCGTATCATTCATTCATTTTCCTTCGGCTTAGTCTCTTTACTCATCAGGGGTTGTCACAATGGAATGTACCGGCAACTTATACAGCATACAGTATGTTTTACACAGCGGATGTCCTTCCAGCTGCAACCCAGCACTGGAAGACATCCATACACACTCACACACATACATTACGGCCAATTTAGTTTATTCAATTCACCTATAGCGCATGTCTTTGGACTGTGTGGGAAACCGGAGCACCCGGAGGAAACCCACGCCAACACGGTGAGAACATGCAAACTCCACACAGAAATGCCAACTGACCCAGCTGGGGGTCGAACCAGTGACCTTCTTGCTGTGAGGTGACAGTGCTAACCACTGAGACACCGTATTGATACAAAATATTTACTATTCATATAAATTCTGTTCTTTATAGTAAGTTTTTTCATCGATTTAGAATAATTTTAGTATGAAGGCGTTTTGGTGAATCGTGATTTATTCTGGAAAATGTTTATAAATGAGCCACAATGTTTTTAACACTGGTGATAATTAATGTTTATTAAAAGTCAGCTTTGCGTTTTACAGGGACAGCTTACATTTTAAAATAGATTATAACAGAAATGTAACAATTTATAATCTTCATTGTAAAAAATGCTGAATTCCACACAATTCCTTCTTGTTAATCTCAAATTGATTAAGTTAACTTTACATAAAACACTTAAGTTGTCCCCCTCTCAAAAAAAATCAAGAATTGTGTTGATTCAGCTCATTTTAAATAAGTAAATCAAACAAGCAGCAAAAAATCTTATTTTTTAGAGTGTTACTTTCTAATTTTACAATATTATTTACTGGATTTATCATCAATTGAATGCAACCCTGTGGAGTATTAGAAACTTTCAAAAGATTGTCAATTCACAAATTCTCATGGTAAATTTACAAATTCCTACTGTAAAATTCCAACCCCCAAACTTTTGACCAGCACTGGCTTTATTTAAAGGTGCAGTATGTAAGTTTGACACCCAGTGGTTAAACTAGGTGTTGCACTCCTGGATCAAAACAAACGTGAGCGTGGGTTGCCAGTTTGAATACAAGGAGCGAGTGATTTAAACTGTGTTCTAAATAAAAGCAACGACACGCGACAGAGGGAATATTTTCCATATTAAAGGGAGTTTTTGTCCTAACCAACACCTCGAATTGAATGATTAGAAACGGCTTCTATTTCTCACAGCTGAACTTGTGAAACCTATGACAGTGATCACCTCAGGTAAATCTCGTGTGCTTTATTCGGTGCTAAATGCTAACAATGAGTTTGAATGCCATTTTACATTTAATGATGTTAAAGTGGGTTAACATGTATTAAACAGATTCTAAACCTTACCGTTTAGTGAGTGAGTGCATATTCTGTGCTTCTGAAAGGCTGTATTTACATTTCTGCCGTGTTTCGTCTGGTGCAAACAGCCAAATAGCTGGTCACTGCCTCTCTCGTCACAGCATGTTGTTAGGACGCGCGGTTACAATGTAACCTGCTCACTTAATGTTTACGTTCGTAATATTTATGTAATTTGCTAATTAATAACCTCATGTGGAACTGAATCGGTCTCCCATACTGTCCTTTTCAGTCACGGACGCAAGCTTTCAGAGCCTTTCTGAATGAATGAATGAAATGCGCTGTTTTCCAACAAGGCAACCCAGGGTGCTGAATTATAATTGGCTAAACTGGCATTATGCATGTGAAAATTACCTAAACAAAGACAGCGTTCCGGCACGGAAAAGACATTTTCAAAGCAGAATATCTGACTTCAGCATTGTTTTACAGTTAAACAAGTATGTTCACTTGGGATGCTTCTTAAATATCTGCACACATATTATGGTATTTTTATGCTTTAGAAGAGTAAAAAAACTTACATACAGCACCTTTAAAGAAAACAGTTATTTTTCTCAATAAACCACTGAAAATCAACTGACAAAATAAGATTAATTAAAGGTTTAACATATTATATACACACACTATAATATCTGGTTTTATTATAATATATTAATTATTATATTTAACATACAATGCTCATACACAGTCAAACCCAAAACTATTCATACCCCTGTCAAATTCTGACTTAAAGTTACTTTCATTCAAAAAGTAAGTTTTTTTTTATGGTTGTTTTTTTTTTTGGACTGGAAATGACACAGGCTTTTTTCAAAATATAAGACAATGTGCAAGAGGCAGAATTGTGGGACAAAATCTTTAAGTCACTGGCTTGACTATGCATACTTGTATATATCTTTTCAAAATGTTTTTAAACAAATGAATACAAGCTAAAAGTAAAAAAAAAAAAAAAAATTATATCCAGCTTAGAGAATCAGGAAAAATGTTCAAATGAATAATTGCTTCATTGGCTTTGCAATGCTTAAAGATACCTCTTCATGGTTGCTAAATGATATTTTGAATAATTTTGAACTCTAAATTAGGGTTGCAGGAGGAAGCAAAAATAAACATGCTGGAAGACATGAAGAGAAAAACAAACTCAAGAGGTTTGCTCACAAGTGGAAAAAAAAAACATGCATCCACTCAGAGGATTAATCAACACTGATATGAAGATGCCATCCCTACTGGACCACTTCACCTTTACCTCCCCAGTGTGGAAAAAGGGAGCAGAAAATAAAAAGAGCAGAAACGCAGCAGGTCCTGTCAATATGCTCTTTTTGTATCGCTGTGCAATTAAACTACTGGGAGCATGAAGCTGAAGAACAGGATGTGACATCAAACACAAGAAAACAAGCACAGGAAAGATTGTTAAATACCTTTTTAAAAGAAAGCCGCTTTATAGGGCTGGACTGTGCAGGCAACTCCATTAATAGGAACAATATGTTCAAACCCACACACATTGCTAATGCTGAATCATTAGTGTTTGGAAGTCTTGAATTTAAATTAAAATGACAAAATATGCATAAAAGTATGTGGCTATGTTTCAAATCACTTCTGTGAAATAAAATGTCAAAATACTGTGTAAAGCAGTAAAATACTGTGTTGCTAAAAAGTTGTCTTTACAACAGAAAACAACAACTACACTGAAAAATGATTCATTGGATTTATTACATTATTTTAAGGTAACTGGTTGAAAACAATATATATGGGCTGAAATTAAACAAACAAATTAAATGTAGTATTGTTCAACCTAATTTGTTTGTTTTAATTCAGCCCATTTAAATTGTTTGCAACCACTTACCTTAAACAAATATTGTAAATCCAATGAATCATTTTTTTTCAGTGTACTTTCTGATTTTCTCTGAAGAGTTACTTCAAATAATAGTTCAATAATACTATAATAACACTATAATACTAAACTATTATAGTTACTAAATCAAAATACTGGTGTGCTAATAAAATTGCTATTGTGCTAATAAAAAACTGAAACAAATCATGCTATAGTAGGATTTGTAACTGGATTACTCTCATTTACTATTTGAATAATGAATCGATTAAAAAAAAAGATTCAATCTTTTTAAACTTGTAGGTTTGAATTGTTTTAAATGTCCTGTGAAGTGCTTTGAAATGTGCAATTTTTATTCAAAATTTGAAGTAATCTAAACTAGCTACTCCCCTTTTTAAAAAACAGCCAATAGTGTTTTGTGCTGTAAAAAAAGCAGGGTTTTACAGAAATCAATAATGTTGTCACAACACAAATCGTTTAAGTTAACTTAACAAATTTGAATGGATTGCATATAAACCAATAAAGTTTTCCCAAAAAAAGAATTCTGTTGTTTCAATAATTCAATAATTAGTTTGAACAAGCAGTAAAAATCTTCTAGAGCTCAAGCGCATCAAATGAAAAGCAAATGAAAAGTGTCGTGAAGAAGGCGGGACCTATCAGATACTAGAGAGCATTTGATTGGTCAGAAAATCTGATGAGAAAGTAAAGGTTGTAGTGACTGGGTGGGGCCGAGAGCCGTAGGAATGGGATGAGGCCGGTGTTTGAGTGATAATGTAAAGCACCTGTGTCGCGTACCGGCGTCGATCCCATGGAGGAGTTCTGGATTATAAAAGGAGGAGAGACAG
Source organism: Danio kyathit (assembly GCA_903798195.1). Classification (NCBI taxonomy): domain Eukaryota; kingdom Metazoa; phylum Chordata; class Actinopteri; order Cypriniformes; family Danionidae; genus Danio; species Danio kyathit. The sequence goes on from LR812539.1 coordinate 15,371,447, forward strand.
CAGCAGAGAGACAAGAGAGGACCAGGCCTGGACGTTTTATGTTTTGCTTTTGGCTTCAATTTGACGCCTGTTTGTTTTATTTTCTCATTAAATTTTTTTTTTAAACGTTTGTCGGTTCTCCGCCTCCTCCTTCCAGGTGGCCATCTAACTTTATTACAGAGGTGATGTCCAAATTTATTTATTTTTTGATCCATTTAAGTGGAAGTGACAAACTGCAAGTTTAAGATGTTTAGATCAGGTTTATGTCTTCTAAATGTGAATTTTGTCACTATTTTGGAGCACACAAGGTTATAGATATCCTTAAGACTAACACCTAAAAAGCTTGATTTTAATTTCACAGGTCCTTTAAACTGTTGCAACTCCCAGAATAAACATATTGATACTACTTAAAAAAAAAAAAACTCTATTTGTTCTACGTTCTGTATGTGCTTTATGAACCGTGCGCCATGAGCTCTATCAAGATTAACTTGTTGAAAGAAAACTAAAACAAGTATGTAGGTTAAAATGTATATATAAATACCTGAGAAAGACTTCCAAGAACGAGCCTCACAAGCCTCCTGACGTATGAAAAGGAAGGGTCACAGTTGGAGGTTCGGATGTGAGCGCTGCAGGTGTCCAGAACCGAGCGAACGGAGAGTCGAGTGAGTGTGGAATCATCACACATGTTGAGCAGGACACTGTTCAGGTGTTCTCCTAGTTCCATTGGCTAAAACACACATTTTAAACAGACACTATAAGAATTCATTTCCATAATTTAACCAAACCAACAATGCGATACTATAAAACAAATACACAAATGGGTTTCCTCTCATTTTAAATCACTGCAGATGGTTTTAGCATGTGATAAAGCAAATAAATACTTTGTTGATGTAATAATATATGTTTTTTGTAGAATCAGCCAATTTGCTTGTAAAACAATTAAGGACATATACACTTACATTTTACATTTACTCATTTAGCACACACATGTATCCAAAGTGACTTAAAAGCATTTAAAATCATTAGAATTGCAGTTTTGAAGGTATATAAATGCTATCAAAAAATCATAGAAAAGTATAAGTGTGTAAAGTGATAGAAAAACTATTTAAATTGATTTTAACTATTCCATATTACTCCTGAACTACCTCATTATTGTATACTGCTCCTCGAGGCCCAATTCTAATGCTATCAAGATTATTCCAATCAAAAACATCACAATTTTTGGATCCCTCATCAGATCGCTCTGTTTAAAAGGGCGTGGCCACTTTTAGACTCAGAAGTAAAGACCCACTGCTCTGATTGGCTAACTGTTTTGCTTATTAATAGGGCTAGACAAGCTCTAAAGTGGAAGTGGGTGTCAATCTTCTATGGAGGCAGAGCTTAATCCCCCATTACATCATAGAGTAGAACATTCCAGAACCTGTGGTTTAGTCAGACTGCCTTCAACATAAGCTGTTTTTATAAGAACCACAAAGTGTTGAGTTCTGAAATGTACAGGAGATTTTTATAGTACTATAAGCTCTTATGTCAAATGATCAAAAGAAAAATTAGCTTTCTCAGTTCATGAGCCCTTTAAGGCCGAATACCAACTTTATTTTATACCTCTACCCCTTAGCCCTTGAAACAGAATGTGAAGGAGTAGGGATAAAAATATTCTCCAAAAAAATGGGACATCATCACTACCTTAATTTTTCAATTCAACACTTTTTGTTTTCAGCTCGAAAGCATATGAGCCTCTGTCTGGGGTTACCTGCTACGACTGCAAAGATCTTGATTTGAAGCACTTACCTGTAGCCCTATATACCTCCAAGCACAAGAGAATTGGGACAAAACAGAGGGGTAAGGAGAAGTGGAAGGGCTAAAGTGTAGAATTGGACCCAAGTAAAGCTTATTCATAAGCATTAAACAGTCAATGTCTTGCGACCTCACCTTGCTCTGAGGAATCTCGTAGTCTGCACCCCAAAACAATGTCATACCAAGCGAATACATGTGCATCTACAAAATAAAAAAGGAAACGTATATTATGATGATTGTTGCATATTATTGCATGTTATGTTGCAGTCCACAATTTAAAGACATTAAGCATTTCCAGTTTGTGCTGTCAGCATTTGTGAGCATTCTTCTTAAAATAGTTTACCAAAAAATGACAATGACCTCATCATTTATTGTCCCTCATGTGGTTTTAAACCTTTATGAGTTTCTTTCTTCTGTTGAATATAAAAGAAGATAGTTTGAAGAATGCTGGTTGCTGGCCATCCACTGACTTCCATAGTTGGAGGAAAAATAAATACTAGTCAGGCCATGTCCACAGAAACACAGGTATTTTTTTTAAATGAGCTTTTCCCCCCACCTTTGCTTAAAAAAATAATAAATCAGTCCACAAGAAAACGCAAAAGTGCAGTGTGATGCATGTTTAGGAGCACGTCTAATCAACAGGTTGCGATAAAAACCTTTCATGCTGGGTTCACACCAAGTGCGGAATTAATATTTCAGCGAGTACATTAAACACAAGTCAATGCAAACCAAAAACAAAGATTTGGTGGGAACGGCAATAGAATTTGCAATGCGTTTGCCGCAAATGTGCAGAAATTGTCTCAATTGCATCTTCCACGTTTGGTGTGAACCCAGCCATGTTGGCCAATCAGAAAAGAGAAAACGAAGCACGCTGATGTCATGAGGCAAAAACTTTGACTGTAGTGTCCACATGACCACATGGTACCTAGAGTTTCAGAAAATCTTCACCCTGGTCAGAGTTTAGAAAGTTTTGGTTTCAGTCACCTGAAAAACTGCTTTTTCAAAGTTTGAAGCTCATTTAAAGGGATGGTTCACTCAAAAAATTACAATTGTCATCATTTACTCAATTAAATTTACTCATTTAATTTAGCCAAACCCAGAAAAAACCCTAAAAATACGTGTGTTCTTGTGGTCAGGGGCTTAATGGTTGCCAGCTACAGTATCTTCAAATTTGATGTAAATTGTATTTTTTTGTAATGAATATGAGGATACAGCTTTACACTTACTTTGGCATTGAACATACAGTCAACTTCTGGGATGAGGCGCAAGAATGTATTATTAACAAGTTTCAGTGTTCAAAACCGGTTTCATTTTTATGGGAAAATTTACTTTTTGGCTTTACTGTCTATCCTAATCAAGAGGAAAACTGTTTTAAATGAATTTACTTATATTGTTAACTAAATTGCACATGCATAAATGTACTAATAAGAAACTTAATTTTAAGGTATTGGTGACTGAAATATGCTTCTATATTACCAGTATCAGAGACTCTCTAAACAAAAAAGTCAGCTCTATATTGTATTTGTTTACCTAATAAAGTGGCCGGTGAGGGTTTGATAATTACACCTTACTTGTACCGGGTTGGACCCACGTTTGCCTTCAGATATGCCTTAATCCTTCGTGGCATAGATTCAACAAGGTACTGGAAATATTCCTCACAGACTTTGGACCATATTGGCATGCACATCTATGATACTAATCTCCCGTTCCACCACATCCCAAAGGCGCTCTATTAGATTGAGTTCTGGTGACTCTGGAGGCCATTTGAGTACAGTGAACTAATTGTCATGTGCTTTATGACATGGCGCGTTATCCTGCTGGAAGTAGCCATCAGAAGATGGGTACACTGTTGTCATAAAGGGATGGACATGGTCAGCAACAATAGTCAGGTAGGCTGTTGCATTGACACAATGTTCAATTGCTACTAATGGGCCCAAAGTGTGCCAAGAAAATATCCCCCACACCATTACACCACCATCGCCAGTCTGAACCGTTGATACAAGGCAGGATGGATCCATGTTTTCATGTTGTTGGCTTGCATGGTTCGGGATCTGTAGAGCTGCGCATCGATGGATTTGCTCTTCAGTATTTGGACTCTCAGTAGTGATTATTAACCCACACTGAACTGAGTTAAACTGAACTGAACTGACACTGTTTCAATTCACTATAATCTTCCATGTGAAGCTGCTTTGACACAATTTACATTGTATAAGCGCTATACAAATAAAGATGAATTGAATTGAATTGTTGACGCCAAATTCTGACCCTACCATTCAAATGTCGCAGCAGAAATTGAGATTCATTAGATCAGGCAACGTTTTTCCAATCTTCTATTGTCCAATTTTAGTGAGCCTGTGTGAATTGTAGCCCCAGTTTCTTGTTCTTAGCTGACAGGAGTGGCACCCGGTGTGTTCTTCTGCAACTGTAGCCCCTCCGCCTCAAGGTTCGACGTGTGGGGCGTTCAGAGATCCTCTTCTGCATACCTCAGTTGTAACAAGTGGTTATTTGAGTTACTGTTGCCTTTCTATCAGCTCGAACCAGTCTGGCCATTCTCCTCTGACCTCTAGCATCAACAAGGCATTTGTGCCCACAGAACTGCCGCTCACTGGATATTTTTGCTTTTTCGGACCATTCTCTGTAAACCCTAGAGATGGTTGTGCGTAAAAAATCCCAGTAGATCAGCAGTTTCTGAAATTCTCAGACCAGCCCGTCTGGCACCACCAACCATGCCACATTCAAAATCACCTTTCTTCCCCATTCTGATACTCGGTTTGAAATGCAGCAGATCGTCTTGACCATCTCTACATGCCTAAATGCATTGAGTTGCTGCCATGTGATTGGCTGAGTAGAAATTTGCATTTACGAGCAGTTGGACAGGTGTGCCTAATAAAGTGGCCGGTGAGTGTATGTACATTTTGTATATTTGTATTTTATTTATATTTACCATCTGGCATGTATATTTCTGTATTGTAAAATGTTATATGCTGTTCTTTAAATAATAATAATAATAATAATAAAAAAAAAAACATTCTTCAAAATATCTTCTTTTGTGTTCAACAGACAAAACAAACTCTTGGGTTTTGAACTAGTAAATGATGACAGAATTGTATTTTTTGGGTGAACCGTCTCTTTGAATGAGCTTCAAACTTTGCATAAAGCACATCTGCATAGTTTTGTGTTCTTCCCCGTCTAGTTCTACTGTCTGCTGTCTCTCCAGCTAAAGAACAGCTCTGGGAACAGATTATCCGAGAGTGTGCCAGAGAATGCAAAAGACTTCTCTGCAAATAATCATGCCTCGCCTCAGCACGGGTATATCAGTCTCTCTCTAGGAATGTCATGTTTACACAAAAGCGTATACCGTCAAAACATTGGAAGAGATCAAATTTTTATGCATATATATTTTTGGGGGGATATACAGTAAAAGGAAATCAACAAAATGTTAAAGATCACACCTTTTCCATATCAGAAAGCGAGGATAGGTTGAGGCCGTTCAGCACTTCTGGAGGAGTGAATGCGCGCAGGTCTTTCTGTGTGACATTCTCATCCGTGAAAGAGATGTTTCCGGAAGGCATGAGCAGCAGTGACCACGGAGAGATGATAAAACCCAACGCAGTCGGATCTGCTGAACCTGAGGGAAAGCAAACATAAAGCATATTAAAACAATACTGACCACAAACTGAATTATTTTAAAAAAGCATGGTCTGATTAACTAAAAATAAAAATAGACTTGGGATGGATGGACGGAATTATATTTAGACACGTGACAGATTGATTATGCAATAGGCAGAATGAACAATAGACACACAGACAGAACAATAGACAACAAAACCACAGTAAGACTGGAAGAAAAAATTGAACAGAAAGAACTGATATATAGAGCAGATAGAAAGAGCTACTACCAAAAAAAAAAAAAAACAATAGACAGAATTAAGGCTGCACTAAATATTGTTTCATCATCGATATCGCAAATGTGCGAGTCCACAATAGTCACATCATAGGGATCTGCATTATATTCATTACATAACTTCTTATCATAAATCATTATTTGTATCTGTTGAATTTAACTTTGTGTGTCATTTTTTAAATTATATTAGATCACAATATAAATCACAGTAAATTAAAATACTGCAATCTCCATTTTTTTCCAATATCGTGCCCTAGATAGAATGATAGAACTACAGACAGAAAAAAAATTAAGAACGACAGACCTTAAATGTTAGAATGATCAACTGTTTGCTTATTTATTGCTTCAATAGAAACTTATTTAATGGCAAGATCAATATAGATAAAACATATATAACATAATAATAACAACTTCATAATTCAATAAGCCAGTATTAAAAAAAAACATAGATAGGTAGACATTATTTTAGTACTGGGTTGCAGCAGGAAGGGCATCCGCTGTGTAAAAAAACATATGCTGGATAAGTTGGCGGTTCATTCCGCCGTGGCGACCCCTGATGAATAAACGAACTAAGCCAATGGAAAATTAATGATTAAAAGCTTACACCTATGAGGGAAAAAAAAATTCCAATCTGACTCAGGAAATGAACCTGTAAATGAACAGTTCTCAAAAACACACAAACAGAAATCATCAGCTGAGCTAAAAATGAAAAAGAAAGAAGTTATATTAGCAAAAATCCAATATTGTCTATTCCTACCTCATGTCCAAGTAAGAAAAAAGATAAAGTCATTTTCATTTCTGAAGAATTTAAGGGTGCTTTCACATCTGTGGTTCGGTTCATTTGGTCCGGACCAAGGGCAACAAATGATGCATTGTAGTATTTTTCTGCCGTTTTTGGGTCCTTTTCACACCACACTGATTGCTTTGGGCCGAACCAGTTGAAAAGAACCAAAATGCAGTCATGTGACAAAATCCAACTCACTCATTGGCCAGATGTTATTGAACATATTTCCTAAACTGCTTTTCGATTGGTTAGAATTAACATGCAGGAAAATGCTAATGGAACTCCCGCAAGTAAACAAACCGGCAGACACAAAATGTCGCTTTTTACTATGGAGGGACGACAGCGCTGGCTGATTGTATACTTGGTCATAGTATACTATATAGTTTGTATAAATCACTTCAGACCAGAGGTGCCAAAACTTTTTCGTATGAAGGGCCAAAATCTAAATATCATTGAGAGCCGTGGGCCGAAGGTAAATATATCATACTACAGCATACATTAAAGTTGCCATGGATGATCTCCTACTTTATTTCATAATGTTTATATAATAGAAAACCTTACTTTAAATGGTATTAACTAATGCAGTATAACTTCTTAAATGACAACTCATTGGTATAAAACCCATAAACAATCACATTTACAACACAGTGGAGTTCAATGCTGAATAAGCAAGTCAAGCAGAATCTGCCTTTGACTCGATTTGCTCACCAAAGTCTCTGGATTTTTGACTGACAGTATGTACATTTAAACAAAATGTGATTCATTTACACCATTTAATTGAAACATTTAATTTAAGTCAGCATTTAACTATAAAACAAACAAAGGGTTACATTAAATTTGAATTGACAATCTCGAAACCATCCCCATCATTCTCCCTTTCTTCTCAGATGGGAGGGCGGGCCATTGGGCATCTCTGCTTTAGACAAACTATACATTTCGAGAATGAAGCGTGGCTGCGGCTGGAAAACAATGTTTTAATGCATTGCAAACGGCAAAGGCGCATCGCAAGTCACTTCAGTAGGAGGCGTGAATTCATTTTGCTAAACTGCGACATGGTCATCTTCCGGAAATATTACGAACGATCCATCAGGTAATGTTTTGCCTCTCTCTCTCTCTCTGTTCAAAATTGATGGTAAAGCGCTGTCAACAAATATTTTTCCTGCACACCCCATAAGATGGGACAGCGTATAGGACTACGGCAGCTGGACTAGTCCAAAAAGGTGCAGTACTTTTTGCGGTTGGGTCTGTTTTAATTCGGATCTTGTTCTCACCACAAACAAACTGCTCTAGGGTTCGTTTGAAAGCGTACCAAGACCACCTCTTCAAGGAGGTACGCTTTTTTGGTCCGCTTTTGGTGCGCACTCCAGTGTGATTGCTACATTCACACCTGCCAAACGAACCGCACCAATAGGGAAAACTCTAGTGCGATTCACCTGAACTAAATAAGGCAGGTGTGAAAACACCCTAAGTTTACTTATTATAACCCTTTTTGTTGATTTTGGGAATAACCTCCTATTAAAACATCATTACCATGAAATAAAATGACTCATTTACTTGCAGAATGACAGGTAGCCAGCCTAAGAGATCTGTTGGAAAGACAGATAGTGTGACGAAAGATAGACAGAAAGAAAACAAATCAAAAAATAATTATAAAGTTTCTTTGTCAGTGCTTTCCAACCCTGTCTAACTTTGGCTTTGTAAAGTGTCAGAAACGCCATTGTGTACAAGGAATTTCTAAGATGCTTTGAGTTGTGAGTTCTTAAGCATGGGAAAGTTACCAGACAAGTTAAGAGAGATTATGGCCTTGGCCTGAGAACATTTCCTCGACACGAGTTCAGCACGATCCGACTGTTTCCGCACGTTTCAGGAGATTTGCTGGTAGAAAGCGAATTCTTTTCAACTGGACTAAGACGTGTAATAAAGAGCTACATTATTCTGTGAATGAGAGCAATTTCCTTGAAATACAAGGCCCTTGGGATCTCTCTCAAAAAGATGATTCTGTATGACAGTACATTTTTCTTTTCTGATGTTTTTTTTTCTACTTCTTTTGTGCTGCGGTTGCAAAACAATGAAGCCTTTGCAGATCAGAACAGAGCCCTGCGGTTATGCTTGGAACAGCTGTAGAGAAATCATTCATCTATTACATATGAAGATTCAGTGGAAAAGTGGAATTGCTTTTTAGAAATTTAGTTGTATTCTTACATACATATAAAGCCCCAAAACTGAATGATCTCTCAAAATACTTTTGATTTTGATTTTTAACTAATCAAGGATAAAAAAAAAATGGTTAAAAGTGACAATAAATTGGATGGCAATTGGATTATTTAAAAAACATGATTTGTGAACTCTAGAAAAATGCATCACAAAAACATTAAACAACACAATTTTTTATTTATTTGTTTTTTTTTTTGTATATCAATAACAGTCATTAGAATTATTTTAGAGCACCAAATCAACAAATTAGAAAGATTTCTTAAGGCTTAAGTAATACAGGAAATCCGGCTTAAATTAATTTGGCTTATAATTATACTAAACGTATATTAAACATATACATATCCATATATACATATCTATCTATATATACATATCTATCTATCTATCTATCTATCTATCTATCTATCTATCTATCTATCTATCTATCTATCTATCTATCTATCTATCTATCTATAAATTTAACAAATTAAATTTAACAAATTAAATTTAATATCGTTTAATCAATACTTTAACCATTAATAACAAACAAAGCAAGATAACAGAGTGGTCATTTATAACAATGCTAAATAAATTTAAATAATAATAATAATACTAATAATAATAAGTGAATAAATAAAATAATAAGCAAATAAAAGAAAATAGATAAACTGATTAAAAAACTAAGTGATATAAAAAATGATAATGATAATAATAACAATAATAATAATAAGTAAATAAATAAAAATAAATTATTTAATTAAAAACCGTGACAATTAAAAAATGATATTAATAATAATAATAATAACAATAATAAGCAAATAAAATAAATAGATAAATTAGTTAATTAACAAACAAAGTGATAATAAAAAATGATGATAATAATAATAATAAGCAAGTAAATAAAATAAATATATAAATAATTAATGATAATAAAATGAAAATAGTAACAACAACAACAACAACAACAACAACAACAAGTAAATAAATAAAAATAAGTAGATAAATTAATTAAAAACAAAATGAGAATAAAATGATGATAATAATAATAAGCAAATAAATAAAAAATAAATAGATAAATTAATTAATTTAAAAAACAGTGATAAAAATCATAACAATAACAACAATACTAAGCAAATAAAAAATAAATAGATTAATTAGATTAATTAAAATAAGTGAAAAAAATGATGATGACGATGACGATGATATGATAATAATAATAGTAATAATAATAATAAGCAAGTGAATAAAAAATAAATACATTACTTAACTAAAGTGATAATAAAAAATGAAAATATTAACAACAACAACAACAATAATACATTCTGACATACCATAACTCAAAATACTGGATGAGCATAAGTAACTAAAAAAGAAATACATTTTTTTTTTTATCATTCACACCACTAGCTCAAATTAGCTGTTTTGTAGTCTCTAATAATAGCATGCTTAAGTCCAGGGGTGTGTTCAAACAAACATATTAACAACATGAATAAAAACACATTATTAAATGTCAGAAAAAGGACAAGAAAAAAAAAAGAAGAAATTTAAGCAGCAATGCTATAAAAACGCTGGAATTCCCAAAGTAAACACACGTTTCCTGTGGAAACTGTCTGACCACGGTTGGACCTCATTGTGAAAGTCTAGCAGAGCACACTCTTGTTTCGCCTCCGGCACAGAAGCTAATCCAGCATCTTTATTAAAAACACTCTTCTCATCGACCAGCACAAACTGCATGTCTTTCTTAGAGATTCAACGCAACAAATTTGCAATGAAGGTTGGAAATCCTGGCTTAATAAAACTCAGAGTCATCAAGATGTTAATGTGAGGAAAGCAGACGTAGACTTGAAAATATGTCAGAAGGGCTCAGATCTGATAAGGTTTTATCAGTTCTACCAAAGACTTGCCTGGTCAACTACTAAATTACACAAGCTCAATGAGGTCACTACCAAAAATAGCATCACAGAGTATCCTAAGAAAAGAGAAGAGCATGAATATAAATAATGCCCCACACACCATACTGTAAACAAACACGTTGTACCACTGTATTTAGAAGAATTACATCAAATAAAGTGATAATTCAGAATCAAATGCGCAGCCTATTGACTTGGGTGTGTGTTTATTTAGTCAGTATCAGTTTTGTTTATTTTAGATGCATAAGATTACGGTGTAAGAACAACCAACCCAATGACCTAAATATTCATTTTCAAGTACAGGAAGTGGGGGAATCTTTACTTACATTATGCATATCAGTTGCTAAATAACATTGAAGACACAGTACACTATTATTTAATATTTGAAAATATATTTTACAGCTCTCTTAGAGTTAAAGGGTTGAGTTTTACCACTTTTGAATCCATTTAGCCGATCCTATGGCACTTGCAGGAGCACTTTTAGCTTAGCTTAGCATAGATCATTGAATCGGATTAGACCATTAGCATCTCGCTCAAAAATGACCAAGAGTTTCGTAATATCTGCGTAATGTCTTTGTACCTGCTGCAGCCATGGTACGGCAGCAACGTTCCTTAATTATTATGTCAGAATAAGAATATTGCTTTTTTGAAAATATTTTTTCAATTTACATCAGTCTTAGTACACGATTTAACTATCGAATTATCAAGCTTTAAATTAGAAAATTAAAAGTCTTTGGTCATTTTTGAGTGAGATGCTAATGGTCTAATCCAATACAATAATCTTTGCTAAGATAAGCTAAGAGTGATTGGCTGAATGGATAAAAAAAATAGTAAAAAGCAACTGTTTAACTCTAGAGAAGTTGTAAAAGTAGCCTATTTTCAAAAACAAAGTGGAGCGTTTCTTTACAAATGTGATGTTCAAAGCTGTATGTCTATAAGAGGTTCAAGGTTTACCGCAGTTTGAAAAAGTCACAAGACGCTAATTGTCTAATCCGATACAATGATCTATGCTAAGCTAAAAGTGCTCCCACTAGACTAGGAGATTAAAAAAAAAAACTGGATTAAAAAAAAAAAAAAAAAAAAGCAACTGTTTAACAACATTCTTTACAAATGTGCTGTTTAAAGCTGTATGTCTATTAGGCATAATATGATAACCGGTTTCAAGGTTTACCGCAGTTTGAAAAAGTCCAGAGATGGTCTAATTCGATACAATGATCTATGATAAGCTAGACTTGAAGATCGGCTGATTGAATAAAAAAAAAAAATAAAAAAAAATAAAAAGGAAAACAGAACTGCTTAACTCTAGGGAAGTTGTAAAATTAGCCTATTGTCAAAATAAAAAAGTGGAGTGTTCCCTTAAAAATGTGAGGCTTAAAGTTGTATGACTATAAGACTATAATCGGTTTCAAGGTTTATTGTGGGTTGAAAAAGTAAAAGGTTTATAAAAGGTATAAAAGGTATATCTTCCTACGGTATGTGTACGTTTTTGTTGTTGTTTTTTTACGTGTTGTAAAAGACTTTATTTGTTTAGGGTTAAGGCTGGTTTATACTTCTGCATCGAGCGATCGGCGTGACCCACGGCGCCTGCTTTGCGCGTAGTCGTGCATTTATACTTCTGGGTGCTGTTTGTGTTGCTCTGCAATAACACTTCAGAAACGCTAGCTGGCAGTAGGTTTTTATGTTCCTCTTTGGCGAGTTCTTCACAGATTTTTTTTTTTCTTTTTCTGAACGCTACCTTAATGTACAAGTAGCCAAAACTCGCTCATTCAGCGGTTAGAACCGGCGGACATGCAACAACTTTAATCAAAAGGTGAATACAAAACAAAAGTTTCCATCTGGAGCTCCTTCACGGGACTCGACACTCGCTCTATCGGGCTCGTGGCTCTCAGCCCCACCCAGATTCATCATCATTAGCAAGCTGACCAATCACAGAGCTTGCGTTACACGTCAATGCGACAAGTAGTTACATTTTTTGAGAGGTGTGCATCAGCCACGGCGAGGGCTATTTGACCGTTCAAAGGCTACGCCGAACCATACGCGTGCACTTGACGCAGAACTATAAATCAGCCTTAACAGTATCTCCAGCAGCAAAGGACCGTACACATCAAAAGCTACTGGTCAGCAAACATTTAAAAAACAAATCACTTATGCATCTACATCCAAGCATGTTATGGACCTCAACTTTATGTTCAAAGAAATGAAATAAATTGCCTTTTCAAAAAAATCTGTGTTTTTGAAACTACTAAAGATAGCAGAAGTCAATGTTTTATTTTTAACCCTCTACCGCACACATTATGATACATCTATTTGAAAAAAAAATATGCCTGTTTTTCTTTTCTTAAAATGGCTTAACTTGAAGTGCTGTAAAACATTTTTGGAAAAAAGGTACCATATGGCAACAACGTCCAACAATGGATCTAACTTAAACATTTCTAATTTAGAATTTTCCTTATAATTAATAATTTTGTTGTTTGAATATTTTAATTGGTGTTGCAGTATTATAAGCTTTAACACAGAACTTATAAATGACACCTTATACATACTTTCCAACAACTCATATTCCAACAGCTTTCATTTATTCCATTATTTTTTGCTGAACATTATTAAAAACAAACCTAATATTGTATTATCATGTATACAGCATACAGTGAATATAAATATTTTCTCCAGGAAATATTATAACAAATAAATAACAAGTCTAGTATATTCCGATGCATCAGAATGATGTAGCTACTAGCTATCAATGTTTACATATATTATACTCTAGTATATACTATCTCACCTGCCTCTGAGCTAACTTGCCTGAACTGTCTCTATCAAATGTCCAGTCTGCATCCTTCTCATGGTCACTAAAACCCATCTCATCCTCACTTTCATCTGCAGGAAGAGCCAGTTCTGTCCTTTTCTTCTTTCACTTACCATAGAACATGGTGGTGTTCGCTAATACACTGTTCTCTGTATTCATATCTATTCAAAAGTAGTATTGCCATTAAAACTAGATTTTATCCATAATGCAAATGTCATTAACATATATTAATCAACATTATATTACTCGCTTTCTAGCTAGTATATTACTAACTTAAAAGTTCACAGCTGACCTTGCTAGCTAGCTAACCCATTGCAATATTGCACGTTCCACTATTGCACATTTGGCAACACATACATTTGATCGATTTACAAAAAACTAATTTGATTTAAAAAAAAAAAATGTTGTGAATGTCATCATAACATACTGGAGGTGATGTTTCAAATTTTTTTGTGGATCTGACATAATTTGATTCTTTGTTTAAATTTGCATTCAGCAACTACTCACAATAAACGCCAGTCTGTCAGAAATCACGCTACAGAAAAAATCAGCATGTCATGTGACTTAACCAAAGCACATCATTGGCTACTCTAAGGTCTTCTCTTTCCAACAAAAAAAAATGACGTTGGTCTTTAAGAAACAGTGGCAGGAAAATGAACATAAGTATCATGTTGCCATATGGTGACACCGTGCAGTAGAGGGTTAATTATTAAGCCTGACATGTTAACTGTTCCAAAATATTTTAAATGTTTATTAAAATTAAATATATTGTGTTCAATGGGGGAAACAAGTTTCTTTTTTTTTTTTTACCAAGACATATAAGAACTTATTTTAGAGTACACTGTAAAACTGAATCAACTTTATCAAATGAAATGAGTGTAATTAACTCATAATTTACTGAAAGTTAATTCTACTCATTTGTAAAGAGTTTTGATCTCAGTGTTGAAGGTAATGAGTTAATTAAATACTTCATTACTTCACCTTAAATGGAGCATGTTCACAGTACTCCTATAGATTAGTTTAACTCAAATGGTTTGTAGCAATCTGTTTCCTCAAACAGTTTGAGTTGCTTTAACTTACTGGGTTTTACAGTACTCAGTTGGTTTGAGTTCTCTTCATTTATTGGGTTTTACTGTACTTAAATTGCTCCGTTTACTCAAATGGATTAAGTTCACAGTACTCATTAAGCTTAGTTTTTGAACTTGAATGGTTTGTAGGAATCTGTTTCCTCAAACGGTTTGAGTTGCCTTAACTTATTGGGTTTTACAGTACTTTAGTTGGTTTGAGTTCTCTTCATTTATTGGGTTTTACTGTGGTCAAATTGCTTGATTTACTCAAATGGATTAAGGTCACAGCACTCATTATGATTAGTTTTTGAACTTAAATGGTTTGTTGCAATCGGTTTCCTCAAATGGTTTGAGTTACCTTAACTTATTGGGTTTTACAGTGTAGTAATCCCAATGCTGTAATACCGTAAAACCCTTTTTTTTTTTATTATCTGAGGTTAACATACCATCAGAATCTTATACCGACCCATGCTTAATGTCTACATACATAATTGAAATTGTTTTAATATGCTTTAAATGTAGCTAGGTAATTAAATATGCAACAAAAATATCATATGCAGTCCACATTTAAAAAAAATGTATATGAACTGCAATTTTTTGTAAATGTACTACAAACATTCACCCTTTACTGAAAAGTACTATCAACCATCTATCTCTGCTGAACTGGGATAGAAGAATGTTTTTAGGATAAATAAAACTAGCATCACCTTCAAATTAAAACAGCATGACATAAAAAGCAAGCTCAGGGCTTCTACATCAAAGAGCTCCGGGTTTACAAATAAATTAGGCAACTTGCTGACTTGCTCAAATCACGTCCCATGACTCTCGTCCGGGGCCCAGAAATTTCTGCAAACTTTGTCAAGAGGGATCTTTGCCAGCAAGTTTTCACCCCAGAGCTACTCAAGGCCAGATAACAAGCTACTGTGAGACAAGCGCATGCCAAAGAAACGACATCATCTTTATCATCATCATCGCCCTCCGCGACCCTTGACACAAGCCCTTAATTACAATTCAATTCAGCGTTGGGTAAGCTGCTTGAAAAAAATGTAATTAAATGCTCATTACATAATTAAAATTGTATTTAAGTTGTTTTTTTAATCACTAAGTTTAACAAGTAATTTAATTACTCAATAAGGAATACTAGTTCATCTCTGTAAATCACAATGCACAGACAATAGAAATCAATCTTTTAATTATTTGAATCAAACACTGACTTGTAACTTAAAAAAAAAAACATAACTTAGATAGGTAAACAGTATACATATCAAAACATGACATATTTCAAAGCAATGACACCATATTTCATGCATACCGTATATTGTCATTTATTTCCTTGTTTTCTAGCATGTGATAATGTCTTAATCAATGAAAACAAAAACTATACAATCTCAGCTCCAATGTATTGAGTTATATAGATTTTCATTTTTAGAACACTTTTTTTATATATATATATATATATATATATATATATATATATATATATATATATATATATATATATATATATATATATATATATATATATATATATATTTGAGGACTTTGGTTTTCAGTTTATATTTGGGGACCTCAATATATCTTAGATATATCTTCAGTTTTGCTATTAAAATATTTTAAAAATAAATAAAATCTGGAGAGACTGAGGGGCAACCCAGTGGCGCAGTAGGTAGTGCTGTTGCCTCACAGCAAAAACGTCGCTGGGTCGCAGGTTCGAACCTCGGCTAGGCTGGGTCAGTTGGCGTTTCTGTGTGGAGTTTGCATGTTCTCCCTGGGTTCGCGTGGGTTTCCTCCGGGTGCTCCGGTTTCCCCCACAGTCCAAAGACATGCAGTACAGGTGAATTGGGTAAGCTAAATTGTCCATAGTGTATGAGTGTGAATGTGTGTGTGGAAGTTCCCAGAGATGGGTTGCGGCTGGAAGGGCATCCGCTGCGTAAAATCGTGCTGGATAAGTTGGCGGTTCATTCCGCTGTGGCGACCCCGCAAGGGACAAAGCCGACAAGAAAATGAATGAATGAATGAATGGAGAGACTGATAACTAATTTAACCTTTGTGTGCTGTTGGGATGTTTTCATCCACTCTGGAGTGATTTTGAGTCTTAATTTGGACACAACTTTCTCTGTTTCAGCAAATGGAAGGATTTTTGGTGACAAATCTTATTTAGACACATATCTTGGGAAAATGTAACAACACACTCTAGGCAAAATTTTCATTAAGTTTATGACTGTTTTTTCCATATTGACTTCCATTATAATGACATTTTTTGATTGCAAAGCCATGACACCAAATAATAATGCATTCTTTACTGTAGGTGCATTTCCCTATAGACAAAAGGTAAAATTAGTAATTTTTACTGTGAAAATGGAATCTAATGGGGCAAAAATTGCAACGAATAAAGGGTAGTCAATTTGAACAATACACAAAGGTTAATTAATGTAACTTTATTTTTAGAGCTACAAAATACTAGAAAAATGTGTGATAGTGTTGTTGAGTGTTGCGCTAACGCTATTTTCTTATGATATACAGTTGAAGTCAGAATTATTAGCCCTCCTTTGAATTTTTTATTTTAGAAATATTTCCAAAATGATATTTAACTGAGCAAGGAAATTTTCACAGTATGTCTGATAATATTTTTTCCTTCTGGAGAAAGTCTTAATTGTTTTATTTCGGAGAGAATAAAAGCAGTTTTTAATTTTTTAAAAGCCATTTTAAGGACAAAATTATTAGCCCCTTTAAGCTATATTTTTTTTTTCGATTGTCTACAGAACAAACCATCGTTATACAATAACTTGCCTAATTACCCTAACCTGCCTAGTTAACCTAATTAACCTAGTTAAGCCTTTAAATGTCACTTTAAGCTGTATAGAATTGTCTTGAAAAATATCTAGTAAAATATTATTTACTGTCATCATGGCAAAGATAAAATAAATCAGTTATTAGAAATGAGTTATTAAAACTATTAGGTTTAGAAATGTGTTGAAAAAACCTTCTTTCCGTTAAACAGAAATTGGGGGAAAAAAATTAACGGGGGGCTAATAATTTAGAGGGGCTAATAATTCTGACTTCAACTGTGACTAATTTTCAAAATTATATTTTATCATATGACTGAAACCTTGGAAGAAATTTTGATCCTTATTGCTGTTGTCATTTTCATCTCTAGGTTCACCTAACAGCACTAGAAAGTTGGGGATGAAGATAGTAAAGGCCCCATCTGATTGGTAAGATTTGGATAAACAGAGCACAAATGCTTGGCTCATAAAATGAACTTAATTTATTGAGCTTCCTTGCGATATGGATAATGCATTTATTATTAATCGCAATAACAATAATTTATCAATATATTGGGCAGCCCTAGTTACTTTGTCATTCATTATACCCTACACCAGGGGTGCCCAAACTCGGTCCTGGAGGGCTGGTGTCCTGCAGATTTTAGCTTCAACCAAATAAACACACCTGAACCAGCTGATCAAGTTCTATCTTGGTATACTAGAACCTTCCAGGAAGGTGTGTTGAGGCAAGTTGGATCTAAACTATGGAGGACACCGGCCCTCCAGGACCGAGTTTGGACACCCCTTCCCTATACTGTAAAAAATATCTGTTAATTAACGGTTTTTGTATTCTGTGATTCACAAGTGTTTTAAGTTTATTTACAGTTTAATTGCATTTTGATCTCTGCTCTGTCGACTTCTACAGTTTAACAAAGTGACTTTTACTGGCATTTTAGTAGTTTGAAATAATATAATGTAGAAGAAATAACATACAGAGAAATAATATATAATAAATAAGTCTACAAAATAACAGAAAATGTACTTGCAGTGTATTACAAGTTATTAGTATCGTAATATTCTACACCAGCTCAAACAATATCACTTTAACTATAAAACATGTTAATAAAAGTCACTTTTTCAAACTTTTCAAGGTTAAAAGTTGTTGGAAGAAATATCAAGATCCCATAATGCAAGTCAAAAGCATAAATAAATGGGGGGGGGGGGGGGGGGGGGGGTCATAAAAACATGAATCACAAAATACAGAAAACTGATTTTTTTTTTTTTTACAGTGTACACTGTTTCAAACCCTATGAGTCTGGTGAATAAAAAAGGGGTTAAAGTCTGTCTGGGATGCTGACAGAATGAGAATTGTCCCCTTGATTGTGAGAACCACTCCAGATCTGTGTGCAGGAATGGCAACAGATATCAGTGGAGAGAAGCTGGCATCATCTCAATGGCTGCAAACTGCCCACTAAACCGCTCTTCAGGAAAGCGGGATTTTGGGGGACAATAAAGAAGCTTTTGTTCACAGCGGTGACACACAACGCTGCTCATTCTGAGACACAGAGGACGGACATAAGGCTGAGTAAGCCTTCTCATAAATTTCACCCAAGTGTTACTCTTCCTTCCAGAGACGATAAACAGCAGATAGAAAGCTTTTCTGCACAGGCACGCTGCTTTGAATCAGACTGATAGCTGCTATTTTTGGCCTGACAGCTTTTGTGGAGGCCACAGATTTATTGTAATCTCTCTTAAACAGGTGTTATTTGGCTAAAGACAATGTTAAATGCAAACCGCACTGGCTGAATGAAAAAAGAAAAATGCTGAATTTACTGATAACTTTGCGACTGAGGTTTTGTAATGGTGGCAAATGTGGTCACTGTGACATATTACACATGCAAACAGAGGGCTCATTACAAATGAGCACAACCCTCACAGATCTTGCTTTTAAATTAATATTTTCTATAGGATGCTTTGCATTAAGTCAGTCAGTACCAAAGCCAAAACTGGAACTAATCTTATTAAAAAATATTTTTTGTTGTTGTTTGTTATTTACTTATTTATAAAACTACTTATTTAAGATGACCTGAAACAACCCAATTCTTGAGATTTCATTGCGACAACTTAATTGTTTTATGTTCAATCCACTTAAATTTGTAAAAACTAATGAGTTAACAAGGTTTCCGCTACATTCATTCTTCCATGGCCGGGAGTAGGGATGCAACGATTAACCGGTTTCACTATTAACCGCGCTTTAATTCGTCACGGTTAATTAATCGTAAAGGCTTCTCAACACCGTGTTTCTGCACAGAACAAAACTGCAGCAACTAAACAAAGTTATGCCAGCTGTGCGCTAGTTTTTACACCGAGACTAATAACCACGCACATTGGATTAACTACTGTATGACTGAGGCTATTAACTAAGGCAAGCTCATGCAAGTTCATTATTTCCAATGGAGGGACGCGCACGCGACGCAATGCGCTCACACTTTTCAGGCACATTAGTTGAGCTGGAGGCTTTTGTGACAGCGGGAACTGCAAACAGCTGAAGTTTGATGATGAAGCAATGAAAAGTACACAGGTTTGCAAACCCGCTTAAAGTTACAAGTAATGGCACCGATTAGAGCGATCATGATGTGGTGAATGTTGATCTGCCAGCCGAGATCAACCGAGTGTTTTCAGAGAGAGTGCTGATAGACTCGAGAGTGGATCAGCTGTTTAATGGCCCGAATCTCGATGCGTTGCATTCACTGCGTGTTCAGCGCAAATGGACGCTATATGTAAAATCTAACCGTGTATAGATCTTTGCCAAAGAAGCTCGACTTTACTAAGTTTAAATTGAAACTTCGGCTCATGACAAAGAACAGTATTGCACAGGTGGTCATCGCGAGAATCCTGCTCTGCGCCGCTCATATATTGGGTCAGCTGACTAACCAAAACCAAAACCTGGTAGAAATGAGACTTTTCTTCCTTTCTTTTGTCCGTTCTTTCTGGTTATTATATTGACGTGTATAAAAACAATAGTGCAAAATAAATATTTCTTACCGCAATGCTTTATTTTTGTTTGATGCAAACCATAGATCTATTTATCATAATGTAACAGTAGGACTTTTTATAGCAGATAACTCACATTCAAGCACATTCAAGGCAGCATGATAATGTTATTCATTGTTAGTATTATTGTCATCATCGTCATCATTAATATTTTATAATTATTAGATATTAATTTTGGAATTATTGCACAAATATCAATAAGTTACAACAGACTTAGTTAGTTGTTTCTGGTTTTTGTTAGTCCTGCTTGATGTTGTTTTCAAATACAATAAATCTGTTAATATACAATTTGCAGTGGTGCTCATTCATTTTTAGTGGGTGCTCCGGTGCTCTCAAAATTTTTGAAGTTGGGAGCAACGATGCTACCAAGTAAAAAAGTTACTTTCAAGCTCTGCACTAGACAAATACTATTTTTTAAGTTGTTTATTCATTGTTCTGTCATTTATTTACAGTGTAAAAATTATGTATGTTTAAATTAGCACAAAGAGAGAAAAGGACTATTGTTTGTTTTTAATATTATTATGCGCTGTATTAATTAGTTACTGAGCAGCAATAAATAACACTTTGAAATATAAGGAGTTTGTCATGTGATTTACTAAACTAGTAGTATTTAGAAATGAATAAATGCATAATAATCGTGATAACCGTGATTATTTCTCAGACTATAATTGTACAACCAAAATCTATAATCGTTGCATCCCTAGCGGGGAGCCACACCAAAATTCATCCCGCCACGGCAACATTTCAGCTTCTCAATCAAAACATTCAGTCGGTATTTTTTTTTATAGCAGATTATAATCGCACCAAAACAAATTAAAAGGTACGTGAATTATAACAGCACAAACTTTTCTGTAACCTTAGAAGTGCTGTGCGTTATTTGTTTAACCCTTTAAGGTGACATGCTGACTGACTGACTGACAGGTACGTGATGCATGTAGCCAGCAAACACGACATAGCTTTCAGCTTATCAGTTAATCTGCACCTGAGGAGCATAGCTATTTGAGGGCATGCAAGAAGTTTTGTGCACGGGCAGAGGAAATCGGCGCACAAGCAAAGAAATTCGCATGCTCGTATTACATGCATGCGATCTCGACTTGTAATACTGCGCTCATGACACTTGCCATTGAAATAACGCCATAGGTAGTTGGTAGATCTGTCTAAAAGGCCTGCCGCCACAGCTGGAAAAAATCCTAGATTGTGTGGAACCCAGCATTTTTTACAGTGTACAAAATAAATCCTAAAATCACAGTCCATATCATACCATATCAAATCATATATCATATCATACAATTTTATTCAATGCCATGTCAGCAACAAAGGCTATTTTCATGACAAAAACATTTTATAAATAATTACTAATGCACACAAACAAATGTGTACATTAAAGATCTGGATTTCAGCTGCTGACAAAATCTCCATGTTTATGGCACGCACAAAGCAATGATCAAGGCCCAGAAGGATTTCCTTATTTTGTATAAATGTATTCTATTGATCTCATTCTTGATACGCTCTTTTTTTCTGTTAACTTCTATTCGTTGGATATCCTAGTTTAAAATGACCACAGGGAGGGAGGTGGGGGTAGTTGAATTGAAATACAGTTGAAGTCAGAATTATTAGCCCCCCTTTGAATTTTTTTCTTTTTAAATATTTCCCAAATGATGTTTAACAGAACAAGGAAATGTTCTCAGTATGTCTGATAATATTTTTTCTTCTCGAGAAAGTCTTATTTGTTTTATTTCGGCTAGAATAAAAGCAGTTTTTAATTTTTTATGAACCATTTTAAGGTCAAAATTATTAGCCTCTTTAAGCTCATTTTTTTCCCGACTGTCTACAGAACAAACCATTGTTATACAATAACTTCCCTAATTACCCTAACCTGCCTAGATAACCTAATTAACCTAGTTAAGCCTTCAAATGTCACTTTAAGCTGTATAGAAGTGTCTTGAAAAATATTTAGTAAAATATTATTTACTGTTTTCATGGCAAAGAAAAAATAAATCAGTTATCAGAGATGAGTTATTGAAACTATTATGTTTAGAAATGTGTTGAAAAAATATTCTCTCCATTAAACAGAAATTGGGGGAAAAAATAAACAGGGGGGCTAATAATTCTGACTTCAACTGTATGTCATTATATTGTTATTTCAGCCTGTATGTACATTAAGGTAGCGTTCAGAAAAAGAAAAAAAAAAACACCCGCAAAGAAACTTGACGCAGAGGAACATAAAAACCTACTGCCAGCTAGCGTTTTGGAAGTTTTATTGCAAAGCAACACAAACAGCACGCAAAAATGCACAGCTATTAGCAAGATATGCGCCGTGTGTCATGCGATCACTCAATGCAGAAGTATAAACCAGCCTTAACACAGTCAATTTAGCAGTTTTCAAGGTTAACGTATGAAATCCTACTGAACAGATAATGGATCACTTCTGAAATGTCACAGTGGCACACTTTAAAGCTGTAACAACAAGTTTTGCAATCATAACAAAAGGAAAGAATTACTACAAATATTCAGCTAAAGAAAACTGAAAACGCTACAGGTGACCAAACCAGAGAAACCAGGCGGACAAGGAAAATTCAGATAGAGAGCGTGAAAAGTAGTACAGAAACAGAAGAGAAATGAAAACATGGAGAGAAGGAATGTAATGTAATGAAATGAAATGTAAACCTCAGAAAAATCACAATCACAATGCAAGACAACAAAAAAATGCTAGAATGGCAAGGCACTACTGGTTTGGAGCGCACAAGGTCAGATTTTCAGCATATTCAAAATAAAGCAACATTCTCTGCATGTTACTTGGCAACAGAAACTACCAGGTTCCTAAGAGGTCATAGATAATCGTTTCATTACAAATACATTTAAAAAAAACCTCAAACCTGCAGAATTTATGCTGCATGCTGTACAAATACCTTGCCTCACAATAGATTCACACATGCTCATTTTGTAACATAAGTATAATTACACATTAGGAGCTCTGTATGTGTTAGGGTTGTCGAGATAATATTAATTCATCTTCTGATACTATACCAGCTGAAGTATCACGATAGCAAGTAGTATTGTGATATTGTAATTTATAACTCAAATTATAAAGAAAATTGTCAGAAATACTACATTTTATGTTATAATATGCCTACTTGAATTTAGTTCATAATTCCCTTATTATTGAAAAAAGTATTATTTGCACGTCACTTCATCTAAAATGTATTCGTTCTCTTTGTTTATTTTGTAGATAACTGATCAACAAAAAATACATTAAAATAAAAATACAAATTATACCAAATGAAATTTGCTACAAAAAGAGCATTTTTTCCAACAAAAGTAGGCTATATGAAGTGGTCAAAAATTGTTTTAATGTTTCCTGTTGCTATTTTGGATTTTTCATCTAGTGTTTTTTTTTTTTTTTTTTTTTTCAGTCTAATCAGGTAACAATCCAAAGTAATTGAAAATTTCACTTTGTGAGTCGTTTCTTTTTAAGAGATTGTTGCGGTTGTTGTATCTACTAAATCATTAAAAAAAAGCGTTAGAAAATGTGCAAAAGGCTACCATAAAAGGCGCAAATTCTACACAGTTTTGCAACCTTAAAGTGCTCCTCAGACTATTAAAATAAAATGGTTTACTGTTGCACAAACGTGTGAGCATTTTAGTGACTTTTCCACATGCAACATTATCTAATCAGAAATATTTTATGGGCGACGCAGTGGCGCAGTAGGTAGTGCTGTCGCCTCACAGCAAGAAGGTCGCTGGTTCGAGCCTCGGCTGGGTCAGGTGGCATTTCTGTGTGGAGTTTGCATGTTCTCCCTGCGTTCGCGTGGGTTTCCTCCAGGTGCTCCGGTTTCCCCCACAGTCCAAAGACATGCGGTACAGGTGAATTGGGTAGGCTAAATTGTCCATAGTGTATGAATGAGTGTGTGTGTGTGTGCATGTTTCCCAGAGATGGGTTGCGGCTGGAAGGGCATCTGCTGTGTAAAAACGTGCTGGATAAGTTGGCGGTTCATTCCGCTGTGGTGACCCCGGATTAATAAAGGGACTGAGCCGAAAAGAAAATGAATGAATGAATGAATTAAATATTTTATGATTCACAAGTGATTTCAGTTTATTTACAGTTGTGAATCGCTTCATGGGAGCTTGATCTATGCTCTGTCGACTTTCGATGTTGAAAATTCAACTCTACAGTTTAACAAAGGGACTTTTATTGACATTTTAGTAGTTCGAAGAAGTATGTAGAATAACAGAAAATGTACTGGCAGTTTATTACAAGGTTTTGTAGCATAATATACAACACCGCCCCAGACAATACATCACTTTAAATCCTTAAAACTTTTACCAAAAGTCACTTTTTCAAACTTATCAAGGTTAAAAGTTGTTGGAAGAAAGACTAAGCTCCCATAATGCAATTCAAAAGCATAAATAAATGGGGAAACGTAAAAACATGAATCACAAAATATGAAAAACTGCTAATTTTTGGACATTTTTTACAGTGTAACGTTGTGTCTTGCACAATAAACCAAGCAAGCCAGATTGTCAAAAACTCAGCATATTTTGTTCAGATTGCTGAACGCTTTGGACTCGTTTTTATCAACAAATGTTCTGTTGTGCTCTAGAGATATCAGACTGCAATCCAAGGTTTCTGACAATCTCTGCCATCCCATGGCCTCGGGATCTGAGCCAGTGTGTCTGGGTGCAATTGTGAGAGTTATTCTGAGACGGGACGGTGGTTTACCTCTGCGGAGGAGCTCGTGCAGGCTCTCTGCGCTCTGGTTCAGGACGGCCCAGACTTCTTCCTCCTGCAGCGGACCTCCTCGCACCTCCAGCGCCTCGGCCAGAGACACATGCATGCTTCCTATGGGTTAAAAAATAAATAAAGACATGAGCATCACTCGTATATAGGGTTGTACGATATATCATTTCAGCATCGATATAGCAATGTGTTAATTTGAAATAGTCACATCACAGCATCTGCAATGTCTAGTTGGAATTATAATTAACCAGAAAACATAGTTCAGAACACATTTAACCCACAAGAAATGACACAATTTGTAGCTTTAACAAAGATTAATTGTACTTAATTATATAAACATTGAAGACTACAGTTAACATTTGAAGAAGATCAAAAACGTTTATCAAAACTGTCCTAATGGTGCGTTCACACTAGACGTGGATGAAGCATCAAGCGAGAGTGATTTACGTGTTATGTCAATGCAAAGACGTAAATAGACATCCTGCGGTGCAAATGAAGGGCGCCGATTGATTGTTTTGTGCGTTTGACTTGCCGTGTTAACCAATCAGGAGCTTGCTCTTGTAGGGCCGTGATTATGACGTAGCGCCTGTTGTTGGTGTCCTGAGAGGAAATCCTCTTGCCGACACCAAACAACAGCTTATCAAACTGGCCTCGGCTTAGGGTTGGGCGATGTTGACCAATTTAGCATCGTACGATGTCTAATGTGAAACATTGCGATGGACGATGGCATCGTCTTCTTAGGGGAGGTGAATTAATTATTTGTGAATAATTAATTAATTCATAACGAATTAATTATTTGTAGCCTACCGTTTCAACTACCTGGTCTTTGTTTTACCCATAACCAAATCATAAATAAATAAAGATAAGTTACACACAAATTACCACCTGTCAATCACTCTTTCCGCAGGACTCTGGCATGAGTAGGCAGAGTGATCTGTGTCAGTCATTTGTTTGGTGCGGTGGATGGCGGAGGGGTGTCACGGACGAAAGTGAGCGGCGCGGGGGTCTCTCGCGGACGAAAGTGAGCGGCGCTGGGGTGTCGCGGACGAAAGTCAAGAGGGTTGGAGAGTCGTGGAAGAAAGTGAAAATGAACAGCGGACAGGGGAGGAGGGCGGTTGAGGAGGGAGATCGGTAAAATGAGGTGCCGGATCAGATTTCAGCGGTGCCGGACCCGGCGTGTTCCGGCACAAATTAAGCCCTGGATAGAGACAAGATTAATTAAATATCACGTTTAACAACTATAGTGAGACACGATCCAGCGATACATCCTTGATAAACTGTCCGACTTACACTGTTCTCTGCAGCTCAGACGAGCGCATGACAGTGTGTGTGTGTGTCTGTTGATGTGTGTGTGGCTGTTGGTGTGTGTGTGTGGTCATGTGATGTGCGTTTTTTAGTAGACGGAGGGCTGTTTAGAAATGCTAGATAAAACACCAGTGTGGACGTGAATCATTTTCGTTCTAAAATACCATTTTAAAACTAACCTGTATTAGTGTAAACGGGGCCTGAGTGTGTATTTTTCACGAGCGGGTTTGCGACAGGGGCGGGGCAGAGGATCGACGATGCTGGCTCAGCATTGTGATGTCTATCAGCGATGGACGATAGCATCGTCTATCGGCCCAACCCTACCTCGGCTCAGTCTGAAGCACCACTGAAAGCTTCCATCATCCAGGTATAGTTTCTGGAGGGGTTGATGAACTGACAGAGTTAGGTGCACCTCTGAAAGTATCTAGTGGACTAGTGGAATGAATAAACACTCTTTTTCAGCCTTCCTAAAGCACATAAAGCACAGCTACACTCTCAATAAATCCATGTTAGCCATTTAGCAACAAAGCTAGAGTCACTGGGCAAACTAAAGCCCTGCCCATGATGCGAATCCGCATCTATTGTGATGTGAATTTGAAGTGTAAATGGAGCGAGTAAACTCAAAACGTTCACGCGTCTATTTATTCGTGCATGCCGCATCTGGTGTGAACACACCATAAGACAAGAATGGGTGTTGTTAAATAGTTTTAGGTCAACTTTGATGAAATGTTTTGATCCACTTGAAATGTAGACTACGGTATTCAGAAATATTTTACATTTGATTGTTTAATTTCTGCACCTCAAAGTCAATACTGTTAAGACTCTCCAGAAAACCATAAAGCACTGATTATTTCGTTTGTATCTTAGTCCTATTGTATTCATTTTTGCTTGCAGTTTGTTTATTATATTTTATGCATATGCACTCCATATTAATGTCAAATTATGAATTCTTCCCAAACCAAGTTGTTGAAATCATCTTGTGAAATTGTATACATATCACAATATATAATCGCAGAAAAATGTCAGGTTATTGTTTCCCAATATCGTGAGCCCTACAATTATCACATACTGCACAAACGATTTAAAACGATTTCAGCGCATCTGTGTAAATTAAAAATTCTGAAGAAATCAATAAACCTTTCCTGTGTCTTCTTACACAGAATAAAGCATGCAACAATTTTCATAACAGCATTCTAATAAGCCTTCATTACATACTTTATTATCAGGAAAATTATAAGAACTTCGATAAACCATATGTTGTTGTGGTCATGTGTTTATTAGTCCTGTTGAATCAAACGAAAGAAGTTATATTATGTTTATCCCACATTATAAGAATTTCCCATAGACCATAGGTAATTCCTGGTTTTGTTCTGTGCATACTTGGTCGTTCAGTGCGAGTCGCGAGTGAGAAGGCCCTCTGGCTGATCACATCGGAGTACTTTCCTCACATGATGTGCAAGATGACAATTGCAGCTTTTTGCCAAATTAGTTAAAAGTATGACAGGAAAATTGATTAACCCATACTGCTCAGGTTACATCTGCAGACCAACAGTGGGTGGAAACAGTCTGAAAACATACACTAAACTAGGGTTGCACAATGTATCGAAAAAGTATTGTTAATCGCGATAATAGTAAATGCAATATCTCTATTGCAGAGTGTGCTGCACGCATGGGTTGCAGGGCTGTCACGATACAGGAATTCGGTACCAATCTGTACTAAAATTTTAAAAACGTCCATTTCCCGCGAACATTGGGGCGCTGCGGAGCACGTTCTTAAACACGCGCTGATTTGTCATTGTGTTTATGTGCTCAACAGAAATGACTGGTATTGGCCGTGAAGGTCATCAGTTCACCAAACTCACCGCTGTTTACTGAATGTACCCACAAATACAGGGACACTGGAGCGTTTTAAAGCCACGATTCATTAGCGGATCGCTCGCATGTCAGCTTAGACAAACCAGCTGATCGACATGACTTTGATCTACATCTGTGGTTAACAGCAGTGAGTTCGGTGAACTGATGACCTTCACGCCCAAAGTCATTTCTGTTGAGCACGTGAACACAATGGCATATCAGCTGTGTTTAAGAATGCACTCAGCGCTCAAATATTCACAGAAAAGTGACGTTTTTAAAATTTCAGTGGCGATTGGTACCGAATTCCAGTATCGTGACAACCCTAATGGGTTGTTTGTCCAAATATGACCAATCAGTAGGCCCACACGAATCTGTGCACACAGTAATCTGCCGATTATTAGCCCTTCATTGAGTCTATTTGTTTACTTGTGTTAATGTGTGTAAATTTATATTTATTCAGTTTTTTAATTAATTACTGTAATATTATTGACTAATATGAAAATAAAGTTACAATAAAGTTTGTAAAGTAATATTTTCTGTCTTTAGTAGATCTATTATTATATGAGGGACTTGTTTTGTTTACCAATTAAATGGATCTAATTGGATTTGCATTGTAAACATTAAATAAAAGTTAAAAAGGTATTATTTTTTAATTTTATAAAATTCTGTTCAGAAATAGCAAAAAACGTCTGCAGATTCTGTCT
This sequence comes from Danio kyathit, assembly GCA_903798195.1. Taxonomy (NCBI): domain Eukaryota; kingdom Metazoa; phylum Chordata; class Actinopteri; order Cypriniformes; family Danionidae; genus Danio; species Danio kyathit. The sequence goes on from LR812539.1 coordinate 15,400,304, forward strand.
GGCCCTGCCAATCAGATGAGGCCTTTACTATTTTCGTTCTCAACCCTCAGTAGATGCAGTCAGGTTAACCTAGAGCTTAAAATAAATACTAATGCCAGGAGACAAGTGGCATTAGCCAATAAAGAATCAGAATTTCTGCCGAGATTCAGCCATTCTTTGCGTTTAAATGTTTAAAGGTTTTCCCCTTAACATAGTTTTTAGATTTAATTAGCTCAGAAAAATATATATTACCTGTTTATTTTAGTATGATCATTCATTCATTCTCCTTCGACTTCTATTTCAGAGGCTGCCACAGAGGAATGAACCCCCAACTATTCCGGCATATGTTTTACACAGCGGATGCCCTTTCAGCTGCAACGAAGTACTGGGAAACACTCATACACTCTCACATTCACACACACACTCATACACTACGGCCAATTTAGTTAATCTAATTCATCTATAGCGTATGTCTTTGGACTGTAGGGGAAACTGGAGTACCCAGAGGAAACCCACGTGAACACGGGGAGAACATGCAAACTCCACACAGAAATGCCAACTTGTCCAGCCGAGACTCGAACAAGCGACCTTCTTGCTGTGAGGCAACATTGCAAACCACTAAGCCACCCTGCCACCAGAATGGTCATTACAAATGATTATTATTTTTAAATTGCTGATAAAATAGCATTTTTTTAAAGTTAGTTAAATCATAATAAATATAATTAAATCTCAACACTTAACAACATTGCATAGTTTCCCAGTACTGTGCAACACTTCATTCCACTATTGCGCTTCAGCTTAAAAAAAGGAAAAAGAGCGATGCAGAAAAGGAATGAAGTCGGTGTGGTCCATGTGTCCCTGTGTTTTTCTCAGAAAGACTGCTTCATTCATCCTCTCTCCTCGAGCATGACGTCAATCTGTTGACTTTAAGAATCTGAATCATATGTAGCTACAGCGAGGTTTCTACAGAAAACCGCACAACCTACCAGGAATTAAGTGATTCACTTAAAATCTGATGAAACCGCACAGCTGATCCAAACAAGTGCCAAAACATCATACCGAAAGGAGCGAATGCGTTCATGTCCCGTCAGGTCTAATTGTCAGGGTGGGTCAGTTACACTCCTTGCAGTGAGATGGTTCATCATTGTGTGCAAACCTCTGCCCTGCTGCCACAGCTGCACTTACAAAGAGCCGTAAACCCCTGGAAATCCCAGCATGCTGTGTGGCAGGAGAGACAGAGGAAGCTCTGGGTTTAAGGGATTACATTTAAGCGGGCATTTACACGGGGTTACCTAAATACTAATGTGTCACATTTCAATTGAACTGTGGAGTCAGACTTTTTCAGTATGGCGCGTGGACCAATGCAGCAGCAGAGGGGTGTGCAGTCTGGACACACACCTGTGATGCGTTTGGAGATTGTGAGCACATTTTTGTTGATTAAAATATAAATATATTAACAAAGAGAGAGTAATCATAATGCCATCTTAAGGGTCACAAAACATTTTTTTTGAGATGTTGACAGTCATATATGTGTCCCACGCTGCTATAAACACTATTAGGACACATATATTGCACTAAAAGGTGAAAATCTGTTGTTTTTGTGTTATTTTGAGCAAATTCGTTCTTCCGGTTTGAAGCGAATTTTTGAAGCTGCGTTACGGCGATTGCATACTTGTGTGTATTCCAGCATGTAGACTGGATGTCTGTACCTGCGAGTGCATCGTGACGTCTCTGAGTGTGCAGCACTAATTCATGACAAAGACTTGGCTCAAACCAATCAGCGCGCTCTATTGTGCATGCGGTGCAACTTCATTAACATGCATGATAGCTTCGAAGAAAGTTTTCACCTGTTACAGTGTTCAGACGACAGAGAGACGCCACGTTATGTTGCCAAAACAAGTGGAAGAATTGTTTGGAGACACGAGTCGTCAGTGTTGTGTTTATTAATGTGCTGCAATGAAGGTTTTGTTTTCATTTTCCCGCTATGAGAGCGCAGGTGAACTCACGTCCTGATTACAGTGCACACGACACGTGACAGAAATATGTTTGTATGGAACATTGTTTACCCGAGAGCTTTTCGCATCTGGAAATGATGAAATCCGGATTTGCCACTCATCTCCTTTTAAAAAAGACGCGGCTCCGGTTGCTTGATTGTCCTGTCTCTACAGATTTTTTAAGTAAGCGATCAGTGCCCTTTGTTCATTCAGATGGCAAAGTTAGTTTGTATCGTCAGCAGTACTCTTTCAGTTTTTAAAGACATACCTTAGTCAAAATGATTTAGTTACCAAGTTTACAGTATGTTAATATCACTGCAATATTATAGTATAATATTATAGACTGAAAGATCCGCTGTAAATGCTGCTCTCCGAATGTAAACATGTAAACGCCTTAATCAAACTATTACCGTCGTGTAGGATTTACACAAGCGGCTTTCTGACGCTACGTTACCTACCGAGTGCATCTATGTTACCGAGAAATGCAGAGGTTTTTTTTTTCTCCCATTCGCCGTGCGGTATAAAACACTGCATTAAAACCACACTCTCCAGCAGTACATCCTTGCATCTAATATCTTATTTGTCAAGGGGGGCATGCATGAAATGTTCCTGAATGAAAGTGAAAGTGCCAAACTGCAGTTAAAGTCGACAAATTAATAATTTGGCAAATAATTGGATTACTGATGTCCATGCAAACACAGTCACTGCCTGTCGTCTCTGCGTCTGTGTGTTGTTTTGCTCTGTGAAAATCAGCACATGCCCAAATGAAAACTCCCATTTTTATACAAAATCTTCCCTCTTTCCCTCCCCGACACTCCCATCTAAACAGAGCTGGACACACCCACTTTCCTGAGTTTTTCCAAACTAGAGGTGTGAAAACACCCTGCTGAGACAGGGGGGTTTCGTGACCCTTTAAATATATGTTTTAATAACTCTTACCACATTTACATAATGTTGGTGTTTTAGTTTATTTCCAGTATATTTACTAGGATCTATTTGACTATGTCCATTTTAGTACTTCTTAGTTATGCTTGGTTCATTGTATCATTTTTGTATTGTTTTTAGGGTAAAAAATTTTAATATTTGTCCAGGAACGGAAGAAAAATAGCTTTTTTTGCTAAATCTGGTGCATTTGCAGCAATGCTAATTAATGTACATTGTCTCTGACAAATAAACAAATAAAATAAATACTATCTCATATAAACAATTATTATTATTATTATTATTATTATTATTATTATTATTATATAAACTGTGCAATATGGGAAAAATAAACCTATCTCTATTTTCTTGGACAATATTGTGTATTTTATTGTTATTTATGATTTTGACATGTTTTACACTGTGAATATGAAACATATTTCCAAAGGATAACAATTAGATCTTTATCAAAGACTGTAAAGCCGCCTTTCCACTGCATACGCCCCCTTGTGGCAGTCGCATAGAATTTTCAGTTTAGTCGTGCACCATGGGAGAGAAGCTAGATTCTCGCAGTGTCCGAAATAAGGGAGTACAAAAGCAAGAGCCTTTATTATGCGTGCGTTCACCATGGTTGAATGAATGAACATACATTTAAATAATAATAATAATAATAATAATAAATAATATATTTTATTACTCATTTATGAAAAGAAATGTTGTTTTAATACAGACTTATTTCTGATTGAAAAAATAACGAACAAAACTACTTTTTCTCATCTCGTGCTCACGAACCTGCTTGGACAACACTGAAATACATCACATCTGGTCGGCCGGTCGCATACTGTCTAGTCGTAGGAGATTTTTACGCATTCGCAGCTCAAATCGGATCCGAATTTTCAACATACAGAGATGATCGGAACACCACACAGCTCCCAAACTACTCTCCATTGGATATGAATGGCTTCCGGTCTGTTGCTTGTCATTTGTCGTGTGCAGAGGAAAGCAGTCTTAAGGCAAAAAAAAATAAACATCACCTAGTAAAGGTGTAACAAATTGTCTCTAGAACAGACCTGTGGTTTAAAAAAAAAAAAAAAAAAAAAAAAAAAAAACAGACTACTATTTATTTCAGAAAAATCGTGTTTAGACACGTTTAGAAATAGTGCATGTTCAAATCGGATTTACGATACAATTAAACGCACAGCTCTATAAACACAAGTAAAATCAAAAATAAGCCTGAGATGACAATGGAGGAAAACATATTTATAGATATGATATGATAAAAAAATATAATATACTAAATATTTGTAATTAAAATATATCATAAATAAATTGTAATTATTGTGCAATAAATCTGGTACAAATAAAGCATTTTGTTTATCTTACGGAGTCAATTTATTAAAACACAATCCCTAAGACACAAAAACGATTAAAAAATAAATAAATAAATAAAATAAAATAAATAATTGGTAAAAGTGTATTAGTTATTAGATTAACATTATTTTTAGCAGTTGGTCAACATTATGTGCATTTTATTTAAATTTAATATAACCAACATAATAAATTATATAATATTATTGTTTCTTTTATTTCAGACTCTTAGGGGCCCGATCAAACCGAATGCGCTTTTTTTGCGTCCATGGGCACCTTTTTAGAATGATTTACTAACGGCCGCGAGCGTTTTGCGCGCTGCTTATGCGCCCTGTGCGCCACACACTTTAACCGCCTGCTGTGCCTCGCGTTTTTGCTGTTGCGCGCTGTGCGCTCACAGTTGAAAAAAGTCAACTCTGAGCGGAAAAAGCGCATCTTAAAAAAAAAAAAATCTTAAAAAGTCACGTCTTTTTCATTCTTCAATCAAATGAAAGCTGAGGCAGGGTTTCTGTTGAGGTGCCTGCAGTGTTTGTGTTGTCCAGACGACTAAAGAGACTTTTGAAGATGGAGGAGAGACTTGTGGTTACTGTTTTGAGTTATCCCATGCTTGTTGACTCACTAATCTTGAATTTCACAATATTATTAAATATTAAAATTATAGCAATATCAACAGCAACACTCACGCACAATACCCAGCTGATTCAGTCATTGCCTAGCGTCATAAAAAGCACGCTGTTTTTCTTGTTAACAAAAATTCTTCTCGCATTCTTAGAACGGAAAAGTGCTTACAGTGTGATCGACCCCTTAGTCTCAAATAGAGTATAATGTTAATGAACTCTTTTTTTACTTAAGACATACTTTTTGTGTTTATTCTGTCTGACCATTTAGTTAACATCATCTCAAACTTTAAAGAAATCTTACAAGATCTTGTTTAAAACTTTACTAAAATGTCATTTTTATTTTAACTATTTAAATTTTTCTTTTCCACTGTAAAATCGAGCAGAGCAATCATTTAAATGAAAGGAGTTCCTAACATTTTTAATGAAAGTTTATTGAACTTAATAGAAAAATTACATGAACTCAAAATTTGATTGTATTAGACTGAACTTACATTGAATAAGTTAACCTAACCATGCTTTGTGTCAGACTTGAAAGTAAATATTTAAAAAAATAAGTGTTATTGTATATTTTTTGAACACGATTAACATAGGGAGATTTGATGTAGACTTTAACCTTGTGTTATGTTAAGATTTGCAGAGGTTTCTGTAAATATTTAATTGCAAAACTCAAATTGCACATCAAGTTAAGTCAACAAAACTTAAATGGTCTAAAACACAGGTGTCAAACTCAGTTCCTGGAGGACCGCAGCTCTGCACGGTTTAGCTTTAACCCTAATTAAACACACCAAACTAATTGAGTCCTTTAGGCTTGTTTTAAACCTCCAGGTGAGTGTGTTGAAGTAGATATGTTTTGAACAATGACACACTTATGCTCCAAAATGCATGGAAACAAAAACTCATGTGACCACAAAACATGCTTGTCATTTACAGGGGTTCACTTCCAGCATCTAAAAGCAGAGATTATTTTTTTTAAAAAGCTCTAAATCTCATTTTCGTGGGCCAAACCCCATCAAGAATGCAGTAAAATAAAGCCCTCCATCCACACAACACACTCAAGGCCTCTGCTAGAGCAGGTCACTCCACAGATTTATGCAGGAATGCAGATTGTGGATGAGAAACTGAGAGTCAGAGTGAGATCAGACCCTCCCGTCTGCCTCATTAGGCCTCAGTGTGGGGCCTGTTATATGCAGATTGTTTTCCTGCGCTTTTGTTATTCCGACTGGAATGTTTCCCCCCCTCCCTCCCCCTGTTTCTCTGGGAGCTGTTCAGCTCATTCAGAGCCCGCAGAACAGGGGTGAGAGCGTGTATGGGGTATATTCAATACAGCAGAGCAATGGCAGGTCATGGGTTCGATTCCCAGAGGCTGGATGAACTGCGGTGCATAAAATATTTGTAAAATATTTTGAATTTAAAAACACAGTATGGAGTAGAGCTGCACAATATATCGTTTCAGCATCGATATCGCAATGTGATCATTGGCAAGTGTCACATCGCAGGATATGTTGAGTTTGTATTATGATTTATCATTGGCATGTGTTTTTGAGGCCTGTGACGGTATAATGATTTTAAAAGCATTCACACATTGTAGAAATTGTACCATCTGTAACTTTAATAACAATCAATTTTATTGAATTATCTTTATTTTTATTATTTAATTAGTGTACCTGAATACTGTTACACTCAGAAAACATTAAAACACAGTTTAATGTTGCCATTGTGTTCATGAGCTCAACAGTAACGACTGTGATTGGCCGTAAAGGTTATCAGTTCACCGAATTCGTCGACATTTTTTAAATTTCAGTATCGATTGGTACCAAATTCCAGTATCGTGACAACCCTAGGTTGTTGTAACCCAATGTTGGGTCAAATTAGGGCTGCGCAATTAATTGAAATTCCATTTTGATTTTGGCCTCTAATGATTACAAAAAACCTTAATCGATATAAAAAGATTGCTGTATGATATCCCATCCCCTTTCAAAGCAATCCATGTTTGATCCTCCACAAATCTGTTTCACATGGAAAATAGTGAAAGCATGTAGGATGAATGAAAATGAATGTGAACGCCAAACCATAAATCTCGTAAAGCAACAGCGTGCTATAATCCTGCTGCCATCAGTTTTTATCATTATTAATAAAATAAAAAAAGACAAGACCAAATCACTCACTGCTCTTCAACGCTATGGATTTTGTAGCTTAAATAAGAAATAAATCAAATTTCATTCTTACAGTGAAGATTCTTAAAGCACATTTATATATTTTATTCTATCGTTTTTTTTTTTTCTTTTCCATAATTGAGAATTTTATTAGTTTGCTTTTTATTTTGTTCTATTTTGCTTGAGTATAATGAATTGTGAAATCAATCATTGATCATTGAACTGTATAGGTGTAATAGCAAACTCATTTACTGAAGAAGAAAAAAAACTACATACACTATCGGTCAAAAGTTTGGGTCAGTTTTTTTTTTGTTCCTTTTTTTTTTGAGGAAAATTATTCTGCTCATCAAGGTGGCATTTATGAAATGTAAGAAAATTGTTAAATATTTATAAAAAAAAATGTAAATAACTGCTTTCTTATTGTATGTAGTTTCAGATTAAATGATTACTCCAGTCATTATTGCTTTCATTACTATTACCATTAATGATAATCATATTAATAATATTAATAATAATAATAATAATAATAATAATAATAACAAATAATAATAATAATAATAATAATAATAATAATAATAATAATAATAATAATAATGTTAGAGTGATTTATGAAGTATCATTTGTCTCTGAAGACTGGAGTAATGAAGCTGAAAATTGATCTATAAAATCACTGGAATAAATGATTAAATTATAAACTACTTTTGAACAGTCTCTTTTATGCTGCAATACCATTTAACAATTTTACAATTTGTACTGTATTTCTGATTAAATAAATGCAGCCTTGGTGAGCAGGAGAAGCTTATTTTTAAACATTTATAAATTGTACTGACCCCAAACTTTTGACCTGTAGTGTATATCCCCAAAACCTTTGCTCATATGACCCACTTAAAATGTTTTAAAAAATTATACCAATAAATTATGACCAAAATAATTGTATTTATGTTTTTCCTTCAATCGAGCAGCCCTAAGTCAAATACAGTAACCCAACAATAAGGTGTCATGTAAATATAGTTTTTGTCAATATATATGTATGATCCAACATTGAGTTACAACAACCAAGCACTCTTTAGTGTGTATACAAGGAATAATACACCTCATAATCAATTTCCACAAACTCAAATAAGTCAAAACTGAAATATAAACCCTGTATTGCTGAATAGCTTAGTCAACTAAATCCTATGAATCTAAGGCTACAAAGGGTAAAAATGACTATTCTCCTTTAAGATGCATGTGTGTTGGGCTACTGAATCTAATCACAACACATTGTATTTCCCATAGTATTCTCAAAGACAGTGAAGAGAAGATATACACTACATGACAAAAGTCTTGTCGTCGATCCCAGTTTTAAGATCAACAAATAATAACTTGACTTCTAACTGAGCATTTGGAAAAGTGGCAGAAGGCACAGTAGATTTTTCAGATGAACCATCTGTTGAACTGCATCCCAATCATCACAAATACTGCAGAAGACCTATTGGAACCCGCATGGACCCAATATTCTCACAGAAATCAGTCAAGCTTGGTAAAGGAAAAATCATGGTTTGGGGTTACATTCAGTATGGGGGCGTGCGAGAGATCTGCAGAGTGGATGGCAACATCAACAGCCTGAAGTATCAAGACATTTGTCCTTCCCATTACATTACAAAAACCACAGGAAAGGGCTAATTCTTCAGCATGATAGCGCTCCTTCTCATACTTCAGCCTCCACATCAAAGTTCCTGAAAGCAAAGAAGGTCAAGGTGGTCCAGGATTGGCCAGCTCAGTCGCCAGCAATGAACATTATTAAGCAAGTCTAGGGTAAGATGAAGTAGGTGGCATTGAAGATGAATCCAAAGAATCTTGATGAACTCTGGGAGTCCTGCAAGAACTCTTTTTGCCATTCCAGATGACTTTATTAATAAGTTATTTGAGTCATTGCAGAGATGTATGGATGCAGTCCTCCAAGCTCATTAGAGTCATACACAATATTAATTCTTTTTCCACTGCACCATGACTTTATATTCTATACTGGACATTATTTCAAAGCAGACCTTACTGTCCTAATTAAATGATCAACTAGAAATCAAGTTATTATTTGTTGTTTCTAAAACTTGAATAGGCGACAAGACTTTTGTCAGGTAGTGTATATGCAGCTTAGTCATGTGTGAACAATGACGGCAAGTAGGATACAGTACATATTGAAAGTATGCAGTACACTGGCATTGCACTGCACACATACCATCGCATATATTACACCTTCCCAACAATGCTCCAGAGAGCTCTCTCACCAGAGTGCTTATTTCAGTATGTAAATTTCACAAGTTACTTTTCCCCTATCATTATGCATCATGATATTTACTTCTAAAAATGTTTTTGGACATCAAGCCGCAGTGAAACGCTCGAGACTGCAGGGGAATTCGGGTTATGTGGTATGTAATCACTTCAAGGAGAAATCGTGCATGTCTGGGGGAAAAAAAAGAAGAAAAAACATTTCTAGTGAAGGAAGTAAAGTCAGTTTTTTTTACAGGGTTTCTGACACACAAGCAAAAACAAACACAGTAAAACAGGCACATCTGTATGGTTGGTAAGCTTTCTGAAATATGCCATATAGATCAGTCATATTTAAAATGTGGGTCCATATTCATTCATTTTCTTTTCGGCTCAGTCCCTTTATTATTCTGGGGTTACAACAGTGGAATGAACAGCCAACTTATCCAGCATATGTTTTACGCAGCGGATGACCTTCCAGCCGCAACCCATCACTGGGAAACATCCATACACACTCATTCACACACATACACCACGGACAATTTAGCTTACCCAATTCACCAGTACCGCATGTCTTTGGAAAAAAAACCCAAGCGAACACGGGAAGATGTGGGTCCATAATTCCATGTTATTTCGCTTATTTGGTAACTTTACAATAAGGTGTATTGGTTCGTGTTGTTTAATGCATTCACTAACATGAAAAACCAAGAGCAATACATTTATTACAGTATCTGTTCATGTTAGTTAATGAAAATACAGTTGTTCATTGTTAGTTCATATTTACTCACGGAGCATTAAATAATGCTATCAAGTATGACTTTGGATTTTAGTAATGGATTTGTAAATGTTGAACTATGATTCATAAATCTGTAAAAGTATTGCTCATACTTAGTCCATGTTAGTAAATACATTAACTAACATGAAATCTTATAATAAAGTGTGACCAGTCATTTATTCATTTTCTTTTCGGTTTGGTCCCCTTATTATTCTGGGGTTGCCACAGCGGAATGAACCATCAACTTATCCAGCATGTTTTACGCAGCAGATGCCCTTTCAGCTGCAACCCATCACTGGAAAACATCCATACACACTCATTCACACACATACACCACGGACTATTTAGCTTACCCAATTCACCAGTACCGCATGTCTTTGGACTTGTGGGGGAAACCCAAGCCAACACGGGAAGATGTGGGTCCATAATTCCATGTTATTTCGCTTATTTGGTAACTTTACAATAAGGTGTATTGGTTCGTGTTGTTTAATGCATTCACTAACATGAAAAACAATGAGCAATACATTTATTACAGTATCTGTTCATGTTTGTTAATGAAAATACAGTTGTTCATTGTTAGTTCATATTTACTCACGGAGCATTAACTAATGCTATAAAGTATGACTTTGGATTTTAGTAATGGATTTGTAAATGCTGAACTATGATTAATAAATCTGTAAAAGTATTGCTCATACTTAGTTCATGTTAGTAAATACATTAACTAACATGAAATCTTATAATAAAGTGTGACCAGTCATTTATTCATTTTCTTTTCGGTTTGGTCCCTTTATTAATCTGGGGTTGCCACAGCGGAATGAACCACCAACTTATCTAGCATATGTTTTACGCAGCAGATGCCCTCTCAGCTGCAACCCATCTCTGGGAAACATCCATACACACTCATTCACACACATACACCACGGACAATTTAGCTTACCCAATTCACCTATAGCATGTCTTTGGACTGTGGGGGAAACCGGAGCACCCGGAGGAAACCCACGTCAACATGGGGGGAACATGCAAACTGCACACAGAAACGCCAACTGACTGAGCCGAGGCTCAAACCAGCGACGTTCTTGTTGTGAGGTGAACATGCTACCCACTGTGCCACAGTTTTAGTTCAGTTAACTAAAATATATTATTTATTTATTTATAATTCTATAATTAAATATAACCATACCAACAACATGCAACATTGTTTACATTGTCTTTGTAAAGTGTCCTTGAGCTCTGGAAAGGCGCTATATAGATAAAAATGTATTATTATTGTTATACCACTATACAGAGTATATACAGGAATCAGAGAGTGTAAATCAAAATCTTTTAAGACTTTTTTTGACACTGGCCCGAGCGTCTTCCATGCTGGCCCCGGGCCATCGGGCAGTCCTTATTGTCGAGCCCTGCCTTTAAAAATAGCATTTAAGACTTTTTAAGGGCCTTAAATTTCTCTACATTTATTTATCAATATTTAATACTTTAAGACACCGCTGACACCCTGCTATAATAGCAACTACAATTTTTTTTGTTTATTGTGCTGAGAATTATTACAGTAAAAAAATGTGAAATGTGTTAACAGATACACAAATACTGCTTAATTTAGTTTTGCATGTTTGTATGCATGTATGTATAGTTTTGGTTAAAGTGAGAAAATAATATTATAAACTGCTCAAAGCTGTCGCATAAATACAATCATGAGACATTTTTGTTGTTTAGTTTCCATAAATGTTCTGCGTCAAGCTTTAAAATGTTGAAATCGCAGAGTTTCTCTGGACAGCAGAAACGAGCTTGGAGATGAAACCTAAAGCTCTTAAACTAGACAGTACTGAAAAAAGAGCTACAATGGATCGCAGATTCTAGCCAAGTTTTTCCCTCAGAGCGGAGTGAGCGGGGGAAACAAATAAATAGCATGCTCAGGGTTTTCCTGCTCGCAGTAACAAGGATTTTAAATGGATTAATCTTAGAAAGATGAGTCTTAAGAGTATAACAATGATTTTGTTTTCTAATATTGCAAATGGGGCAGCACGGTGGCGCAGTGGGTAGCACAATCGCCTCACAGCAAGAAGGTCACTGGTTCAAACCTCGGCTGGGTCAGTTGGTATTTCTGTGTGGAGTTTGCATGTTCTCTCCATGTTCGCGTGGGTTTCCTCCGGGTGCTCCGGTTTCCCCCACAGTCCAAAGACATGCGCTATAGGTGAAAGCTAAATTGTCCGCATGTGTGTGAATGAGTGTGTATGGATGTTCCCCAGTGATGGGTTGCAGCTAGAAGGGCATCCGCTGCATAAAACATATGCTGGATAAGTTGGCGGTTCATTCTGCTGTGGCAACCCCGGATTAATAAAGAGACTGAGCCGAAATAAAAATTAATGATTGAATGTTGCAAATGAAGCAAAGATTATTGGACATCCCTGCCCCATTTTTGCAAAAAAAAATAAAATCATATTTTGCAACAGTTACACAATGAAACATCTAATGCATCACAAAGATAACGTTTCATTTTTCTCATATAAACCTGACTCGCTTTGGCAGCGTTTTATTACTAGTTCATAAACATGTTATACCAGATCACAAATCAAACAGCGTGGACACTGGAGCATTTTAAAGCTGCAAAGATCAGCTGGTTTGTTTAGAAGCTGATATACAGTACGAGCGATCAGCTGATGAATCGATTGATCTTTACGGCTTTAAAACGTTCCAGTGTCCCTGTCTCTGTGGTTAGACTCAGTAAACAGCTGTGAGTTTGATGAACTGATGACTTTCATGGCCAATCACAGTCATTTCTGTTAAGCACTAGGCATTGGACAATAACTGTTTTCAAGGTATACCATGGTTTGGAAAAGTCAAAGTTTTAAAACCGCCGAAATTTTCTTCTATACCGTTCCTAAGGTTTTGAGGATAACAGTATCTCCAGCAGAAAAGATATCTAAAGATGCCGTTTTAAATTGTAAAGAAATCTGTGTTTTTAAAACTAATGAAGACAGCAGAAGTCTATGATTCAGTTTCATTATTCAGCCTTATTCAGAACATGTTTACTGTTCCAAAATATTTTTAAAGTTTCTCAAAATAAAATATATTGTGTTCATTGGGGGTAAAAAAGTTCTTGATATATTCACACATTTAAAAAGAACATATTTTAGGGCAGTAATCACCATACCGTGAAACCATGATATTTTTATCCAAGGTTATCATACCGTCAGAATCTTATACTGGCCCATGCCTATATTGAGCACGTAAACACAATGGCAAATCAGGGGTGTATAAGAACGTGCTCAATAGCGTTCAAATGTTAGCGAGAAATGGAGAAATATTTTTAAAATGTCAGTACTGATTAGTATCAAATTCCAGTATCGTGACAACACTACTGCATGGTCAAAGTAAAAGAGTAAATGCTATTTGGTGTTTTCCTACTTATTGCTTTAACTTATTTCAGCAAAAGAAACTGCAGCAAACTGTTTGTATAGATTAGTATTTTTTGCACAAAAATAAAAAAATAAATAAATGCAGAGAAACATTTTTCAATGAGCCTACACTGTAAATAAATATCTGTAAATGAACAGCTTTCTGTATTTTATGATTCATGTTATTATTCATGCTTTTCAATTGCAATAGAATTGTATAAATCAACAACTTTTATTTTTGAAAAGTTTAGAAAAAAGTGACTTATTAACATTTTTAATAGTTTTAAGAGATATATTGTTTGGGTTGGTGGTGTATTTTACGATACATAATCCTTGTAATAAGCTGCCAGTACATCTGTTGTTTTACAGACTTATTTCCCTATATATTATTTCTAATACATAATTCAAACTACTTCAAAAGTCAGCAGAGCACTGATCAACATCCCATAATGCAACTGACAATACTAATAGAATATCTAATTAACAGATATTCTTTACAGTGTAGCTTGTTTGGAGTAATTTATAAGAAAATATAAGTTCAGCTTTTCTACATTTCTTGTTTATTTCAGTGTCATTACATGGGAAATTCACTAGAAATGTCGAAGTGAAAATTGCTTCCTGTTTTTTGGAAGAGGGTTAATGAGCAGGAAGAACAGAGCTTGTTTTAAGTCATCTTCCAGATGATACAGCCCACTCTGCTTTTCCCATAAATGCCTGAGACAGGAGTCATCATTTCAGCATTTTCCATTTTGTTGAAGCACTTAGCAGAACGAATGCAGATTTTTATAATAGATGCGATCCAAAATGTAAAAAAAATAAAATAAAAAATAAAAAAGGCATGGGGTAACAGTTTCCAATGAATCAGCAAAGCTCGACAGAGAGGATGTTTCATTTTCTCATAACATTAATCTGTGGTTGGACCCGGTTAAATCATCTGTAATTCTAAAAGCAGCCCGATGCCAGTAAGCTGAGCCGAAAATCTTTCTTAAAGACGCTTTTGCCAGGAGAATGTAAGAAACACTCCAAACTCCCAGAATGCTTTGCTGCTTGCCCTTACCCCCTCTCCCGCTCTCTCTTACTCAATAGCTGTTAAAATAAGGAAAATCTGAAAGCCAGGAATGTCTCATACACAGATTTTCCACAAACAGATCATTGAGAGCTAAGAAGCTTGTATGACATAAAACAGGAAGCAGCAGTGCTTCCTCTAATTAACTTCTTCACATTTCAGATTACATACAGTGGTTCTTGACTGGAAATTAAAGGACCAGCAAATGAGTTGCAGGTCTGTTCTGATAAGGTAGAGCAAACGATGCCTAAAAGAAAGTTATAAAATACCAAAATCAAATGTAAAAACACAGCTAGCGATTTATGTGTTTAAGTAAAAGCATCGTTTTTGTTTTATTCTGTAAACTACTGATGACATTTCATCCAGATTTAAAGTAAACATTCTGTCATATTTAGTAGAGGTGTGAACCTACACTGGCCTCATGGTTCAGTTAAGAGTATCATGCAATCGATTCAGTTCAATTCAATATCTCGGTGCATTGACGATGCTTTCCATACACAATTTTTAGGGGTGTCGAAATTAATTGTTTCTTCAATGCACCTTGATGCAGATGTGAACAATTCTGTCAGATCATCTGGTTATCTCTATGATTACGGATTATAAAGATGTCTGTACAGGCGTACCTGTTTCAGACAAAATCTCCTAAAAGATTTTCATATTCAACTCAAATCAAACATAGCGCCGCACGAACAGTTCGCTCGAGTCTCAAAAAAAATCATGCGCTCCACCAGCCGAAATCAAGTCGCACCCACCCAAAGCGAACCTCCGCCAACACAGGGATGACGTCACCTTCGCCGCGCGCACTCAAGCGAACTTGCAGACGCTTTGAGTACTAACCAGGCTTCAAGGTTGAAGATTACCAAAACAATTTTTTTTTTTAAATGGGTTAACTTGCAAGGATTAACTGTTCACCTAAAGCAGGGGTGTCCACACTCGGTCCTGGAGGGCCGGTGTCCTGCAGAGATTTGTTCCAACCCCAATCAGACTCACCTGGGCTAACTAATCAAGCTCTTTCTAGGCTTTCAAGAAACATCCTTGCAGGTGTGTTGAGGCAAGTTAAAGCTAAAATCTGCAGGACATCGGCCCTCCGGGACTGGGTTTGGACACCCCTGACCTTAAGCATAACATCGGAAATTTTGATTTCACACAGACTTTAAAGACATTTTTACCAAAATGTCGTAATCCAGATAAAATCTCATGTTTGGTTTCTTCATATTTTCAAAGGTTAAAAACAAGGTGCTAAAGAAAATACAATTCGTTTCCCCATGATCTCTGACAACTATACGTTTGATGCTGGTCAGAACAGTAGGGCTTCTGTCTGTAGTATGTGAACCAGTAACACTAGCGACTGGAAGAACCACATTACTGCATGATGAATCTGTGCATATTTTCTGCAGCGAAAACAAAACGCACTTTTACAAGGTAGAGAACTCCCTTTCACCCTGGATGAGTCAGTGCTTGGCTGAAAGATTAACCCTGCCCCTCATCATCATCTTTTCTCTTTCCCTGTGCAACCTCATCGTGATTGTTCACCGCCAGCTACATCTATCATTTCTACAGTCGTACCTGGCTCTTCTTGTTATTTCTAAAAATAACAAGATTGCACATTTGCTGGATAGAATTACACTAAATGGCTCCTTTTTTCCCTCTTTCTTTTCTCAACTAGCTCCAGAAGGTCTTGCGCAATGTCTTTATACTAAATTAGACTCTAAATGTTTTGTTTATAAAGCGTACATGTACATTTAAAGTGACCCTGTAGTTGCTGAGACTTTTATTGCATCAGTTAATTTTGACAGCAAATTTTGATTTGTCTTAGGCCCAATCCCAATTCTACCCCTTAGCCCTTCCCCTTACCCCTTGTTTTGCGCATTCATGTCAAGGGGTAGGGGAGTCCCAATTCTCTTTAGCTTGAAGGCGTAGGGCTAAGGGGAGGGGGTGAAGTTTTGCGATCTACAATCCATAATAATGTAATGTAATGTGTATTTAAATAGCAAATTTATTGTGTATGGCCATACACCCAAAGCGCTTCACAATCATGAGGGGAGTCTCTCCACACCACCACCAGTGTGTAGCATCCACTTAGATGATGCGACGGCAGCCAAAGGACAACGGCGCCAGTGCGCTCACCACACACCAGCTATTGGTGGAGTGAAGAGACAGTGATATAGCCAATTCGGTGGATGCGGATGATTAGGAGGCCATGATGGGTAAGTGCTGATTGAGAGACTTTGGCCAGCACATCCTGTACAGCAGTCCCACAACATTCTGACACTTGATGACACTCAAATACCCTGTCATAAAGTCTAGTGGCTGGGAATGATCTTTTTACAGTGTCTGCTATAATGTTAATGTTGTTTTCATGTGTTTACATAGATGAATATGGCCACTGTGTAAATGCGCAGTATAGTTACGATCTTATTGTCACATTAGATCGTTATGATAACATAATATATGCCTTCAGTAATTTCTTGAAGATAACCACCAAAAGATAAAGCAACTGGAATAACTACAGCAGTCGCCATCGTCTGATCTCATATGAAGCAAGAGACGATCACGGCAGACGCAGACAACGCATGTAAACCTATAGCGCGAGTTAGATCAGGCCAGCTAAACTGCAGCCGCAGCTAAAATGAAAAGCATGAAGAAACAACTCCATAAAAATGAATGCCATGATCATGTTGCCGATGTAATAATTTTTAATGCACAATCTAACGGAGTCATTTCTCTAAAGGTCAGCGAGAGGCTATACCGTTTCAGTTAAGCAAAACACCCACTCGGGTAAATAACGTTTACAGTGAAGTTTGGGATGATTCTCTGGCATGCTGATGTCGCTTTAGATTTGTTGATTTTATCAGGAATTTCCTCCCCATACGGTTTACGGACTTTTTGTCTTGACATCAAACATGAATCTTCTTTTTCTCTCAGGTGTTGGCATCTCATTATACATAGTTTAATCAGACAGACAGACGCCCCTATGGATGATGATGTAATTGCATCCCACGTCTACTGTGGATAAGTTACTTTTCAAATGTGTGTGTGTGTTTTTGTGACATATCAGGACACAAATCTGTATAATGACATGGGTATGACACAGGTATTACAAAAAGCAGGTGAAATATGAGGACATTGGTGACGTCCTCACTTCTCAAAAAGCTTCTAAATCACACAGGATGAGTTTTTTCAGGGAGTAAAGCTGTACACTGTCTCCTGTGATGGTTGGGTTTAGGGGTAGGGTGGGGTGAGGGCAATATTATATACGGTTTGATCTGTATAAAATGAATGGAAACCAATGTATTGTACCCACTTTTCACAAAAACAAACATGTGTGTGTGCGCGCGCGTGTGTGTGTGTGTGTGTATCATACATCACACATGAATATTAATTCTGATTGGATATTTTCCAAAAAACGTCCCTCAATCACATTCTCGTCACGTTTTTATTAGTCAACGAAAACGGAATATTGAGTAGGGGGCGGGGCTTTCCTTTTGTGTATCATTCCCACATAAAAAAACTAACAGTAAGGGGGTGTGGTTATGAATATTGTGGCTGAAGCCATCAAACTGACATTAGAGAAGGACCGCCACTCCAAATGCTGAAACAAATGGTCAGAATTTGATTAAAGACTCCCAAAAGTGCTTTATATTTAGCGGATTAACTTGCATAAATTAAATCTAATGAAAAACAATGCATACTAGCAAAATAAACATAGTCAATTTTGATTTCACACAGGCTAATAAAAATGAGAGAATAATAATTCACCATATTTTACTGAATGTTACCTTTCATTCAGTGTGTTATAGCCATTTGTAAGTGTAAAAGGCCCACTTCCAGTGTACTTTACTAGCCCTCAATTAACATTAAATCAGTGTCTATTTTGTGATCTATTTTCGTACTGGTAACATTTGCAAATTATATAGGGCAGTGAAAAATCATGCAACAATAAAAGTAATGCTGATAAAAGTAGTTTGCTTTTCTAATTTAATTAATTTATAATGCAATGTAAGGCGACACAGTGGCGCGGTAGGTAGTGCTGTTGCCTCACAGCAAGAAGGTGGCTGGGTCGCAGGTTCGAACCTCGGCTGGGTCAGTTGGCGTTTCTGTGTGGAGTTTGCATGTTCTCCCTGTGTTCACGTGGGTTTCCTCCGGGTGCTCCTGTTTCTCCCACAATTCCAAAAAAAACATGTGGTACAGGTGAATTGGGTAGTCTAAATTGTCTGTAGTGTATGAGTGTGGATGAATGTGTGAATGTTTCCCAGAGATGGGTTGCGGCTGGAAGGGCATCTGCTGCGTAAAAATGTGCTGGATAAGTTGGCGGTTCATTCCGCTGTGGCGACCCCAGATTAATAAAGGGAATAAGCCGACAAGAAAATGAATGAATGAATGAATAATGCAATGTATTCCTGTGATGCAAACCTGAATTGTTGGCATAATCTCTCCAGTCTTCATGATTCAATTACAGTGGATATCTTTGAGGAACAAAACATTTGAAAGAATTTTGACACTCAAACGGTTTTAATTAATGAAGCAAAAATCAATAATAATAAAAGAACAATGTGAAAAATTACAATTTCACAAATTTAGCATTTCAATTTTTAATATAACTTCATGCAGTGTATGTGGCAGTTTACAAATGTAAAATAATGGCTTCCAATGTACTTAATGCCATTTCTACATTAAATGTTCCCTTTAAGTCAATGTAGTGTTTGCAGTTTGCATGCATGGCGCCTCTGATCTCAAATCAGTGTGGAAGGGCGGCAACAACGGCTTTTTTTTTTTCCTTCTCCCGATGGTGTGATCAGTAATTAAGACTAAAGCAGAGCTCTGGAGAAAACCAAAGGCCTCCGGAATAAATCAGCCCACTCGTGGCTGCTTCTCAGGGTCAGATGTGCTTATGTCCGCCATGTGTTGATCCTAGGCCAATCGTATAAGCTGACAGCCTGGTTAAACTTGAATATGCTGAAAGAATGCACAGTATACCAGCAAGTTTCGATCCAGGAAAATTCTAAATATGTAAAGCATCCAGGAAAAAAATAAAGTTTGTTACTTTGCTTATTGCATCTGTATATAAGAAATGTGATTATATAAATGCAAAATAAACCATAGCAACATGCACTATATATATAAAAAAAAGGCAATTAGTTACTTTAAAAAGGTGAGTAAAATCTACTGCATAATAGGGTTGGGCGATGTTGTCCAATTTAGCATCGTACGATGTCTAATGTGAAACATCGTGATGGACGATGACATCATCTTCATAGGCTGAGGTGAATTAATTATTTATGAATAATTAATTAATTCATAACAAATTATTTATTTGTAGCCTACCGTTTCAACTATCTGACCCGCATGGTCTTCGTTTTACCCATAACAAAATCCAAATAAATGCTGATTTATTCCTTTGACGCAAAGCTGAACTTTTAGCTTCATCCCTTTAGTCTTCTGTGTTGCAATTATTTGATCATTCATTAGCATGTCTGTAGAAATCATACTTTTGGAGGGGATTCTTTGGTTAATAAAACATTCTAAAGCACAGTGTTTATTTGAAATCTTCTGTAACATAAAAATTCACTCCATACTTGGAGAGTAAAAATAGTCATTTCTGTCAACAACAATACAAGTAATTTATTTACGTTAACAATAAGCTGTTTTATCATCATCAGAGCTTACTCTAAGCAGAAAAACAAATCTGAACATAAACTGAATCTAATCTAATATAACAAAATGATAAAAACAAAAGTGTCAAAAAGTGTCAGAAAGCTTGCTCCGAGTCGCAGATCATGGGTCCTCCGACATGATAATGACTCAAAACACACAGCTACAACAAACACCAAAAAATAGTTACCAATAAAATATTGGACTGTTCTAAAGTGGCCTTCTATGAGCCCTGATCTGAATCCGATTGAGTTTCTGTGCGAAGAGCTGAAGCATTCAGTCTACAGAAGGTACCCTTTAAATCTAAAACAACAAGAACAATTTGCTCACAAGTGGGCCAAAATACCTGTGACCAGGTTCAGAAGCCTCATTAAGAGTGGCAGAAATTCCCTGATTATAGTGATTGCTCTCAAAAGGTTGCTCAACAAAATATTAAGTTAAGGGTACCATCAATTTTGTCCAAATCAGTTTCATTAGTTTGCTTATTTAATGTTTCTGTTGAACAATGATTTGAAATCAAAATTTGATTTTGATTAGTTTATTCTCAGTAATTGTTTTATTAATCATTAAAAACTAAAATAAAACAGCCTTAAAAACCCTTTCTCTGAATAAACACAGATGGCAAATGCAGATAATGGGTCCTCTGACATGATAATGACCCAATACACACAGCTAAAAACACCCAAAAATAGCTAACAATAAAATATCAAACTGTTCTAAAGTGGCCTTTTATGAGCCCTGATCTGAATCCGATTGAGTTTTTGTGCAAAGAGCTTAAGCATGCAGTCTACAGAAGGTACCCTTCAAATCTAAAACAACTGGAACAGTTTTCTAACAAGTGGCGGTTCAAAATACCTGTGACCAGGTTCAGAAGCTACATTGATAGTTACAGAAATGGCCTGATTATACTGATTGCCTCAAAAGGTTCAATTTAATTAAAACAATTCAAAATATTTGATTTTCATTTGTTTATTTTCAGTAAATTAAGTATTTATTAATCACTAAAAAACAAAATAAAGCTGCCTTAAAACCCTTTCTCTGAACAAGCACAAAGCAGAGTGCAAATGCACGTCATTAAGTGGAGTTTAAAAAAAACACCTCGCATAGACGATTGAATTTAGCCAAACTAAAAACCTGAGCTGTGCACGCCTGGCGTGTAAAAGTGCACTGATCTGCGGTTCAGCAGAGATGGAATTTCCTTAGTGGAGAGCAGCCAGAACAAAATAACACGCTGAAAGAGCAGAATTAGCATCAAAGGTGTGAGGGTGGGGTTTGATCTAGACGGCCATCAAAACTGAGACTTCCGTTCAACTCGTTTCTCAATCTAGCGAGAAAGATCTCGGTGAGTGGAAAAACACGTGGACCCAATGCTTGGTTTCTGCTTAAAATAAATTGACACTTACGCAATTCTTTTTGTAAAGTCAACCGAGCTTGTTGGAGCACTTTATAGGAGTCATCTACAGAAGCCTCTCGTTCACCCGAATGTTAGGAAACAGAGTAAACATTTACACCAATATAATGCAAGCAAGCATATAACCCTCACTGCCTTTCTTACCCTCAAGTCACCTGTCAAATGCACATCCAAATGACTGTTACATCATATAATAAGCACCATAATCCATTTGAAAGGCTCGTAGTACACAGAAACACACAGCAGCTGGATTCAGACAGTCAAAGGTGACCTCATACACTAGATGTAGGTAAACCTCTTTCACTGCCGCCCTATTTTTACATCAATCCAATTTCGATCCTCAAACCGCAGGGTTAAAACTGATGGAAGTAAATGTAATTTTACAGAGTGTCAGGCTTGTTCACACAAAGTACAATAACTATATTAACATGCACAACAATGCATGAAAACATCCTGCTTACTGTAAGCACACAATGCAGTTTTGTCTGTTGCTTTAAACGCTTGAGCTTTAACTGGATTGATTCTGATTAACTGCTTTTGTTTATGATTATATATTAGAACTGCACAATATTGGGAAAATATGATATTGCGATATGTTATTTTTCTGCAATAAATACTGCAATATGAATACGGTTTCACAAGATGGTTTAAATAGCTCTTTTTGACAGTTTTCCGGAGAGTCTAACAGTATTTTGGTACAGAAATTAAATAATCACAATGCAAAAAACGCTTTTCTTACTTTGCTTTGTCTCGTTTCTAGTCCAAATAATTAAAAATTCTTAAATCAAGTCAAAATATTTTTTTTTTTTCCACCTTTAGAAGAAATAAGTCAAAATAAAGAGTTTTATGAACTGCAAAATGGGGCAAGTATAATAAACATGTTTTTGCTTTGAAATGTGACAAGAAACAAGACAAAAATTCAAAGTAATTTCAGCCCGAAGAACAAAAATAGCTCTATTAACCATTGTCATCAAGAACATATACTAGGGCTGCAAGATTTTGGAAAAATATTGCATTGCGATATTTTTTTCCTCTGCGATGTATATTGCGATATAAATACAATTTTACCAGTTGAGTTAAATAGCTCGATTTTCAAAGTCATTGTTTTAGATCAGGGGTGTCAAACTCAGATCCTGGAGGGCCGCAGCCCTGCACAGTTTAGTTCCAACCCTGCTTCAACACACTTACCTGCAGGTTTCAAACAAGCCTGAAGGACTCAATTAGTTTGATCAGGTGTGAATAATTAGGGTTGGAACTAAACTGTGCAGAGCTCTGGCCCTCCAGGAACTGAGTTTGACATCTGTGTTTTAGATGGATCGGGATGATTTTGTAGGTGAAATAAAAAATATATTTTCATTCATTCATTCATTTTCTTGTCGGCTTAGTCCCTTTATTAATCCAGGGTCGCCACAGCGGAATGAACCGCCAACTTATCCAGCACGATTTTACACAGCGGATGCCCTTCCAGCCGCAACCCATCTCTGGGAACATCCACACACTCATTCACACTCATACACTACGGACAATTTAGCCTACCCAATTCACCTGTACCGCATGTCTTTGGACTGTGGGGGAAACCGGAGCACCCGGAGGAAACCCACGCGAATGCAGGGAGAACATGCAAACTCCACACAGAAACGCCAACTGACCCAGCCCAGCCGAGGTTCGAACCTACGACCCAGCGACGTTCTTGCTGTGAGGCGACAGCACTACCTACTGCGCCACTGCATCGCCAAAAATATATTTTTAAGTAATTTATTATATACATATAATAAACAAACTACAGTCATAAATAAACACAATGGAGCAAATATTAAAGTAAAATAAATCGTGTTTTATGGGTTTTTTTTTTGAGAGAGTGTAACAGTATTTAGATACAGAAATTGAATAATCACAATGCAAAATAAAATGCTTTTCTTACTTTGCTTTGTCTCGTTTCTAGCCCAAATATCTAAAAATTCTTAGATCAAGTCAAAATAGTTTTTTTCCACCTTCAGAAGAAATAAGTCAAAATGAAGAGATTTTTCTATAAGGCAAGTTAAATTATCTGCAAATGGGGTAAATAAAATAATCTTATTTTTGCTTTGAAATGTAGACATTTGGACTAGAAACCAGACAAAAATTCTAAGTAAGAATTTATTTTGTGTATAAATCGTATAAATAAATAAAAAATTCAAAGATACAGTTAATTAATCCTCCAAACATCATAATTTTTGCTACCCAAATGTTTTAAACTCTCTTGAAAGGCTCAGTCACTAGCCTTAAAAACTCATGCAAATGACAACTTTCACTCTATTATGGTTAAACTTATCAGTGACTCTACAAATCACATGTGTCAGCCTGGTCACCTAAGATTCAGACTCAGCATTGCATATCTTACAGACTTTTGTGGATGCGCACTCTGCAATATTAATGCTTAAACAATATATTCTGGCGCCCGATTATATATTATAATATATCAGCTGGAAGAAAAAAAAAAACTTCATTAACCATTCTCAGCAAGAAGATTAATCATTTTATCCACCACAACAAAGATCTGTTTATTATTAGTACACATTGCAGTTTTCACCTCTGCCAATTTATGTTCATGATTCGTTAAGGATTATTGAAACTGATTGGTCAGCTGGAAACAAAAATCTCAAACTGACTCCAATTATAACTTTCCCTGATGTCATTATAATTAGTGGTGTCAAAATTAATTGTTTCTTCTGTGCACCGTGATGCAGACGGGGACAATTCGGTATCGGTTCAGTAACAGGGCATAACCGGTTATTACGTACTGACGTCATTTATCTCCTATGCGCGATGTCACAGTAGAATACTATGGCGAAGGAGGCAAAGGCGAGAAAACAAAACGCTTCTACTTAAAAGGTAGATAATTATGCACAGTTCAACTGCTTGTGACTTTGCTGGAAAGTCTTTCATTGAGACTGAAGAAGGCACAGCACATGAGCCGCTATTTCACTGCTAGGGAGAAATGCTGTAAAAATCCATCTCTGCCTCTCTCTCTCTCTCTCACTTTGGACATTTGACCCACTGGCGTGTTTGTGAGGTAACTTTTCCTTTACTCTTGGCTGTTAAAGTGATACTTGTGGATCCAGACACGAGCGTGCCTGAGGTGCAAGTTTTCTCCACTGTGTCTATTATGGATTACCTGTGATAACCGCGTATTATGCGCATATAGACTGTAACCGCGGCTGTTCTTCCCGTGTCACTCATTGGTGAACAGCGCTTTCATTTTTAAAGCCAATCGCAGCCCTTTCTGTTGAGCGGGTGAAGACAACGACCAGTCATAGGGGTGTAAGACCTCGACCTCGAAAAGCGGGATAATATTTACATTAGTTTATTTGCCAAAATAAAAAATAAAAAAATCTATTTATGTATGGAAAGCATCGTCAATGCACCGTGATGCACAGAGATATCGAATTGAACCAAATTGATGGCATGATAATCGTAACCGAATCGTGAGACCAGTGTAGGTTCACACCCCTAATTATAATTGTGGTGTGAATGTCTTTAAAATGAGTTTACACAAAGGATCATAACAAAACAAAAAAATGCAAAACCGAATGAATTTTGATTGGCTGTCAATGTTTTTCATGTTCATCAGAAAAACAGGGGAAAGTCCTGAAGGTGTTTCCAAGAATTTAATTCCTCAGTGCAGTTATCATTCTAATTGTGGTCTGAATGTCTTTAACATTCATTCACACAAACAATGGGAAAGATAAATATCTTATCCACATCAATGCACAATTACCCTCAGTTTCTTACATGCACTGTCTGCAGGTTTGTGGTTTCCTGCTCAAACATTATTAAAAACTACTAGATTCGGAATTGCTTGACTAAATAATTTTGAATGCAATTTCACATCTTTCTCAATCCCCAGTTATCGTAATTGTGGTGTTGATGGTCCTGAAGTTATGTCATTGGTGCTTTAAAGGGCACCTATGGTGAAAAATCTACTTTTCAAGCTGTTTGGACAGACATACGTGTAGGTATAGTGTATAGACCGTCATATTGGGGTGATATAAACACACTCAGTCCTTTTTCTTCAATTTAACAACATAAAAACGGTGGACCAATTGGAGCGGTTTTGAGACCAACTGCAACTTGACGTAGGAGTGCGGTCCCCACGCCCGCCGAATTTATTGACAGCTGAGCTGCGTATAAACATGTCTCCGTAGTAACGCTTATAATCATATCAACAAGACAGGACGTGCGCAAAGCAACCAGGAATAAAAGTCTGTTCAGTTCGCTAGGATCATCAATCATCATCAAATGTGATCAAGAGTGAATTTTACAAGTTTAAAATGTTTTAAAACAGTGAGTGTTAATGAATTGCAGCGATTTACTTCAGCTTTACTTTATCAACACAGCCGCGTGTCAGAAGAAGACGCTTCAATCCCGGTTTGTGGACGTTATATCAGGTTTATTTTATACATCAACATAACAGATATCCATATAGCAGGATATTAACCTGTATCCTGTCACATTCGCGTGCAAAAAGAGTGCAAAGCTAAACGCGCGCGCTGTCTGTGTGTGTGCGTGTCTGCACTGTGTGTGCGTGTATCTGTGTGTGGGTGAACTTTGTAACAACATTGTGTGTGACTCGTCGTTGCAGCTCCACAACAAGTGCATCAAACACTTATTGGTAAAGGTCTTACTGTAGTATTTCTCACAAACGTTACGTGAGATCTTCTTCCTTTATGTCTGTCTGCTGTCTGAGGCAGCCGAGGAAGGAGATTAAGGCACGCTGACAGGCACGTTGAAACGGTGGGCGTGAAGGACTAGCCTTAAAAGACGCAGTACACAAAAACCGCTACCTGAAAAAATCTGATGGGTGTTTTGAGCTGAAACTTTACAGACACATTCTGGAGACACAAAAGACTTATATTAAATCTGGAAAAAGTGGTAACCTAGGTGCCCTTTAAGTAATTTACAGTAAACTAGTTGTTCTCGCAGAATAAAGCCCAACAGGCTTATCAGCAGCCCAATGCGAAGTGAAGCACTGTTGTATTAAAAAAAAAACTATGTATACTTCTGCTACATTTATACTTCTACCTTTCAAAAAAATTTACTACACGTAGCAGCAATGGGAAGTGCAAGATCTGTGATTAGCAGGTTCTGTATCGGCTTGACTGCCCACACTGTGTGTCTGAAATCAATATGTAATACCACTTCTTTTTTGTGTAATGGTGGTTGGCAAACCTGTATATGCAACATGCATTTAATGCACTGTGGGGTACAGTTATCACTTGATGCAGGAGTATAAACTGGGCTTAAGACTGAAGTGTTTCATTCTGTGAAAACAACCAGCTGGATGTACAATATCTTACTTATAGCATGGCTATCGGTCACCAAACCACACAAATTAGTAGCAATAAAACTGATCTGAGCAGTAATAATTTACTAGCTCTTTAATCAAACAGAGCTTGCAGAAAGAGAAATGTATCAAACTGCTGGATGCAGCCTACACTAACCTAGTTTTTATTATTCGAAATGTTCAAAATGGTGTATTATTATAATATTGTATTATTAAAATTGTGTGAAATAGGACTGGGCAATTTGGCCTAAAATCAAAATCTCGATTAATTGAATATTTTAACTCAATTACGATTAATGAATGATTATTTTATTTATTTATTTTATTGCCCTCATAGTTTACTGACAGGTTTTGTACAGTAAATATGCTCACATAGTACAAGTGAGAGATTTTTGAATGAAGGGTGCATTACTTGATTTTAAAACAACTGAAAGAAACACACACTATCTACTATCTAAGATTATTTATTGAACATCAACATTGAACAAATAATTTAAAACACCCATTGCCTAAAACGAACAGTCATTTTTTTCTTATAGAAAAGTGAAAATAAATAAATGCACTTTTAGAAACAAAATAAATAATTTTCAAAGTTTTTCATATTCAAAGTACCTACAGTATAGGGTACCTATTGTATAGTAGGGTATGCGACCGCACGAAGACTGCATCGGACCGACCATGTACTCAATGTAAAAGTATAAATCAGCCAGAGCAGAGTCACGTGACTCCACACTCGGTAGGGAAAGTAATTGAAACAAATTGACATGAAAAAATTAGATTGATTATAGGGCTGGGTGATATGGGCAAAAAATATATATCTCAGTATTGTTAGGAAAAATAACGGTATACGATATATATCCGGTATTTTCACATAAATGGTTACTTGAGAGTTAAAGCCTTTATTAAAATTTTATTAATCATTTTTGAGCAAATTAAAATTTTAAACACAGGGGTTTCCCTCCCTGTTTACAAATAAACAGCTGCTCAAAAAATAACTGCTGCACAAAATCTTTGATAAATAAAATACACTACAGGATTTTATTTCCTGCTTAAAACTGTTGCAAACTATTTCAAATTATAAAAAAAATATTTGATAAATAAATACAGTACAGGGTTATTTCCTGCTTAACACTATACACAACAGCACTACTGTGCTGTTGTGCAAATAATAAAGTAAACAGAACTATAGATAACACAGCTACATTGTCAGAGCAAAAAAGGAACACACTTAAATAGTAACACAACAAAAAGTATTGTAGGATAGAAAATAACCACAGTGAATGTAAATATGAAACACACAGTATTTCATGTCACAATTAAAGTGTTTTTATAAGTAATCCTGTATACCACAGTTGTGCAATTTATAAACAATTAAATCAGCTGTATATGTTTTTTTAGTTACACATTTACATGTATGTATTGTGCACAATTATTAAACAGTGCACATATCGAAGATATCTAAAGATAAGTCTTTCACTCCATGTAAAAAATCCTACACTTTTTCTTTTGTTTTGACTCTACTTGTTTTACTAAATATTAAATAAGGAGATGAAAGTGAATGGACTATAGATAAGAGAAGTAATGAAATTGTTTCAGAGTACTCTGATGAAATGCTGGTTAAGCATATTATTATAAACAGTCATTATAACAGACCAGAACGCAGAGCTAAATGTGTTATAACGTAAATGTATTTTGGCGTTTTTTATTCTTTTGAACACATTCAGGTGCTACTTGTCAAATTGACAAGGCCTCTATGTTCGTTCTTGCTGTCAATTGCGGAAGAAATGATCGATAAAAGGTTTCTGAAAAACCGCTGTGACTGCAGGCGCTGTGTGACGCGCGTGCACGCGAGAGGGAGTCAGATTTGTCCGGGGAGTCAGATTTCGATACAACACCAGCACTGCATGTTCCTCTATGTCGCGTAAGTGATGGGTCGTTCTTGAACGATTTGTTCATTTTTTAACAAATCTTTTGTATGACTCATGGAGTGAATCATTCATTTGCGCATGCACACATTTGTGCAAGTGGAGCTCGCGTGCTACCTTGGAGTGGTCCGTTTCGCGCAGAATGCAAACGTGTGGCCTCAAACCATATCGATATGAACGATATTGGATAATCCCGCATCGCGTTGGGGAATCATATCGATATATCCCCAGAACTCGATATACCGCCCGGCCCTAATTGATTATAGGTTCTGTATGTCGATTTCGATTAATCGCCCAGCCCTAGTGTGAAACAGTCAAGAACAACAGACTGACATCCAAGAACATATTCACTAACGGTAAAGATGATTTGTAGCACTGGGATGTCATTAGCTGAATTTGCTGTTACACTCAAAAAATAGCACTTTGGTTAACCAGCTCAAAATACTTGTGTTCATTTAACAAGAATACTTAAAGTTCAAGAAAAAAACTATTAATTCGAGTTAAATAGAAATATTTAAATTACAATTAAATCAATGTCATCTGTTAATATTCATTCATTCATTTTCTTTTTGGTTTAGTCCCTTTATTAATCCGGGGTCGCCACAGCGGAATGAACCGCCACTGTTAATGTTCAATGAACACAAATATTTTAAGCTGGTTTAACATCATCCAGTGTTATTAAGATAATGTGGCGTAATCACATGTAACCACTGTCCTTGATTAAATCTTGTTCAACCAAAGTGCTATTTTTGAGGGGAGGGGGGGGTCAAATAACATAGCTTGGAATGTTGTGATTGACCAATCAAAATCAAGTGTTCAAGAGAGCAGTGTAATCTTTAAAGTTACACTCAAAAATTATGTTTGCCATTTGTTTAAAACAAGCGGAAAAAACACAATTCTTGAGGTTTTTGGGCAACAACTTAATTGATTTATGTTCAATACACTTAAATTTGCTATAAAAAAAACGAACAAGTTAACTAAATTCCTTCATGTTGCCCTAACACAAATTTATTACGTGGAAGCCAACATTTTTACAGTGTAGGTTGACTGACTGTGGATGGTTTTAATATTGAAGAAATTGATTCCAATGATCCTCTGTGCCATTTTTATAATAAGTGTGTGGAGTGGACTATATGTGGACTTAAGTAGGATATTGTTTCAAATTAAGAATGATATTTAGAACTATACATATATTCTTTATCCTTGGTGTGAATGGACTTTGAGTCTGAAACCCTCTCTTCTACCACACAAATTAACTTTAAAACTACCAAGCAATCCAGATGTAAAGCTGCACCCAAACTTCCCAAACTCCAATGGAGAGACCTAAAACAAAAGATCCATTGAGCTCAGTGCAGAGGATAAAACAAACCTTCAGACCACCATACAAAAGAAAACAAGAACTTGTATTGGCCCCTATAACTATGGCTGGATGAATCAGACACCCTCAGCGTCAGGAACATTCCTCTCTGCAAGAAACTGCTCTTTCGCTGCTAATTCTGTGAACTGCAAAACCACACAGCGTAATTTCATAAGAACTACTTATGTTTATAGGGGAAGGAGATGGTTGTGCCTGCCATTAGATCAGGAGTGGCATTGCGAGATATAAACAGACTAAAAATGACAAGTTGCAGCTCTCAAATGACAACTTTGGAGAGCTGAAGTGCATGAGAGGTTCCTGAAACTCATGATGATGATGGCCATTAGGATGTAAAAAGCAGAGCCTTCTAACCCTTAAAAAGAGTACTTTGGTACAGTAATGGTCTGTGATGATAATACTGTGGGACTGAATGAGGCTTTACCACAGGTCACTTATGATTACTGGATTTAAAAAAAAAAAAAAAGCATACATTTTATAGAGATTGAGGTGGATGTCAGGTAATAATCCATGAAATTACTAGATTGAAATACTTGTTTATAACATTAATCCAAAGCCTCAATCCTAGATAATGCTCAGTTTCTTGCACAAGCATTCACTTTGTTTTACCTTTATATGACGTCTGACTTCTGAATTAGGGCAGATAAACGATATTATATCGAATCGCGATAAAATTTATGTCAATAACAATGATAAGCTCTGGACTTTTTTTTACTCTATTTTGATCTATGAGCCAATCACTCAGCAGAAATGTGCAACAATGGGTATTTAAAAGTGTGGTAATATTAGAGATATACCAAATTTTCAGAAAATATGCTATGCCATTTAATGGACCCGCTAATTTGCTTTAGTCATTGTTGGGGTACCCTTTTAAATCTGGAAGCATTAACTTATATCGAAATATATATTGTTATCGTTCAATATGGAAAATCATTAGAGATTGCATTTTTGTCATATCGCCCAGCCCTACTCTAAACGTTTCCAAGTATCTACTGATTTGCATTTTATAAGTCACCAAAGATTAAGATTTTAGATAAAATCTTCTATAATATTCGACTGGGGGGGCTGGGGGGTCTATTTGTCTTATATTTTCTAAGCTATTTTTTGTTTTTTGGTGACCCATCAATTTTAAACTCAACATTACTTTAATAGTCACCATTAATCAAACATCATAGTCACAATATTACAATTCTCCCCTTCATTACCATACTCATGGTCAACAAATTAGCATATTAGCACATTTATTTAAAGGAATACCATGGTATTTTCCTGTTGGTTTGACTCTTCTGTAGTAAAACCACATGCAAACCTGATTTTTAACTTTTATACTTTCAAAATCTCCATTACACTGAGTGATTTTAGGCATTATGTTATTATATCCATGACATTAGTGTGATTTGAGGGCTCTTATGAAAATTAACCATGGTTTTATTATAGTAAATTTAGAGCAACCTTTTTTGGCAGATTAGTTATCTAACCAACCATTTGTATAACCAACGTTTGACTACAAATGCCATGGTTAGGGTAGCAAAACCAGACTGAGGTAAAGCTGGTTTTATATTTGCACATTTTAACGATATTATATTGAATTACGATAAAATTTATGTCAATAACAATGATAAGCTCTGGACTTTTTTACTCTATATTGATCTAAGAGCCAATCATACAGCAGAAATGTGCAACAATGGGAATGTAAAAGCGTGTTGATATTAGAGATATACAGAATTTTAAGCCACCAAAAATTTATGGGCCGAAAATATGTTATGCCATTTAATGAACCCTCTAATTTTTGTGGCTTCAGTCATTGTTGGGGTACTCTTTTAAATCTGAAAGCATTAACAACTTACATTGAAACATAAATCATTGTCATTTAATATGGAAAATAATTATCGAGATTGCATTTTTGCCATATCGCCCAGCCCTATTCTGAACGTCCCCAAGTATCTATTGATTTTCATTTTATAAGTCAACAAAGATCAAGTTCTTAGATAAAATCGTCTTTATTATTTGACTAAGGGGGAAAAAACAATGTGTCTTATTTTCTCTTAGCTAATTTTTGCTTTTTGGTGACCCATCACTTTTAAAGTCAACAATTACTTTAATAGTCACCATTAATTAAACATCATAATCACAATATTCCAATTCTCCCCTTCATTACCCAACACATGATCACCAAACTATCATATTAGCAAATTTACTAAAAGGAATACCATGGTACTTTCCTGATGGTTTGACTCGTCTGTAGTAAAACCACATGCAGACCTGATTTTTTACTTTTATACTTTCAAAATCTCCATTACATAAGTGATTTTATGCATTATGTTATTATATTCATGACATTATACTTGGTGTGATTTGACGGCTCTTATAAATATTATCCATGGTTTTATTATAGTAAATGTAGAGTAACCTTTTTTGGCAGATTAAATACCTAACCAGCCATTTATATAACCAACGTTTGACTACAAATGCCTTGGTTAGGGTAGCAAAACCAGATTGAGGTAACGTTGGTTTATATTCGCACATTTGTTCAGTGACAGCTTGTGACAAAATCCCTAAATGTTGTTCACCACAGTACTTTGAATATTCAGCCTGAAATCACATGCAAGTATGACTTGAAAAGCTAAATTAGCCATTTTTATTTAACTGTGAACAATGTTGCAATTTGAAAGTCATTAGCTGCTAATATGATTTACCCATTTAGAATTTGCAAAGAATACTATTTTATATTATTAGGGAGAAATCAACTTTACCTAAAATCAAACCCAGAGTAAATTTGAGGTTACTATGGTTTAACAACAATAAGGATGTTTTTCTTTTTTCTTAGTTTTTATTTGTAGTAAAAACATTGTTAATTTTCGTTGGGAGTGTCAGGTTTTAAGAAAAGAAAATAATGGTCATAAAAATTCTATAGCACCGACAAAAACTAGATAGTAACTCTAAAGGAGTCCTTCAAGTGGACCAATGGCCTCCATCAAACACCTGCGGTTATTTCCAACTCGCTGCACCATTCAACACTCACTGTACACAACATTTGGCACATTCTGTATTTCCAACATGTACATAAAGCCTTCTAAAAACATTTTTTGACAAAGAAACTCGAGTAAAGTCCAAACATAAGTCGCAAACATCAACATAAACCCCCTCTCCTAATCCGAACCCCGGTGCCTCATGGCCAACGCGGTTTACAGACCAATATAGACGCTGGTTAACTTTTGCGAGGAGCAGCAGCAGCATCAAACTCAACCAAAATACTACAGTAAAAGCATAAACTTACCTCTCAAATAAGTGTCCCACAACTTCAAACTTCGCTCCAACTACAAGCCAGAGCGCAAACAAGAGTCCAGCATCACATCCACAAGCAAACCTGAAATGAAAAGCCACTCCGAACAGGCAACAGGTTTCTACTTTAACTTCACAAGATCCGTCGAATTGTGAGGTCCATGATGTCCTCTTGGAAAATGTAACCCGCACCCTTTGGATTTTTCTTGTTGTATAAAACCTACGCAGACTACGAGTGAATGGATCTTTTACGCGGCTGTAAACAGACTGCGCGTCTTCGGTTCCTCCGGGAAGCCGAGTCACCCTTCCAGCCCGAGAGGTTCAGATCTCTCTCCGCCCGTGAGAGCACCTCCTGGCCGCCGGAGAGGGAGTAACCAGACACCCGCAAACCCGCCGCTCATTGGTTACTTTCCACGGGAGCTGCACCGTCACAGCAGCAACACGAGGCGTCTCTATAGAAACTCTCCTCGACTGGGAGGAAAATACCACGAAAAGTTGTTTCGCTGAGGCGCAGTCCGCGGTGGCCACGCACGCATCCAGATCTGTATGGTTACAAAAGCAAAACATGTGAAGAAATGCATTGTGCAGGTTCGTTTTCTTTGACCCTTTTAACTGGGGCATTTAAACATGGGCGGCAAGTGCTGTATCTGTTGTTAGATACCCATGTATTTGCATATTAAGTGGCATGGCGTAATGATGCCACGCATTCAGATATTTGAGAACAAATGTGATGCAGCAAGTCGTAATTTAATAAAGAATTGAAGAATAAAAAATCTAATTGTAAATTATGAAAATATATTGGTAATACTTCAGGGAAAAAATAAAAAATAAATATATATTTTATGAAGTGTTACCCATATATTGTTATGATTACAATTTAGCTTTTTATTACATCACATTTTAATAAAATTCCATTCCAGAGGATATATATATATATATATATATATATATATATATATATATATATATATATATATATATATATATATATATATATATATATATGTGTGTGTGTGTGTGTGTGTGTGTGTGTGTGTGTGTGTGTGTGTGTGTGTGTGTGTAAAATATATAATAATAATATATAACATTTTAGTTTGGTGACAAAAATATCATAAATAAATATGTTTAATAAGTCTGTTTTGCTTAAATGCACCAAAATACATTGCCTATATTCACTGAGAAATGGATAAAAATATTCATTTTGAAAATGGGGTGTACTCAATTATGCTGAGCACTGTATATATATACACACACACACACACACACACACTGGGTGTTTTTGAAGTTTGATTAATTGGTTGATACCACAATAAACGGGAGATTCTTCAGGAAGCACTGGTGCTTTTGCACTAAAGGATTATGCTGAAATGTACTACACTTGATTATGACTTTATTGTAAAACAAAACAATAAAACGTGTAAATTGCTGTGTTAAATGAGAATCTGAAATATTGAATGGCATACTTCAATAAATAAAGATGATTTAGTATTAAAAAAATGTTTTATTTTGATTATGTTTTTAAATAAATTGGTTTTATACGTCATATTTTTTTATTTTCATAGTACATGTATTAATTTTTGTACTTTTACCATAAACTGACATATCTAGCATTTGGTAAAGGCTGATATTTTAGAAATTATAGGATGTGTTGAAAAAAATGCACTGATTGTGTTAACTAGTTACATTAGAAGTTAAGAAATGCAATCAAAAGAAAATTCTATTGCTTTTTCCTGGTGTTGCATTTAAAAGGTTGAAATATTATTTTAGTCACCAAACATATTTAGAAATTGAAATATAATACAATTAAATTCAAGCTAAATAATGCAAAAAAAAAATTACAAACTACAAAAGTTCAACTAAATTATTAAATTTTTTTGCTTCTCTTGATTTTTCCTCTTTTTTAAATTTAGTTTTTGGACCGTTATCGTAAGTTATTTAGTTAGATAAGCTCCAGATTTGGGTTTAGTACTCACTAATCTAATGTATATGCACAAATATAATATTGTATAGCTTCCTATTAAAAATAAAAATTTTAAAGATAGATTTGTGGGGGGTGTACTTATATATATACTGAGCACTATAGTCAAAGAAACTAAAACAAATATATATTAGGCAAGGCAAGGCAAGTTTATTTATATAGCACATTTCATACACAGTGGCAATTCAAAGTGGTTTACATAAACAGGAATAAAAAAGACAAGTGTAAGAAAAAATAAAAACAGATAATAAAAAACAGATAAAAATGTGTTAAAACAGGTTGTAAAAGAATGAAAAAGAAGAGAAAAACTTAATAGTTCGATCTGTCGGACGTAGCACAGTGCTCATTCAGTAAAGGCACAGCTAAACAGATGTGTTTTCAGTCTGGATTTGAATGCGCCTAATGTTGGAGCACACCTGATCATTTCTGGGAGCTGATTCCAGCAGTGAGGGGCGTAGTAGCTGAAAGCCGATTCACCCTGCTTTGACTGAACTTTTGGAATTTCTAGTTTATATGATCCTAGAGATCTGAGTGTTCTTCTAGGTGTGTATTCAGTGAGCATATCTTTAATGTATTGAGGTCCTAGGCCATTTAGTGATTTATAGACAAGTAGTAATACTTTAAAATCTATTCTGAATGTAACTGGGAGCCAGTGTAAAGACATGAGGACAGGTGTGATGTGCTCTGATTTCCTGGTTCTGGTCAGAATCCTGGCCGCAGCGTTCTGGATGAGCTGCAACTGTCTGACTGTCTTTTTGGGAAGGCCGGTGAGGAGGCCGTTACAGTAATCCACCCTGCTGCTGATAAAAGCATGAACAAGTTTCTCTAAGTCTTCACTGGAAACAAAGCATCTGATTCTTGCAATGTTTTTGAGATGATAGTATGCTGATTTACTAACTGCTTTGACATGACTATTGAAACTCAGATCTGACTCCAGAGTCACACCAAGATTCTTGACCTTATTTTCTGTTGTTTGACCTTTAGAGCCAAGGTACGCATTCAGCTTGATAACCTCATCTCTGTTCCCAAACGCAATGACTTCAGTTTTCTCTTTGAATTAAACCCTTAAATTAAACCTTCAACTAAACTTTCAGCTGAACTAACTAAATGCACAATATTTATAAAAGCTATATTAATTATTGGGCTGCACGGTGGCGCGATCACCTCACAGCAAGAAGGTTGCTGGTTCGAGCCTCGGCTGAGTCAGTTGGCGTTTCTGTGTGGAGTTTGCATGTTCTCCCCGTGTTGGCTTGGGTTTCCTTCGGGTGCTTCGGTTTACCCCACAAGTCCAAAGACATGCGCTATTGGTGAATTGGGTAAGCTAAATTGTCTGTAGTGTATGTGTGTGAATGAGAATGTATGGGTGTTTCCCAGTGATGGGTTGCAGCTGGAAGGGCATCTGCTGCATAAAACATATGCTGGATAGGTTGGCGGTTCATTCCGCTGTGGCGACCCCTGATTAATAAAGGGACTAAGCCAAAACGAAAATAAATGAAGGAATGAAGAATAAACACTGCTAGGTTTTCTCTAGTGTTTTGCTGTGCTTATAGTCTCTGTTCTGGGGTCAGTCATGCCTGTGGTGTGTTGCCTGAGAGCCGCTGAGGAATGAAGTTTAGTGCACCTCCACCCCTCCTCCATCACGCTCCTGTCCTTCATTACTGACCCTGGCCTGGACGTCCTGCTTTAAACCTGAGCAGAGCCTCTGACTTCACCTGGGGCAGCGGAGATCACCACACGCCTGCATTTGACCCCTAAAAGAGGTTAAAGGTTACTGCCAACACCTTGTTTGGATCAGAGAGACTTATTTCATGCATCCATTATGTTGGGGGGGGGGGGGGACTAGTTACTTCTTCTTAAATGTCTTTGTCATAGTTTTATTTCCCACATTTTAATATAATCACATTGATATAAGATTGTTACAATTTAATTAAATTTTTTATATTATATTATATTATATTATATTACATTATAAAGTATATTATATTATATTATATTATATTATATTATATTATATTATATTATATTATATTATAAAGTATATTATATTATATTATATTATATTATATTACATTATAAAGTATATTATATTATATTATATTATATTATATTATATTATTCATTTTCTTTTCGGCTTAGTCCGCCACAGCGGAATGAACCGCCAACTTATCCAGCATGATTTTACGCACCGGATGCCCTTCCAGCCGCAACTCATCTTTGGGAAACATCCACACACACACATTCACACTCATACACTACCGACAATTTAGCCTACCCAATTCACCTGTACCACCTGTCTTTGGACTGTGGGGGAAACCGGAGCACCCGGAGGAAACCCACGTGAACACAGGGAGAACATGCAAACTCCACACAGAAATGCCAACTGACCCAGCCGAGGCTCATATTATATTATACTATAATAAATTATGTTATATCATATTATATTAAAGTATATTATATTATATTATATTATATTATATTATATTATATTGTATTATATTATATTAAATTATATTATATTATGTTATATTACATTACATTACATTAAATTATATTATATTATATTATATTATATTATATTAAAGTATATTATATTATATTATTCATTCATTCATTCATTCATTTTCTTGTCGGCTTTGTCCCTTTCGGGGTCGCCACAGCGGAATGAACCGCCAACTTATCCAGCACGATTTTACGCAGCGGATGCCCTTCCAGCCGCAACCCATCTCTGGGAACTTCCACACACACATTCACACTCATACACTATGGACAATTTAGCTTACCCAATTCACCTGTACTGCATGTCTTTGGACTGTGGGGGAAACCGGAGCACCCGGAGGAAACCCACGCGAACCCAGGGAGAACATGCAAACTCCACACAGAAACGCCAACTGACCCAGCCCAGCCGAGGTTTCGAACCTGCGACCCAGCGACGTTCTTGCTGTGAGGCAACAGCACTACCTACTGCGCCACTGGGTTGCCCTATATTATATTATATTATATTATATAAAATTATATTATATTATATAAAATTATATTATATAAAATTATATTATATTATATTATATTATATTGTATTGTATTGTATTATATTATATTATATTAAATTATATTATATTATATTATATTAAAGTATATTATATTATATTATATTATATTACATTATATTATATTATATTAAATTCAATTAATTTATATTATATTATATTATATTATATTAAATTATATTATATTATATTATATTATATTATATTATATTATATTGTATTATATAATATTATATTATATTATATTAAAGTATATTATATTATATTGTATTAAATTAAATAACTTATATTATATAAAATTATATTATATAAAATTATATTATATTATATTATATTATATTATATTATATTACATTATATTATATTATATTAAATTCAATTAAATTATATTATATTATATTATATTATATTAAATTATATTATATTATATTGTATTAAATTAAATAACTTATATTATATAAAATTATATTATATAAAATTATATTATATTATATTATATTATATTGTATTAAATTAAATGAACTTATATTATATAAAATTATATTATATAAAATTATATTATATTATATTATATTATATTATATTAAATTATATTATATTATATTATATTATATTATATTATATTACATTATATTATATTAAATTAAATTAAATTAAATTAAATTATATTATATTATATTATATTATATTATATTATATTAAATTATATTATATTATATTATATTATATTGTATTATATAATATTATATTATATTATATTATATTAAAGTATATTATATTATATTGTATTAAATTAAATGAACTTATATTATATAAAATTATATTATATAAAATTATATTATATTATATTATATTATATTATATTATATTATATTATATTATATTATATAAATTATTCATTTATTCATCTTCTTTTCGGCTTAGTCCCTGTTATATAAATTATATAAAATTAAATTATATTATATTATATAAAATTAAATTATATTATGTTATGTAAATTTATATAAAATTAAATTAAATTAAATTATATACAATTATATTATATTATATTATACTATATTAAATTACATTTTCTTATATATTTTCTTATTATATTATATTATATTATATTATATTATATTATATTATATTATATTATATTATATAACATTGTATTATATTTTCTTGTCATATTATATTATAGTATTGTCTTATTATATTATTTATTCATTTTCTTTTCGGCTTAGTCTCTTTATTAATCAGGGGTTGCCACAGTGGAATAAAACTCCAACTTATGCAGCATGTTTTATGCAGCGAATGCCATTCCAGCTGCAACTCATTCACACTCATACACTACGGACAATTTAGCCTACCCAATTCATCTAGACTACTTGTCTTTGGACTGTGGGGGAAAACAGAGCCCTGGAGGAAACCCACGCAAACATGGGGAAAACATCCAAACTCCACACAGAAATGCCAACTGACCCAGCCGAGGCTCGAACCAGCGACCTACTTGCTGTGAGGCAACACTTTTTCATACATTTCTGTTTTATCCAAAATCATGTCATGGGTATTTTTTTAATGTGATACATCTATTCAAGTGTTTAATATATTCATTTATTTATTTATTAGTCATTGTTTTATAAAAGCAGAGATTGAGTG
Organism: Danio kyathit; assembly: GCA_903798195.1. NCBI lineage: Eukaryota > Metazoa > Chordata > Actinopteri > Cypriniformes > Danionidae > Danio > Danio kyathit. The sequence goes on from LR812539.1 coordinate 15,440,453, forward strand.
GACTGTCTGTCCAGTAATGGCTTTTAACTTCCATTCTGAACTATTTCGGTACTTTTATACTATGTTTGTGCAAAATAAAAATATACATAAAAAAGGGAAAGCATGTGTGTGTTTGTGCAAGAGAAACAGCAAGTTAGCAGCGTTCATATGGCCAACAGGGGGAAAAAAACAGAGATTGGAGCCACAAATAGCAGGGTACGGATGAACCAAATGTCACTCTGAGCTATTCTGCTACAGCTCTGACATTTTCTTCCTCCACAACAGAATCCGGTGAGAGGCAGAATGAGTGCTATTTTAAAACACACCGCTGGATTTTTTTTGGGTTGTTTTCTGGCCTGATGTGTCCACCTCTAAACAAAAGTGGGGCAAAAGGAGGTGCTGGGTGGACTGAAGAGCACAGCAGCCCTGAGGAGCAGATTATGAGGAATTACAGCACCAATATGGGACATGGAGAGAAGGGAAATGCCAAACAGTGCATACTTAAAAATGCCAAATGGAATTGGAAATGGAAATATAAAAATTAAATAAAAATCTATGCATTGTTAAATACATTTTTTAATCAATAATTGACAAATAGATTCGGAGGATTACTTTTTTTTTTTTTTTTTTTTACTTTTGACTATTTAAATTAGCATTTAGTTATATTTTATCATACAAAATGTACAAAATGAAATGTGGAATTTATTTGTGATTATATGTTTATGATAAATAGTTAATATTTTTTTATTCAATGAAAAGCACTAATGTCATTAGAAAAAAACGATTAGACTAACTACATTAATGGCACATGTAATAATAATAATAACAAAATTATTATTATTATTAATAGTATAATAAAAAATAATAATGATAATAATTATTATTTTATTATTATTATTATTATTATTATTATTATTATTGTTGTTGTTGTTGTTGTTTATATTTGGAGAAATGTCATATTTATTTTTCACTGTTGTTTATTATTTTTTGAGTATGTCATTTGTATTTTTATTTAATAATAATAATATTATTATTAATAATAATATTTATTATTATTATTATTAATATTGTTGTTTATTATATTTTGAGAAATGTCATATTTTATTGTTTTTGTATTATTTTTGGAGTATGTCATTAGTTTTTTATATGATAATAATAATAGTTATTATTATTATCATTATTATTGTTATTATTATTATATTACTAATATAATAATAATAACAATAACTATTATTATTATTATTATTATGATTTATTATGTTTGGAGAAATGTCATATTTATTTTAAATTGTTGTTTATTATTTTTAGAGTATGTCATTTTTTATATAATAATAATAATAATAATAATAATAATAATAATAATTTATTATTATTATTATTATTATTATTATTATTATTATTATTATTATTATGCTTTTGTTTTTCAAATTCAAACTGCATTGATTAATTTCAGAACTGATTGATTTAAAAACAAAACTGATTCAAATAAAATGTTTACAAAAATATTTTGTAAATATGAACTTTTATTTTGGATGTGATTAATCACGATTAATTGACCATAAATTAAAATATATATAAATTCTACACTGTAAAATCTGCTGGGTTCCACACTATTCTGTCATGTTTTCCTAACACAAATCGATTGAGCTAACTTATTACTTTTTACAAATTTAAGTGGGGGCAGCACGGTGGCGCAGTGGGTAGCACGATCGCCTCACAGCAAGAAGGTTGATGGTTCAAGCCTCAGCTGGGTCTATTGGGATTTCTGTGTGGAGTTTGCATGTTCTCCCCCTGTTCGGGTGGGTTTCCTCCAGGTGCTCCGGTTTCCCCCACAGTCCAAAGACATGCGCTATAGGTGAATTGGGTAAGCTAAATTGACCGTAGTGTATGTGTGTAAATGAGTGTGTGTGGATGTTTTCCAGTGATGGGAACATATGCTGCATAGGTTGTCGGTTCATTCCGCTGTGGCAACCCCAGATTAATAAAGGGACCAAGCCGAAAAGAAAATTTAAGTGGATTGAATATAAAACAATTAGGTTGTCACAAAAAAAATCTCAAGAACTGGGTTGATTTAGCTCAAGTTAAATAAGTAGTTTGAATGAGCAGCAAACATATTTTTTTCGAGTACTAGTTTTCCTCGTGAACTCCTCGAGATTTTTCTTGAAGTCTTCAGTGTTTAGAGCAGGGGTGACCAACCCTGTTCCTGGAGATCTACCTTCCTGCAGATTTCAGTTGCAACCCATAACAAACATACCTGCCTGTAATTATCAAGTGCTGTTCAGGTCCTAATTAATTGGCTCAGGTGTGTTTGATCAGGGTTGGAGCTGAACTTTGCAGGAAGGTAGATCTCCAGGAACAGGGTTGTGAGAATAGGATATTCCTTGTGACTAACTGCAGGATTTCTGCATTCGGGGCTTTAGAAGTTGTTACCTAAAAGCCATTTCAGCCTATTAACCCTCGGTGGGGAAGCCGGAAGGGAAAAGGGGAGGTTGGGAGAAGACTGACTAGACTAGTACAGACGGTTTTGGTAATTGCTTGCCCTGCTTCTAATAATTTGCTTCCTCTTGTGCACTTTTACAAGTATTTTAAAATTCCTCAAGATGCTTTTCTATAGAATTGTATAGAAATACATTTGTTTCTAGTATGATGCATGATTTGTTCTAGAAACTACAGGGTTGGTATTTTGCTCCCTAAAGGGCTGGATGAAGACAGAAGTTAATACAGTTTAATCCATCTGATCTCTTCTACAGTGTATGATTCATACTGTATGCATACTTTACATAAGAAGCTAAACTCTGGGTTTAAAGTCCAGCATCATGCAGCAGCTTGGAGATTAAACATAAGCCACTGACTCTCTTAGAGTATATGCAATTGAATGTGGTTTAGTTAAAAGCAAATAATAATAATAATAATAATAATAATAATAATAATAATAATAATAATAATAATGTTCCCAGAGATGGGTTGCGGCTGGAAGGGCATCCGCTGCGTAAAATCGTGCTGGATAAGTTGGCGGTTCATTCCGCTGTGGCGACCCCGCAAGGGACAAAGCCGACAAGAAAATGAATGAATGAATGATAATAATAATAATAATAATAATAATAATAATAATAATACATTGTTTCCCAGAGATGGGTTGTGGCTGGAAGGGCATCCGCTGCGTAAAACATGTGCTGGATAAGTTGGCGGTTCATTCCGCTGTGGCGACCCCGGATTAATAAAGGGACTAAGCTGAAAAGAAAATGAATGAATGAATGAATAATACATTGTAACTCCAATGACTTTGATAGACTTTAATGGATAGTATTTTAACAAAAAAATATATATATATTTATTTTGTAAATTAGTATTTTATAAGCAAATGAGTTATTTAGATTAATGAACCGCTAAATTATAACCAGACAAACAGTATAAGCCAGAGATGATCTACTCAACATCAGGCAGCTTCTGGAAGTTTGTCTTTAGCAGCTAGAGGTCAATCCTCAGTCTGTCAGGAAGTAATTCGGCGTGAATGGCTTCCTTCCACTGACTGTTGTGCTGCCTTTGTATTTATAATGCAAGATACGCCCCCTAGTGGAGATACAGCGTCATAATAAAAGTCATTGCAAAGGAATGCTACTGTTTGTAAGCACGTCAATGAATGACTGACTGATTGACTGACTGACTGACTTACTGACTGACTGACTGACTTACTGACTGAACGAATGAATGAATGAAAAATTACAAACATTTTGTTTATTACAAGTTTTCTAAAAGCCAGTGTTTGAATAGGCAAATAAAGGCATTGATTCATAAATATGCGCTAATTTGCATACACTTCTAGCACAGTAAATAAACTGTGTGAAGTCAGGTTAAAAGATTGTGTTCATTTATATTATTTGTGTAAATTTCTTTTTGACATTTATTAGATTTAAATAATTTTAAAGAGGGGATTGGCGACGCGGTGGCGCAGTAGGTAGTGCTGTCGCCTCACAGCAAGAAGGTCGCTGGTTCGAGCCTCGGCTGGGTCAGTTGCCATTTCTGTGTGGAGTTTGCATGTTCTACCCGTGTTGGCGTGGGTTTCCTCCGGGTGCTCCGGTTTCACTTACAAGTCCAAAGATATGCTATGTGAATTGGGTGAGCTAAATTGTCCGTAGTGAATGAGAGTGTATGGGTGTTTCCCAGTGATGGGATGCAGCTGGAAGGGCATCCGCTGTGTAAAACATATGCTGGATAAGTTGGCGGTTTATTCCACTGTGGTGACCCTCGATTAATAAAGGGACTAAGCCGAAAAGAAAATGAATGAATTATATATATATATATATATATATATATATATATATATATATATATATATATATATATATATATATAGTCACCTTAGAATTATAAGGGTCTATCTGACATTTTTGTCAAAATTGAGTTATTGACATATTCTTATTAAACAACACTTTTTTTACATTATGGGATGTTTTTTTATAAGTTGTTTGCATTTTAAGACTTTTTATTTAAAAAAAACTAATGTTACATACATACTGTTGCTATATGGAATGCAAAAACTTTGAAGCTCAATATCTCAAAATCATTCAGAACGCAGATAGAACCTTATAATTCCAAGGTGACGATATATATATATATATATATACAGTTGAAGAATTATTACCCAACCCATCACTGGAAAACGTCCATGCACACTTATTCACACACATACACTACAGACAATTTAACTCACCCAAATCACCTTTAGCGCATGTCTTTGAACTGTGGGGGAAACCGGAGCACCCCGAGGAAACCCATGCCAACAAGGGGAGAACATGCAAACTCAACACAGAAATGCCAACTTGCCCTGCCAGGACTCGAACTGTGAGGTGACAGTGCTAACCACAGAGCCACCGTCTCACCCCATTTTGGATGTTTTATTTCCATTATACTAAATAACACTTTATCACAAGCCCAAAAGCTCTTGTTTGCTGCAGTATCTCAGCTTAAATTCATTTACTCTTGAATATGAATTCCACTTTGCCATTTTTTGAGTTTTTAAGACCTGTCACGGAATCGTTTCACCACAGACATGTTGTCCAACAATCATGAAATATGTATCTGATTCCCCTCTATAACACTGAAAGCCTTTTTATGTGCTACTCCAGTCCACTCTAAAACACAGTTGAGTTTATATGGATTCATTAGTTTTGTGTGCACTTTCCCACAGCACCGGCAAAGTCTGCAGAGCAAGTTGATCATTTTCATACTGATATTCCCTATACACTCTTAAAAAATGTTGCGTTGTTTAATTTTGAGTCAAATATAGACAAATTGTCAGGTTAAAAATGACACTGATGCTGGTTCGAGCCCCAGCTGGGTCAGTTGGCATTTCTGTGCGGAGTTTGCATGTTCTCCCCGTGTTCGTGCGAGTTTCCTCCAGGTGCTCCGATTTTCCCGACAAGTCCAAAGACATGCGCTATAGGTCAATTGGGCAGGCTAAATTGCCCGTAGTGTGTATGTGTGTGAATGGGAGTGTATGGGTGTTTCCCTGTGATTGGTTGCAGCTGGAAAGGCATCCGCTGCGTAAAACATTTGCTGGATAAGTTGGTGGTTCATTCTGCTGTGGTGACTTCAGATTAATAAAGAGACTAAATCGAAAAGAAAATGAATGAATAAAAATAATAATATTCATTCATTCTTTTTGGCTTAGTCCCTTTATTAATCTGGGGTCGCCACAGCGGAATGAACCACCAACTTATCCAGCATATGTTTTTTTACGCAACGGATGCCCTTCCAGCTGCAACCCATCTCTGGGAAACATCCATACATACTCATTCACACACATACACTATGGTCAATTTAGCCTACCCAATTCACCTGTACCGCATGTCTTTGGACTGTGGGGGAAACCGGAGCACCTGGAGGAAACCCACGTGAACACGGGGAAAACATGCAAACTCCACACAGAAATGCCAACTGACCCAGCCGAGGCTCGAACCAGTGACCTTCTTGCTGTAAGACGATTGTGCTACCCATTGTGCCACCGTGCTGCCCAAAAATAATAATAATAACAATAACAATAATATTATTAACAATCACAACAACAACAGTAATAATAATAACAACAATAATATCAACAGCAAAAGCAAAAATAACAATACTACTACTACAAATAATAATAATAACAATAATAATAATAATAAAAACAATATAATAATAATACATATTATTAACAATAACAACAACAGCAGTAATAATAATAATAACAATAATAATAATAATAATAATAATAATAATAACAATAATAATAATAATAATAATAACAACAGCAAAAACAAAAATAACAATACTACTACCACAAATAATAATAACAATAATAATAATAACAATAATATAATAATAATAATACATATTATTAACAATAACAACAACAGCAGTAATAATAATAATAACAATAATAACAATAATAATAATAACAACAGCAAAAACAAAAATAACAATACTACTACCACAAATAATAATAATAATAATAATAAAAACAATGATATAATAATAATAATAATAATACATATTATTAACAATAACAACAACAACAGCAGTAATAATAATAATAATAATAATAATAATAATAATAATAATAATAATAATAACAGCAGCAAAAACAAAAACAATAAAAATACTACTACAAATAATAACAATAATAATAAACAATAATAATAACAATAAACAAACAAACAAACAAACAAATAAATAAATAAATAAATAAATAAATAAATAAATAAATAAATAAATAAATAAATTCAAAAAATTTTTCATATTTTGATCCCAAGTTCATTCATTCATTCATTCATTTTCTTTTCGGCTTAGTCCCTTTATTAATCCGGGGTTGCCACAGCGGAATGAACCGCCAACTTATCCAGCACATTTTTTACGCAGCGGATGCCCTTCCAGCCTCAACCCATCACTGGGAAATACACTACGGACATTTTAGCCTACCCAATTCACATGTACCGCATGTCTTTGGACTGTGGGGGAAACCGGAGCACCCAGAAAAAACCCACACAAACGCAGGGAGAACATGCAAACTCAACACAAAAATGGCAACTGACCCAGCCGAGGCTCGAACCAGCGACCTTCTTGCTGTGAGGTGACAGCACTACCTACTGCGCCACTGCATCGCCTGATCCTAAGTTCATTATTACTTTTATTTTTATTTTTTTGAGTGTATTTTGTCATTCCGCCATTAACTTTATTATACTTTATCCGATGAACACAAATTCATGATTCATTGACACTAAATTAAAACATTAAAACACAATTTTTACACTAGACATGTAAAAAAAATGTAGGTTCATCATTATTTACAGATGTTTAATCTGACAGCAAACATGAGGCAGATCAGATGTAATATTCTAATATAAGTTCAACACCGTGCATAACAGCAGTACATGAATGTCTCCACAGAGCATATCCGCAATATGTGGCTTTGGGGTGTTTGTATTTGAGAAGTATAGAAGGATATTGTTACGCATAAGCTGTTGAACAGTACGAGAACGGGTGCGATTACAGCAATATTCTCATAGAGACAGGGCTGTGATAGTGAGATAGACGCCCAGAGCAGCTTCTCGCACATTCAGCATGTTCTGCACTTGACATTGCACTAAACGTTTCTAAAGATGACAGCTTGCCTGAGAGACAGGCTTTTTAGTATAAGTGAAAACATCACAGGGACTCGAGAAACAGAGGAGTTTTAATCAAATTACACTCACAATTACACAGCCTCCTAAATGCAGGAACTTAAATGTTATCCACAAGGAAATGAGAGCATAAAAAGAAGCAATAGTGCGTTCAGTATTATTATTTTGTATAATAAGGGATAGTTCACTCAAAAAAATGGAAATTCTGTTATCATGTACTCACATTTTACTTGTTTCAAACCTGTATGAGTTTCTTTCTTCGGTTGAACACAAAAGAAGATATTTTGAAGAAAGTTGAAAACCTGTAACCATTGAGTTCCATATAGGAAAAGCAAATACTATGGAAGTCAATGGGTACAGGTTTCCAGCTTTCTTATAAAGGTTTGGAACCACTTGATGGTGAGTAAATAGTGAGTAAATTTGCATTTTTGGGTGAACTAGGGGAGCGCGGGGTACAAAGTAACACTTTTTGGTTTTGGTCAAATAATGAACAAAGTAATAGAGTTAGACAAACCATATTTTTTTACCAACAACACACAAGCCTCTCCTACAAATGAGCACTGGAATTATGATCACCGGACTTATGGTTTCTGAGCAGTATTGCCGAAAGTTCCAGAAGTACAAATGTTAATATTTACCCCACCTGCGGGGCAAGTTGTAACAGACAGAGGGTTAGTTGTAACACATGCTTATAAAGGCAGATTTCACACAATTAATTTAAATTCAGTTTACTTTAAATAGTAGCTATATTTCCTCAGTAATTGGCTCATTTCTTTTTTATTCTACATAGCACAGTATGTTTTTGTATTTATTTGTTTATTGGATAAACACATTTAAATCTATTTGCATTATTATCCATTTATTCATTATTATACACTGCATTTATTTGCATTATTAGCAATAAAATATTTTTTTTCTATAAAAAAAAACAATAATTTCTATTAAAAAACATTTTTATTTCAAAAGTTCTCAACATTACACTCAAAATTCAAATAAATGTTTTGTTAGTTTAATTGGTGTCCAACAGTGTGTGGCTTTTCTGTAACACCCTGTTACAACTAGCCCCGCTGTGTCATGTTTTACTCAAAGCTGGCTAGCAGTCTCTGTGTGTTTTATACATCTTTCAAAATGGTTTCATCTTTTAGCCTAGAAGACGGTAATCACGGCAATATAAGATTTTACTAACATACTTTCACCGATTATTTTAAAATAAAAAAATATTGACTATAATAAAAAATACTTTTATGCTGCAAAAATGGTTTCTCCTGTGTTTCTCGTCCAAATTTCGCCGAAATTTTTCAATAATTGGCAGGAAGACGTCTGCCGACACTGCAGTAAAAACCTCGGATGCATGCCATGATTAACCCTGAGCAAATACCTTAAAACTCCGTGTTACATTTAACCCCGCGTTACTTTGTACCCCGCGCTCCCCTATCCCTTTAATAGGCCTATAAATGCATATGCTTAAATTGTTTATACAATTATTCTATGGAAGTATTGATAACATGGATACACATATATTCAACTACATGCAAACTATAGGGGAAATGTTTATAGTGTAGTACTGACAGCAGTCAATTCGCGAGTGATTCGCAAATGAATCGTTCATTTGAACCGATTCTAATTCAAAGCACTTATGGCAAGATTATACAAGAAAGAACTTTAGGTAGAGGTGAACTGAAAGTATGAAAGGTACAACTATATGAACGTTTTTGTCAGTTTTTCTAATTCGAGGATGCTTGAAAATGATTTAATTATAGGTTATATTTACAATAACATAGCCTATAACATTGAGTATGTTAGCCTACTTTCCACTTATTTATAACTGTTGGTCAAATTGAACAGACATGACCTTTTTTCGTGTATTTGTGTGTTTCTTTGTTTGTTCTTTTATTAAAAAGTGCAATGTGTGCCAGAACCACTAAAATTTGACAAAAATAAATCGTTTGAGGATAATATCTTGTTTAATTGACTCGTTCTGATCTTGCTTAAGCATATCCCAATAATAACGCGCTCGATCCGATTTTAGTTATACTTTTTAATAGCCGCCCCCTAAAAGTATGCTGTGAATCGATTCATTTGAACTGATTCTTCGAACGAACCGAACCCGTCAAATGAATTGCTTGCTCTCTCTCTGTTTCTCTGCCCGCCTCCAAACACGCAGTCGGGGGTCATGTGCGTATAGATCCGCCAATCTACAGATGCGCGATCGGAGCGCCGCTACTTTCCATCTCCTCCTCACTCCTATGAGACCGCTCTCGGCTTTGACGTCATCGTGTGCTCCCTCCCGTTGCCAGGCAACCCGTCTCCCGCACCCCCCACCCTCTCCTCCTCCTCCTCCTCCCGTTTTGCCATCACTACGCTGGTAGGATCCATAATGGTACAGGCATCATCCTGCAGCACAATGGTGAGCGCGCAGTGATTCAGCATCGCAAAACTCAGGCTTTAATCCTCCAGCGTTAGACTTTCTTTTCGTCTGTTTGACACAGTGGTTTTTAAAAGCGTCGCCTGCTGGGATGTTTTGAACAGGACTGGACTGTCACCGGACCGGGATCATCGGACGGGCAGCTGGCACGGAATGGTAGGTCGGTCGGTGGGGAGATGTTGATGCGGGAACCTGAAGGGTGGGGTGATGAATATTGATCGAAATGAAGGTTAATGAAGTCGATGCTTTCGCGGCTTAGCCAAATAAATGATCCGTCACGAATGTCGAACGATGTCCGAACGGCAGGATTTCTCCGGTGTTTACCAGATCTGAGCGAGTGCGAGCGCACGTCCATCCGCGTTTTTCCTGCATCACTAGCGGTCCTGCATCATCATATGTCCTGTTTCCAGGGACCGCAGGCCTTTGTTAGAATATGGATTGATGGAATCTGGAGTCACAACAATGACGTGATTACGCAAAAGCCGATTCATTTACATGCGTTTCTGATATAATATTATGTTGCGTTTAAAAAAAAAAAAACGCACAATTTGTAGTTAAATACTTTATATAGCACATTTTGAGATTATTTCTCGCATTTGATGTCTTTAAGATGTTTGAAGTGTATAGGTCCTGGAGTCTGAGATGGGCCATATGGTAATTTATTTATTTATTTATTTATTTGATGTTGGAAGCCTGAATAGCAGGAAGCAGGTTTAAAACACACCTCATTTCGACATAATTTGAACCAATTTTAAGTTTAATCCCAATTATGGTTGGATATAACTATTATTTAACAACAACAATTAAAATGTCATGAAACATTAAAACATGTTCAGATGTTTTCAGATGTGTGATGCATGATGGAGCATTTTTTTTTAATATATATATATATATATATTTTAATATATATTTTTTTGGTTTCCATTTTGAGATATCAAGAAATATTGAGTGAACATCACTGGATATAGCTTTCATGCACTGTAGTGCATAATGTTTCATAAGACTGCATAGAATAACAGACTCAAAAAGGTATTAAAATTGCAGAAAGGCATTTATATAAATGTTTTGATGCATATCTATATGTTTGTTTATGCAGTAAATTACATTTGACTATATTATGTACTGTGAGCATACATAAGAATACATTTGTCTTCTTGAAATTTTGTAAGATACAATAAGACATTCTGTTCTCAAAGAAGCAAAACTGGAGTTAATTGGATATTAATAATCATATTTATATTCAATCAATATTTTTTAGCATTATGATTTTATGCTGTTATTGATGCATATTTGAGTTCATGCTGAAGTCTGAGATGTTGCATATTTATTTTATTTTATATTATATTTTAGGAAGGCTACCATAGAGGTGTAAATCTATTCAAGTGTCATGAAACATATTTTTACATATGATAAGTTCAGATGCAAAAACCTCTAAGTGCCGTCTGAAATTTCCATTGAAAATAAACATTTTTCTCAGCCTCCTTTGTTTATGTTGAGTTAGTTTCCTTCAAAGACCATAAAAGAGAATTATTATTTGCTATAAAAGTGATATTACTGACTCTACATTTGGGAGCCTGATAAAAATGCTAATTTTAGAAGAACATTTCAGACGGCATTTAGAGGTTTTTGCATCTAAACACTTCATATTATCAACTGAGAGCTTCACACAATGGAACAATCTTTCCATTTGGTATTCAGGACTATTTTGGCTTCCACTTTATGCTCTATACTTTATACTTTTTATGAAACTGTGTGGAATAATGCAAAAGGGCATGTACTGTACATGTATTTTTACTGTGCCAAATATATAGTATATATATTATTTTATATTTTTTTCAAAGAGTAAAAGTGGCTATGCATTAATTTACAGATTAAATGACAAATGCAAAATGATTTGGAGTAATGTACTGTTTAATGAGGTTACAAAAAGAAGCATAAAACATTCGTGCAGTTTGTTGCAATTGCATTTATGAGAACAGTAAACTAATTAAAGCAAAACAAATACACAAAGAGTTTCATTATAAAAGATTCCTGTCAAATTAAAAAAAAAAAATCCACTTGGGCTTTCCTTGCCTATTTTTTTTAAGCTGGAAATCTGACCAATTCTAAAATTCTGAAATAGTGCTTTAATAATCTGTGCTTTTGTTTTAATGCAAAGGATGAGCCAATGAGCCAATTACTGCAGGCTTTGGCAAAGCGCTATGCATATTCTGAGGGACGGCCATGGACCAATCATCCGTAGCCCCCCCCTAAAAACGACCCCATATGGCTAATTAGGCTGTTCCATTGTGCCTCTATATTGTTAAATCGCACAACACTGGGTACCCTGGTTATATTCACCTCACGCCTCAGTGTCAGAGGTTGTGGCGATCATCTGAACTCTCGTATTCTCCAGGTACGCTGACATTTTGATTAGGATTAAGAGAGTGATTTTGTGAGGGAACTGCTGAAGGACAAAGCCTTGAGAAGCCGGTATTTTGTCGCCATGTGACTGGGATGGTTCAGCAAACAATTCTTCTCTGTCAATGTTTTTTCAAGGACTTGACTCTTTTACCTCAATAGCTTATTGTAATAAATAGAATCTTGACCCATGTAGTCCACTACGTTATTTTTATCAATATTTATTAGCTGGCTTGTTTGCTTAGTTAGTTATTCATATTGGATTAGTAGCCTTCTCCCATATTTGCCCAGCCCCATTGGAAATATGTGTCTTAGCCCAGTGTTTCCCGACCCTGATCCTGAAGGCACACCAACAGTACACATTTTCAACCTCTTCCTAATCAAAGACACCTCAATCAACTCATCAGAACATTTAAAGATACTCCAAAACCTGAAATGACTGGGTTACATAAGGGAGACACAATATGTACTGTTGGTGTGCCTCCATAAACATGGTTGGGAAACACTGTCTTAGCCTACACTTTTGCGAAATGTAAAATACGTTGCTTCAAATATGTTTTATTGTACGTTTCAGACTACAAATCCACTAGAGGGCGCTGTTTACATTTTCGTGAATCTGAAAAACATTACTTGGGGTGTGTTTTGTTGTATGTTTGTACAGTATGTTCTTGTCCACGCCCACTAGAAGGCGGGGCTTGTCATACAATTCACCTAGCAAATTGATCATGCACAGATCTATATTGACAAGCATTCAATCAGTTTCCTAACTGTTTATGCCTATTTAAGACACAATTAGTTGTGTTTAAGATAAAACACGCCAGGACAGACATGTTTACACTTTATTGTGTGTATTTTTCAGTTTAAAGTCTGCGTGAACCGAAAGTTGCTGAGACTTTTATTTCAGTGTGTTGAAGTACTTCCAACTGAAACTGAATATTTAGTAGGGGGCGGGTTTTCATTTTGCGGATCATTCCCTCATAGAAAGCTAATGGTTATAGGGTTATGGTTAAGAATATTCTGGCAAAAGCCATCAAACTGACATCAACAGAGATGGACGCCATTTTGATTAAAGATAACCAAAGCACATTTCTTTCAGTGGATTAACTCGACAAATTAATTGTTCACATAAAGAACAACTATGTATACTAGTAAAATAAACACAGTAAATTTACATTTCATGCAGAAACACACACCCAAACGCCAAAATGTCCACTTTAGTTCTTCTTCAAATCGTACATAACAAATAATACTCAGGGAAAAGTGTTTGTTTACATGACCGTCACATCCGACGGTCATGTAACTTCATGAATTGACTATGTGAAAGTTGCATAGGAAGAGGATGGTGCATGGATTTCATGGAAAGGAAGGGAATGCAGTCATCTTTATTATCATTTTATAGTTTCAAGACAAAAAACAAAAACAAAATGAACGCTCGTGTCATTTTATCACCCCCATTTTAACAATGAGGTCCCCTAGTGGTTTGGTGTAACTATACGTATGATGATGATTGACTGTGCATAGATTGGCAACTTTCATAGACATTAAAATTACAGGAAAATATTTAAACGGGGTGATAGTGGGATAAGATGGTAAAATACAGGAGAATCCAGCAAAAAACAGGAGGGTTGACAGGTGTGAAAATCATAGACAGTGTTACATACACTGAAAAAAAATTTATTTTATTTTTTGCTCGTTCAAATTACTTATTTAAAATGAGTTGAAACAACACAATTCTTGAGATTTCATTGGGACAACTTAATTTTTTCATGTTCAATAAATTTGTTAAAAGTGTTAAGTTAACTTAATCAATTTGTGTTGGGACAACATGAATGAATTGTGTGGAACCCTGCATTTGTTTCAGTGTAGTTTTATGGTATTTATCTGGGCAAAAGAATTACATAAATCTAATTATTGAGCTAAGATTGAACTACATAAAAATAATCCTTTACTCTTTTGGCTCATTTCCACTGTCAAAAGGTACCAAAAAGTGAACCGTACCGTACCACTTTTTGGGTACCCTTTCAAAAGGGTACCTAGCACAACATAAGGGTACCAAAAGGCGGAGTAAGACATACAGCTGAACGCTATTGGTTTACAGAGATACGTCACTAGCTCGTGCACAAGCCAGGAGAATGAAAGCAAAGAAATCAACATTTTTAAATACACAGCCAAGACATTACACCTTAATAATATATACATATAATAACGAGCCATGGTCGACCCGAGCTTAAACAAGCCTTGTCGTCTTGATGAACAGCCACAAAGCTAAGAAGAACAGCAGAATCTACCCTGTGCCCAGTAGTTGTTTACAAGGCCGTCTAAAGGGCGAGCGGTTTCACTTTCTCGAGAGAGCTCGCATGCATGTATATATTTGAAATAAGGAACTTCTTAAGCTCATGATAATAACGTGCGCATGATTATTAAAGTGCTTCTGACACTCGATCCTTTCAGAAACGGGCAAACGCGAGAGTGAAGCGCGAAAAAACAAATGAGCAAACGATTCTTTCAGCAACCTAAAACAAGAACAAACTGCCATGTTTAACTATTGTCATCACCTTTTGGACTATTATGATCTTGGTAATGACGAATTACTTTCTATCAAAAGGTCGAGAGGTTTACACTGACTGGGCTATATGTTGCGTGTTGTTTTTGAACCCTAATAAGGGTTAAATGTATGCTGTGTGTAGTTTGTCTGTAACTGGTAACATATGGGAGACTGTAAGGCTCTGTATGTGTTCATATATGTTGCATTTATTTATTTACAGAAGGCTATGTTGCACTATAATTAATCTGCAGTTAAAGCAAATCATGTTCATAGAAAGGTTAGTAATGAACATTTATACACAAGTATTTATGTGTATAAAGCATCTGTTTTGTGAGAAGTGCTTCTTGTATGATATGTAAAGCTTTACTTTGACATTTCCTCGAGCGAGAATGACGTCGACTGAAACTTTCTGTCGTACACCACGCCCACCATTGGTACCCTTTTGGCAGTGACAACGCAAGCCTGATAAAGGTGACCCATACCAACCCATACTGTACCATACCACACCACTCGGCCATTTGGTTGGGCCAATATTATTAGTGTGAAAATTAACAAAATTTGTTGGTGCTATACTGCCCCAATGTGTTAATTTTACCAGTAAACTTCGATCAAACCTATGTTTAAATACATTTTTTGCAGTTTTACAAAAGCATAGGCTAAAGCACGTATTTCCAATTTCCCAAATGGAGTCGTGTCCATTTCAAACACAAAATACAATGCTTTATATCAATGGCTAGTTGCAGTTTATATAATGATACTCAGTGGTCATCAAGTCTTGAGGTTCTAAAACGTAAATTACATGTCTCTAAATGTCACATACAAGCTCTGCGGGATTACAGAATCGCAATTTTAGTCTCTGCTGTGCAGTTCCCAGAACAGTCTCACTTAATATTTAATGTTTTGGAGCCAGTAGCTTTACTCTGTGTCTGGCTGATTGTGGTTTGGATTAGCGGACTCTGGTTAAGCCATCTCAGCGTTGTTGTTATGTTTCTATCGAAGGCCTGTATTATGCAACGAAATTTGGCGTGTTGAAGGCCAAAGCCACTTGTAATGAGTTTGTAGATGATGTCAGTGCTAACCAGGGAACACAATGTTACTGGAATGGCATCAAGCATTAGCAATCTGCTGTTATCAACACTTGTTAATGTCACGGTTTGAAACATTCATCTTCTTGGCACATGTATTGAGGGATGGTTTTATGGGTCGTTGGTCTCGTAAAAGGCTTTTTAAATGAGTCAGAAGTCTTTCTTCCTCTTGAAATGTTGGCAAGTGGGCGCATGGCAAATATTGATGAAGGTTTTATCAGAATTAGCAGTCATTAATATACTATAGATTTAGAGAAGAATTATGGTGGAAAATGGCATTACAGTTGACCCAAAAATTCAGTCACTTTCTTTGAATATGACTATGAGTTTTAATGGTTTGAAAAGAAGATTGTTCAGGAAGCTTGTTTTTTTTACAATGAAAGTTAATTGGGACACTGATGTTATGAAAATGTAAATTCAAATGTAAAAACAAAGTAACTTGTGACGTTAAATAAAAAATAACAATCATTTTTTAAATTAAATGTCTTTTTTTCCATTAAATTCAGATTTTTCTTTTTTATAATTTGCAATTCTGAATTTTTAGACACCCGATCTGGATACATGCATTATATACACTACCTGACAAAAAGTCTTGTCGCCTATCCAAGTTTAAGGAACAACAAATAATAACTTGACTTCTAGTTGATCATTTGGTATCAGAAGTGGCTTATATGAAAGGCAAAGGCCTCTATATTACGCTTATTTTACCAAAATAAAATATGATCTTTCCTTGATTTTTAATTATTTAGTTGGGACAGTAAGTTCTGACTTAGCTTAGACAAAAGTCTTGTCACTTAACAGAAATAATGTACAGTAAAGAATATAAAGTCATGATGCAGTGGAAAAAGAATTACTATTGTGTATGACTCCCATGAGCTTAGGAGACTGCATCCATACATCTCTGCAATGACTCAAATAACTTCTTAATAAAGTCATCTGGAATGCCAAAGAAAGCGTTCTTGCAGGACTCCCAGAGTTCATCAAGATTCTTTGGATTCATCTTCAATGCCTTCTCCTTCATCTTACCCTAGACATGCTCAATAATATTCATTTCTGAAGACTGAGCTGGCCAATCCTGGAACACCTTGACCTTCTTTGCTCTCAAGAACGTTGATGTGGAGGCTGAAGTATGAGAAGGAGCGCTATCTTGCTGAAGAATTTGCCCTCTACTGTGGTTTTTAATGTAATGGGCAGCACAAATGTCTTGATACCTCAGGCTGTTGATGTTGCCATCCACTCCGCAGATCTCTCGCACACCCCCATACTGAATGTTACCCCAAACCATGATTTTTCCTTCACCAAACTTGACTGATTTCTATGAGAATCTTTGGTCCATGCAGGTTCCAATAGGTCTTCTGCAGTATTTGTGATAATTAAGATGCAGTTCAACAGATGATTCATCTGAAAAATCTACCATCAGCCACTTTTTCAAATGATCTACTAGAAGTCAAGTTGTTATTTGTTGCTCTTACAACTGGGATCGACGACAAGACTTTTGTCAGGCAACAGAAAATGAATAAATAAATAAAATCATTATTATTTATAACATGCAAACTCTGAATTTTGTGAGAAAGGAGTCATAATAGTGAAAACAAAACAAAAATAAATTAAAAATAAAAATGTATTAGATTTAGATATACCACAAAAAGTCCAAATTATAAGCTTCTTATAAGAACCATGGACTGTTAAAGGTATAGATACCTAAAAATCCATTTTTCTCATCATTTACTCACACTCAAGTGGTTCTAAACCTTTATGATTTTCACAAAAACACAAAACAAGATATGCTGAAGAATTGAAAAAAAAAAAAAAAAAAAAAAAACATCTATTGATGTCTATAGTTCCCAGTACTGGGTTGCAGCTGGAAGGGCATTCATCAGCTGTGTAAAACATATGCTGGATAAGTTGGCGGATCATTCCCCTGATTAATAAAGGGACTAAGCCGAAAAGAAAATGAATGAATGAGTGATGTCCATAGTAGGAACAAAAATACTACGGAAGTCAATTGGCTGTTTCCCCCCTCCCCAACATTCTTCAGAGTATCTTCCTTTGTGTTCAACATTTGTTTGTGGCCATGTGGAGTGAAAGAATGCTCATTACGCATGTAATTATGCGAGACGAGGGGTGTGGCTTTACACCAAGCTCCACCTGCTCTCTGCACAGTTACTTATTATCTCTTTTATTTTATACTATAAACGCAAATTGTGTTCAACAGTAACCGATCCACATGCTTTGTAATGCATAAAATAAAATAACGTTTTTCAGTCTGTGATGCCAAAAGCTTCCAGTGTGTCGTGAAGAGGTTTAGCACCACATTTGCCATTCTGTACATCATAAAAATAATGTTTATCAGCAGCGCTCAGTGAAGTTTCAGCCCCGAGGAGTGTGTGTGTGCAAGCCGATGGTTTTAAGATACACACCACTAAGGCTGCTGGGATTGACTATGATATTACTGAACACAACAGCCCATGGCAAGACAACTACGACTTTATCGATAGCTTTTCACTTTCATGTTTGACCTTCCTGCTTCACTTCAAAGAGAACATTCATCAGGACTTTTAGCATCTCATGTTAGCCAAATAAATGTGGAAAGATATTTTAGAGAATATATATACACACACTATTAGGTACACTAACTAGAACCGGGTTGGACTCCCTTTTGCCTTCAGAACTGCCTTAATCCTTCGTGGCATAGATTCAACGAGGTACTGGAAATATTCCTCAGAGATTTTGCTCCATATTGACATGATAGCATCATGCAGTTGCTGCAGATTTGTCAGCTGCACATCCATGATGCGAATCTCCCATTCCACCACATCCCAAAGGTGCTCTATTGGATTGAGCTCTGGTGACTGTGGAGGCCATTTGTGTACAGTGGACTGTAATTGTCATGTTCAAGAAACCAGTCTGAGATGATTCACGCTCTATGGCATGGCGCGTAATAATGCTGGAAGTAGCCATCAGAAGATGGGTACACTGTGGTCATAAAGAGATTGACATGGTCAGCACCAATACTCAGGTAGGCTGTGGTGTTGACACGATGCTCAATTGGTACTAATGGGCCCAAAGAGGGCCAAGAAAATATCCCCCACACCATTATACTACCAGCAGCCTGAACCATTGAAGGCAGGATAGATCCATTCTTTCATGTTGTTGATGCCAAATTCTGACCCTATCATCCGAATGTCGCAGCAGAATTCAAGACTCATCAGACCATCTTCTATTGTCCAATTTTGGTGAGCCTGTGTGAATTGTAGCCTTAGTTTCCTGTTCTAAGCTGACAGGAGTGGCAGCCGGTGTGGTCTTCTGCTGCTGTAGCCCATCTGCCTCAAGGTTGGACATGTTGTGCGTTCAGAGATGCTCCTCTGCATACCTCGGTTGTAACGAGTGGTTATTTGAGTTACTGTTGCCTTTCTATCAGCTCGAACCAGTCTGGCCATTCTCCTCTGACCTCTGGCATCAACAAGGCATTTGCGCCCACAGAATTGCTGCTATTATATATTATTATATACTGCTGATATTTTCGCTTTATTTAAACCCTAGAGATGGTTGTGCGTGAAAATCCCAGTAGATCAGCAGTTTCTGAAATACTCAGACCAGCCCGTCTGGCACCAACAACCATGCCACGTTCAAAGTCACATAAAAATCATGTGTGTGTTTGTTTATTTATGTAAGCATACACAAGGATGAATAATGGCTATTCTTTGTGTTAACTTTTGTTCCCCATATTATTACTATTAGAGATTTTAACATCTGATTCTCAGATAGTATAGTATGGCACAACATTTTGACTTCCTGTAAACACTGATCAATTATATACCTTAATTCAAGTAAATTAAATGAATTAACAACAGCATCTGTGCAATACAGATTCCTTTGTAAAGTCTCGTCTCAATGAAGTAAAAAAAAAAGTTGATTAATGTCTCTGATCTATTGTGCTGTCAGAGAAATTCATCTCTGGAGTCATTAGAGTAAATGTCATGAATTCAGATATGTTACATAAATAGATTTCCGCTTAATTGGTTTGAGCGGGTGCGTGTTCTGCGCTCATTAGTGTCTATAGGTGTTTGTGTGTGTGTGAGTTTGAGTCTATTCACTTTTATTTTATAACACAGTGATATAAAGTGAGAGTGTAATGCTGGGCAATTCAAACTACACAAAATAAGGCAAATTTGGACTCAATTCAGATTATGTTGGATGTCGTGTTTTAAAGGGATAGTTCACCCTAAAATAAAAAATTTCATCATCATTTACTTACCCTTTACTTGTTTGAACTCTTTATGAGTTTTTTTTTCTGTTGAACACTAAAGAAGACATTTTAAAAAACTTTTAAAAACCTGTAACCATTGACTTCCATAGTATTTGTTTTTCCTAGTATAGAAGACAATGGTGACAGGTTTTCAGCTTTCTTCAAATGATCTTCTTTTGTGTTCAACCGAAGACAGAAACCAGGTTTGGAACCACTTGATGGAGGGTAAACGGTGAGTAAATCTTCATTTTTGGGTGAACTATCCCTATAAGTGATAACTGCAAAATCCACAATGGCATTATTATGGTGGCCTGGAGAGCTCAAATGTACTGCAAGTTAAGAAAGCTAATGCAAATAGAAAAACACTAACAAATGGAGAAAACATCTTGATCAGTTTGACAAAACAAATGTTACAACACATTCAAATTTAGAAACAGACCACAATGGAAGTGTGTCAGAGGACCCCAAAAAGTGACGCACTAGATTGCTTCCTGTATAGAGTCAGAGCTGTTGTCGGATCTCTGATTGGTGAGTTAATTCCTCAGATTACAAGGCTAAAAATATACAAACAACAGGGAACCATTTGATCAGGATAAAATACACAAACTCATTCCTTACACACTTTAATTTTTTTTTTTGGTTACACTTTATTATGCCACATTATCTACTATGTATGTACAATTCAATGAATCATTTGGTACAATGTACTTATTATGTACATACACTGCACTTATATTTTTAATTATTTGCATGTAACTACACCAAAAAATTATGACAAAAAAATACAGACAATTTATTTTAATAAGTTAATCAGGTTTCAACTAATACATAGTTCAACTTAATATTTTTAGTCAGTTTGATTGATGCAAGTTAAGATGACTATAAAAACCAAATCAAGCAGTACTTCATCCAATTAAAAAATTTCTTTCATTTCAATTCAATATTATTGGTTTTATTTTTCAAGTACTATATTTTAAGTTAAAAATATAGTTAATAATTAGTTATAATTGTTTTTGATTAGGCGGTTCATTCCACTGTGGCGATTCCAGATTAATAAAGGGACTAAGCCGAAAAGAAAATGAATGAATGAATTTTTTTTTGGTTAAGAGCTCAACTAAGAAATATTTGTTTTGACCATTAAACAGAAACTCGATATGTTTTGTACTTTCATGGACTTCAAAACATATTAAGGCAAATGGTTTATTTTTCATTGGCTCAAGTGATCAAATTTAGACGTGAACCATTACCCTAATTCTTTTTTTAATTAAATGAATGAAAGCTTTTTTTCCAGTGTAACAAACTTAAATGATTTGCATGTAATTACACTGTAAAACATTTGATGACAAAAAGCCAACACAACAAATATTTTGTATGTCGCTTTAATTATTTTAATAAGTTAATCAGATTTCAATTTTTTTAAGTTATACAAAATTTAACTTTAAGGGCACCTATGGTGAAAAATCTACTTTTGGATGTTTGGACAGACATACGATACGTGTAGGTATAGTGTATAGACCGTCATATTGGGGTAATATAAACACACTCAGTCCTTTTTTTTTTTTTCAATTTAACAACATAAAAACGGTGGACCAATTGGAGCGGTTTTCAGACCGACTTGATGTAGGAGTGCGGTTTCCCCACCCACCGAATTGATTGACAGCTGGGTATTAACATGTCTCCATAGTAACGTGTATAATCATATCAATAAGACAAGACGTGCACAAAGCAACCAGGAATAAAAGGTCTGTTCAGTTTGCTAGGATCATCAATCATAATCAAATGTGATCAAGAGTGAGTTTTACAAGTTTAAAATGTTTTAAAACGGTGCATGTTTGTAATGAATTACAGTGATTTACTTCAGATTTACTTCAACACAGCCGCATGTCAGAACAATTATAAAAAAAGACGCTTCAATCCCGGTTTGTGGATGTTATATGAGGTTTATTTTGTACATTAAGATAACAGATATCCATACAGCAGTGGATATTAACGTGTATCCTGTCACATTTGCGTGCAAAACAGTGCAAAGCTAAATGCGCGCTGTCTGTGTTCGCTGAGTGTGTATATCTGTGCGTGTGTGTGTGTGTGAACTTTGTAACAATATTGTGTGTGACTCATCGTTGCAACTCCACAACAAATGCATCAAATACTCATTGGTAAAGGTCTTACTGTAGTATTTCTCACAAACGTTACGTGAGATCTGCTTCCCTCATGTCTGTCTGTTGTCTGAGGCAGCCAAGGGCGGAGATTGAGGCATGCTGACAGGCACGTGGGAACGGTGGGCGGGGATAGCATTAAAGGCACAGTTCACAAAAACCGCTACCTGATGCTCAGAGCTACAAAATAATCTGATGGGTGTTTTGAGATGAAACTTTAGACACATTCTGGACACACAAAAGACTTGTATTAATTCTGGAAAAAGAGGTAAACTATGTGCCCTTTAATATTTTTAGTCAGTTTGATTGAAGTAAGTTGAGATGACTAGAAAAGTTCATTTGATTCAGCTCCAAAATTTAAGGAAGCAATATTTTTTTACAGTGTACATCTGTAATTAATTTATGTAGTTACATTTGTAATAACTATTTCTTACACCTTAACCGACCCTTACACCTACACTGCAAAGAAATGCTGTAAAATTTACAGTATGATGCTGCGTTCACACCAGACGCAGATGAAGCGTCAAGCGCAAGTGATTTACATGTTAAGTCAATGCAAAGACGCAAATAGACATCCTGTGGCACCATACCTACAAATGAGGCTGCGCGTATATTGCGATTCGTGCAAATTAATCGGTGTGAGTTGAGCGTTTTGCGCGATTGATGCATCAAATACACAGCTACTCTCTCAATAAAACCCATATTAGCCATTTAGCAACAAAGCCAGTCACCGGGCAGACAGAAGCCCTGCCAATGATGCAAATTCGCTTCTATTGTGAAGTAAATTTGACGCGCGAATGAAGCGGATTTGAGGCGCGAATGGAGTAAACTTAAAACGTTCATGCGTCTATTTACGTGCGAATATTTAATGCTGTGTTCACAGCAGAAACGGATGAAGCGTCAAGAATAAAGCGGGGCGAGTTGAGCATTTTCCATGTTTGACGCGGAATCGCTCGAGTTGAAAAATCTAAACTTTAGCAGACATTCGCGCCGTGTTAACCAATCAGGAGCTTTATCTTGTAGGGGTGTGATTATGACGTAGTGTCTGTTGTTGGTGTCTCGAGGGGAAATCCTCTTGCTGACACCAGACAACAGCTCATCAAACTGGGCTCGGCTCAGTCTGAAGCACCGCTGAAGGCTTCCATCATCCAGGTATAGTTTCTGTTGAACTCACAGAGCTGGGTGCACCTCTAAAAGGATCTAGTGGACTCAGACACGACAACAAATGAATATACGCTGTTTTTAGCCTTCATAAAGCACATAAACACAGCTATTCTCTTCATGTTAGCCATATAGCATCGAAGCTAGAGTCACCGGACAGACAGAAGTCCCACCCATGATGCGAATCCGTGTCTATTGTGAAGTGAATTTGATTGGATTTGACACGCGAATGAGCAAGTAAACTCAAAATGTTCACGTGTCTATTTATGCGCGAATAGTGCAATTTATCCGCTCATGCCATGTCTGGTGTGAACACAGCATTACTGGCAATTTGGTTGTGCACTGTGTGTGAAGTGCACTGTAAATAAACAATTACAATAGGGCTGTAAAACTACAACAGTTGTAATTGTTCATTTAATGTGTGCTTGTAAATTTGACCAGTAACACTGTAAAGATTGCCAGTAATACTGTAAAAATGGCCAGCAATACTGTAAATTTTACAGCAATTTTTTTACAGTGTACTCATACCAACAAACCTGTCCCTAACCCTACCCGTATCCCAGGTTAATAGCCCCATAAGTCTTATGCAATACAATATAAACACAAAGAGTACATTGTACTTATTCTCTGATGTGAGTACACAGTACTTAATGTGACTTAAAATAAAGTGCAACCAATTATTCCTTACATACTTGTTTCCTGAAGTCAGTCGTTAACTCCGCCTTCCTGATGACATCATGCATGCTATTAAAAGTGACATATATATTTGGTTGGTAAGCAATGTGACAAGAAATCAGGGGTCAAAATCTCATAATCTGACACAGTGACTATCACGAGAGTAAATTATTGTGTAGTCTGAAGCCGGCATACAGTAAGTCGTCATGTTCAGAGAGTTCTGATTAAAGCCGGCAATACTGCAGCTGTCGGCAGTGATTTAACTGAAAGTATTAATGTGACAGGACGTCAAAGCACTTGAACATCTGCACTATTGTTTGTAGATACTGTATCTGTCAGATTTAGAGTTTTATCCAATGAAATGATCTGATTGATGTCATTCAGGTATGACACTAATTCAAAATGACAGTGCTTTTTTATTAACACAGTACTGTATAAATTTGTATTTGAAATAGAAAGGAAGAAAGAAAAAAGAATTAAAAAGAGAAAAAAGCATAAAAATATGTTGAAAAAACTAAAAAAAAAAAAAATTAATAAATGGTATAATGACTGAAAAAATTAAAGGATCAAACATTTTAATAAGCAGAAATAATATAAAATTAAATAAAATAATAAAATAATATAAAAGAAACAATCAAATAAAAATCTGATTTAAATACTGTAATAAAATGATTACATAATATTCATGTAAATAAATTATCCAAAATCTGATTAAAATAAATAAAATAGGAAACAAAAGAAAGAAAGAAAGAAAGAAAGAAAGAAAGAAAGAAAAAGAAAAAAAAGCATTAAGTTGAAAAAACTAAGGGAAATCATTAATAAATGGTATAATGAATAAATAAAATTAAGGATCAATATTTTAATAAACAGAAATATTATAAAATTAAATAAAATATTAATAATAAAAAATATAAAAGCAACAATCAAATAAAAATCTGATTTATAATACTGCAATAAAATAATTCCATAATATCCATGTAAATAAATTATCCAAAATCTGATTAAAATAAACAAAATAGCAAACGAAAGAAAGAAAGAAAGAAAGAAAGAAAGAAAGAAAGAAAGAAAGAAAAAAAAAAGAAAAAAACTAAAATATGTTGAAAAAACTAAGGAAAATCATTAATAAATGGTATAATGAATAAAAAATAAGGGCCAAACATTTTAATAAACAGAAATAATATGAAGTTAAACAAAATAATAATAATAAAAAAATATAAAATAAACAATCAAATAAAAATCTGATTGAAATACTGTAATAAAATGATTACATAATATTCATGTAAATAAATTATCCAAAATCTGATTAAAATAAAATAGGAAACAAAAGAAAGAAAGAAAGAAAGAAAGAAAGAAAGAAAGAAAGAAAGAAAGAAAGAAAGAAAGAAAAAGAAAAGAAAAAGTGAAAAAAGCACATAAATATGATGAAAAAACTAAGGAAAATTATTAATAAATGGTATAATGAATAAAAAAATCTAAGGATCAAACATTTTAATAAACAGAAATAATATAAAATGAAACAAAATAATAATAATAATAATAATAATAATAATAATAATAATAATAATAATAATAATAAATATAAAGAAACAATCAAATAAAAATCAGATTTAAATACTGTAATAAAATAATTACATAATATCCATGTAAGTAAATTATCCAAAATCTAATTAAAATAAATTAATAAATAAAATAGGAAACAAAAGGCCTACATATTACATCAAAATGAATAAAAATTCCACCTAAATACACAAACAATAAAATAGCTTTTAAAAAACCCAAAAATAAAACCTACAAATAATAATATAGGAACTTAATTAATTCCATATTTAGTTTAACTACAAAGAATCACAATCTAGCAGCAGAAAACATTTAGCTCACATTTTCTTTCGTTTGTTTTTTTAATTTATTTAATTTTTATTATATTTTTCATTTTTAAAATGTGAGAGGAAGGGTTGCCAAATAGTGTCAAATTTTTCAGTACTAATGCAAACTGTATACCTAATCTTTACTATTTGCATAGACTGCATCAGATCATGCATTCAATGCACATAACTGGGTGGAGAAGGATTTTTCCAGTACAGTGTTATAAGCTTTTTAGCAATTAATAAACAGAAGGCAAGTGCATTTGACTGTGAAGATGACAAGGAAACATTTGTAGGGTTAAGTCCAAGTATTACTATTAGGGGGCTTCGCTCAATATCTGAAAGAAAATATTCGGAAATTGATTTAAAAATTTATGTGCAAAAAGTGCTTAGTGCTGGACAAAGCCAGAAAGTATGAAAGCTAGTTTTAAGTCAGTTTTTAAAAAACTTACATTCAAAGATGGATGTCATTCACCATGAGAAACATCATATGTTGAGGATCTGTGGGCATCTAAACCTCTCCAAGGCCTGGCATTATGTTGAATTTGTTTGCTGTCTGTAGTCATACTGAAGACGCCATATTTGTTTTACACTGAACCGGAAATGACTCAGAGCCACCTGTGGATCCTCACCATAAGAGGCTCTTGAAAGCCTCTCGTTATCAAAAAAAACCTTCACTGTGTTTTCCGACACACTTGTGCTTTCTCAAATGATTAAAAAAATTATTATGGTTCAGTGTTCTTTCAAGTCAGTGTGCATTAAAAATTTACAATGTACATTTTTGCTAGCGCACAATATTATTCTTTAGGTAAACACTCATTCAGTGCAAGTTAATCTGCTTGAAAAAAAAGTTTGTTTTGGTAATCTTCAATCAAATTCTGACCATTTGCTTCTGTGTTTGGAGTGACGCTGTTTCTTTAATGTCATTTTAACGGCTTCAGCCACAATATTCTTAACCCTGCCCCTTTTACTGTTAGTTTGCTATGAGGGAATGAGGCAACTTCTAGTTCACGCAGACTTTAAAGGGGCGGTCCAGAGTGTATTTTTAAGGCTTGGTTGTGTGTATAAGATGCAAAGCAATGTGTGATCATGCTTCATTTGTAAAAGATCACGTTATTCTTTCATATATCTTACTTTGATTATATACAGCTACTCTGCTAACATGAAAACGACTGTCATATTTCCTAGTTCCTCCGAAAGGCCCGCCCTCAAGAGGCTTTGATTGGTCAGCTAACATAATGTGCTGTGATTCGCGGATCGGCTCCACGTCACCTGGAAAAGCATCACGTTCAGTCACGCCCCAACAAGCACGCGCTTTTGTGCTGTGTAAATACTGTCAGTCAGAGCTGTTAGCCGTATCAGTTTGAGCCTGAATCAGACAGAAAATGACACAGAGGACACAGCTGAACCACACGCCTGCTCTCTAAAGTAAAATCTGACAAGTGTCTTTCACATATATTTGAGTAATATGAAACGTTCACATATCTTTTGCAAGTCAATTATATAAGATGTAAAATGCACAGAAAGTGGACGCAAAGAGAGACACAACGTGCTGGTGAGGATTGTGTGTGTTTACAGTAGTTTGACGGATAAATATGAATTTGTAGCTAAATTGTTAGCGGTGACAAACCGCATTTCCCATTGTTTACATTCTTGCTATAACATACCGTTAACGCTAGAAACTGTGCATGTAATAGATCAATTTTAACAAACAAAAGCACTTACAGGTTGTGGCTCACAATCCACAGCTTCTTCTATAATGGTTGGAATTGAACTGCATTGAACTGGGAGAGATTCTGGAAGCTGTCCTTTGTCAAATG
Organism: Danio kyathit; assembly: GCA_903798195.1. Taxonomy (NCBI): domain Eukaryota; kingdom Metazoa; phylum Chordata; class Actinopteri; order Cypriniformes; family Danionidae; genus Danio; species Danio kyathit. The sequence continues at coordinate 15,468,468 of LR812539.1, forward strand.
CTAGCTATATATGTTTTATAATTCTCTGGAACATAATTAAAATTGAGCTCTTCTCTCTTTGGCTGCGTCCGAAAACGTCTACTACTTAGTAGGTACTGCATTTGAATTTAAACGAATTTAAAAGTTCTATACAGTATGAAAGGGAAAAGTATGAATGGAATTCGGACATACTACATACGCCATTTTGTCACGTGACCTACTTGCGTCAGTTACGTCGCTTCACCTTCTCGCTGGGCATCATGGGATAGCGCAGCGTGCATGGGATGCGCACTTCAGAATCTCGCTGGAAGTAGTAAGTCATCCGGGAACTTCTCGCATACTGATTTTCGAATTCTATGAATTGGGACATACTACTAGGCTCGCATACTGATTTTAGCGTACTGTATAGTATGGAAGTATGCGGTTTCGGACGCAGCCTTTGTGTCGTGTCCTTTGGAAGCCCAAATGCAGAAACAGAAGAAACTCTGTGGAAATAGCAGCGTTTGGACGGCATTTAAGCTTTCTCTGCTATAACACTACAGCACCTTTGGTCACGTCCTTCACTGTGTGCGTGTGGTGTATGCGCGTAACCTGAAGCGTTTGCGATCTCACTAACTCGGATGTATTTTTTTGTAGTCCCCAAACTTCGTTCGCTGTAGGCTTTGCTAAGCTAACTCCGTAAAAGCCAATGTCTCTCTTTGCATTGGACTTTGAGCGTAACACATTCAGAGATGTTGTTTATGTTCACACAGATACATTACACATCAACTAAAGCTTAAACTATGATATCATAGTGGACCACCCCTTTAAAGGACAAAATGAAACAACAGTGGTTTGGAGAGGCTCAGAATGGAGAAGAGAAGAATTAGTAAGTGCTGGACTACAGTTCCTGAAAAGAAAAACAACAGAGCTTGAGAAGTGAAGAGGTCAGAGCTTAAGCAGTGGGTTTGCCCCTGCCGTCCGGTGTGATTTGGTCTCATGCTGATCAGGGAGGAAGAAATGAATGAACAAGTGTGTTTACTGCCTGGGAAAAAACTAAAGACTCAGCAAGTCGTACACTGAAACATCTCCACAACAGAGAGATGCATAGATACTGCAGATACCATAGACAGATACTGATTTTCATAGGAATAATCAACGGTATATCATGGCAATTCGTAACCTTTTGATTTAGTAGCTAATTCGTATGACTTTGTACAATCTCATTCGTACAATTTAGTACTTTGCTTATTCCCCAATGATGGCTTGGTTTAAAGAGCTCCTATTTTGCATTATGAAGGGTCATATTTTGGTTTGGTCTCCAACAACAGTCTGATATGCGTGGAAGATCAAAGAACACTTTCATTGTCTTATAATATGCATTTATTTTTACCTAATTATCCCAACCACTCCCATATGATTCGCTCAGTGATTAATTTGTTCCCAAACCCCTACTTAGCATGAAGCTAATCTGCGCTGATTGGTCCGATGACCCAGTCTGTTGTGATTGGTCGACTGCGTTCAACGTAAGACAGAGAGAAATGCCCACCACGGCTATGAAGTAGCACACAGAGTATGTGAGAGCCCAGTGCAGAAATGCAGTAAAGCAATGCAGTTAACATTAGCATATTCCTCTATTCTTAACGCTAATCCCAAGTAATAACAACGACACGCATTCAGTATTAATCCACACAGTGGCAAAAGTTGAACTATTTTAAAAATTGGCAAACGGCAAAGGATCGCGAGTTCAGAAACGCATTTAAATCGGTAAAGGAAGAAGCACGCAATGTGTTTTCAGCGTGGTTTTGGGCGCAATATGTGAACAGCCCCATGAAGGTTTAACCTGAGAGATACAGTACTAGCACTGATCTATAATAGATAAGTAATTACAACCCGCGTGGGGCGATTACAACTTATAACACACAATTAAACATATTTTGCAACAATTTTAATTACACTTACAGGTTTTGATGTGGAGGAAGAAGAAACCATATGAACTGTAACAGTTACTGACGAAGTCTCCCACGTTGCAGAGTAGCTTATTGTATCAAAAATCAGAAAAAAGACAGAAACAAACAAAGCACAAGGTTGGCTATACTGTGGTGTTGTGAAAATGAAAATGAACTTGAACCCTTTATTCCCTGCAGCCAAATCTCCATCTGTCAGTAATCGTCATCTTCGCGTCATGATCAGTCCCGTGATCCCCCGCGCTCAGCTAGTGTCTGAAGGGAAAGCATGTTCACATTTTACCGGATCTGGAACTACATATTTGGTGATGTACCATATTGACGTCAATGCGCTCAAGCTAAAGATCCAAAACCAAACTCGATTAATTTATTTGAGTCGACTATTTCGTTACAGAATCAATAGTTTTAAACACGGTGTACTTTCAGATGTAAACCTCAGCTAGATTTTTTCATTCACTTAGTGCTGTGTTACACACTGCATAGAAGGTCATTTTCAAAAACCCATAATAGGGGCTCTTTAAAAAATTTTCGACCCTATTTTCATTGATGAAATTAACACTTGACTAAAACATACTGAATCTCGACTTCAAAACGGTGCTACGTGCCCAACTGTCATTGTTGTGTATCGATACACCCCACACTGGCAGAAAGATCAATCAGTTGATCACATTACATTGATCAACTTCCAAGTGTTTGAGTCGTTTTCTGTCTGTATTTTTAAACTAGTTCAATGTCTGGATCCGTTGATCAGAACTGTGCAGGAATGTGAATAATTTAGATGTTTTTTGCTGTGCCCTATAGTGGTAGAGTGTGTTATGCAAGAGACAACTTTAATTGCCTCAGCACACTAATGAGATGTTATTAGCGCTGCGCTTTGTTTGTGTTCTTCTAAATAGTCATCCAAACAAGTGTTTGGACAAATGTCATTTCCCCCGGGAAAACCCCCCTGTCCTGGTGACTGCTTTTCTTGAACTCTTCTGTCTACTATGTAAGAGCCATAATTTGATTTAATATAATTTATCATTAGTGCTCTGATTAATGTACAGTTTACACATGTTTATATGTTTAGTTGTGTACATTTGTTGATTTCACCCCTACTCTTTTGTTTGTAATGGTTTGCTCCGCCCTTATTGGACTGTTTAAGTTCTATTACGATATAGAAAAGTGAAAGAAAGAAAGACGGAGCAACACAGTCTTTTGACTGGAGTTTATCGCTATGCTGTTTGAAAATTCAGTACATCTTTAAATGGAAAGAGACCCGAGTCAATTTATTGCCCGACTGATTTAGAAATTTTGATAGTACATTTAGTCAAAAGACTGAGTTGCTCCATCTTTCTTTCTGTCACTTTTCTATATCGTTTCTCACTCAACTACTGGCGTTGCACATCCGCCATATTTCCAGTTTTTAATACGTTATAACCTGTAGTTCTAGTAATTGAAGTAGTTGTAGTATTTGAAGTCATTGTGAACAATATTAGCCGCTACAGTAAGTACCGATCTGCACTTCTAATTTCTGCCTGAAATAATAGACCATCTGGGTAACTTTGGGACACACTATTTATTTTGTCGACACATGGGCAAGCAACGCGTTGATAAGCACAAATAATCATATAAAATTACAAACAACCCAACGAGTTGTTCAGCACGTGTGCATCGCTGCTATTATGTTTACACATGTAATATTTTTCCTTTAATTTTAAAACAAAATACACAATAACACTCTACCAAACATATCTACAATGATAAGGAACATGGTTACTTACTGAGTTATTAACGCACAGCAATGCACACAAAGAAGGGATGGACTTTGAAGAAATAAACGATGTGAGGAAAGCTCTGTTATAGTGCACTGGACAAGTCTGAACAAGTTCAACCCATGCATGCACGAGGCAGGCTGTTCTGTACAATTACGTAACCTATCGGCTTAAAGATATCGGCCTAATTTTGATGTCGGATCGATAACGATAACATTAAAAAAAAACATTTATCGGTTATCCGAATTATCCGATAACAATATAGCCGCCGATATATTGTGTATCCCTAGTGCTAATAATTGGCCAAATTTCTTTCGGTGTTTCGGTTTTCGACCTTGCTTTCCTCTTTTTTGGTTTTCAGTTTCGTCGGCCACGAATTTTAATTTCTGCAAATATTTAGTATCTTTTAAAATGCTTTTCACTTAGTTTGGCTATCTTTCTAAATTATGCTCTGCTTATAGAGGCTCTGGTTATGTTGCCTTTCTAAATATGTCAGTGAAGTAACTGCAAGCCATTGGGTTTGACTGCGCTGTGAGTTGTGGGGTGCGGCTGTATGTCTTTCTTTAGTGTTTGCTTGAATGCATATGTGCTGTGGAGCTCACTTGACAGGATTTCAGGTTCCCCGCAGCACCGTGAACAGAAAGAGAGAACAGGAGAGAGGGAGGAGAAAAGGAGAGAGGAAGGAAAGAGGAGAAATACAGGACCGATGTGGAATTACTGGCATATTTATGTGATGCTTGTAAGCCGACTTAAGGTCTGCCTCTGGTGCACAGCAGAAAAAAAAACTGACTAAAAGCAGACACACACACAAATACACTCTCTCTCTCAGAGAGACACTGCAAGAGATTATTCGTCACACACTTACATGTGACTGAGAAACTAAAAGTATATGTCTACACACACACACACACATTATAATAATTTATAATTAATAACATGTACGATGGATATGGAGTGACGCGGTGGGTAGCACGTTTGCCTCACAGCAAGAAGGTTGCTGGTTTGAGCCTCGGCAGGGGTCAGTTGGCATTTCTGTGTGGAGTTTGCATGTTCTCCCCGTGTTCGTGTGGGTTTCCTACGGGTGCTCCGGTTTCCCCCACAGTCCAAAGACATGTGGTACGAGTGTGTGTGAATGAGTGTGCACGGATGTTTCCCAGTGATGTGTTGCAGCTGGAAGGGCATCCGCTGCGTAAAACATATGCTGGATAAGTTGGCGGTTCATTCCGCTGTGGCAACCCCAGATTACTAAATGGACTAAGCCAAAAAGAAAATGAATGAATGAATGAATGAATGAATGAATGAATGAATGAATATGTGGATGAAAAGATGGATGGATTTTTTAAATAATTGATAAAACAATTAATGGATGGGCAAATAAACTATGGATAGAAAATTTGATGGATGGATGGATGGATGGATGGACGGATGGATGGGTTTTTAAATGACAGAATAATCAATGAACGGGTGACTAAAGTATGGATAGAATAATCAATGGATGGTTGGATGGATTGGTAAATGGATGAATGGATGGATGGATGGATGGATGGATGAATGGATGGATGGGTGCATGGATGGATGAATGAGTCAATAAAGATGTGTGGATGTACAAAATAAAAATATGTATGATAGATGGATGGATTTTTAAAATGACTTAGAATAATCAATGGATAGATAAATAAAGTATGGACAGAATAATCAATGGGTGGATGGATGAATGGATGGATTTTTAAAAATGACTTAGAATAGAATAATTAATGGATGGGTAAATATGGTAAGGATAGAAGAGGGTGGATGGATAGATAGGTGGTTAAAAGTATGGATGGATGGATGGATGGATGGATGGATGGATGGATGGATGGATGAATGGATGGATGGGTTGATGGATGGATGGATGAATGGATGGGTTGATGGATGGATGGGTGGATGGATGGATAGATGGATGGGTCAATAAAAAGATTCAAAGATGGATAAAATGACTGAAAATCAATGGGTTAATGGATGGATAAGTGCAAAAAAAGATGAATGATGGATAAGTGGATGAAAAAAATGGATGGATGGATGGATGGATGGATGAATGGATGGATTTTTAAAAATGACTTAGAATACAATAATCAATGGATGGGCAAATAAAGTAAGGATAGAAGTGGGTGGGTGGATAGATAGGTGGATAAAAGGATGGATGCATGGATGAATGGATGGCCAATAAAAAGATGTAAAGATGGATAAAATGACTGAAAATCAATGACTGATGAATGGATAAGTGCATAGAGAGATGGATGATGGATAGACGAACACATTTTTAAAATAACTGATAGAATAATCAATGAGTACCTAAATGAATAGAATAATTGATGGATGGGTTAATAAAAATAGGGATAAAATGACTGATAGAATAGTCAATGGATTGGTGGATGGATAAGTGAACGCATACAAAGATGGATGATGTAAAAGTGGATGAAAAGATGGATTGTTGTAATAAATGACTGAAATAATCAATTGAAAATCTATGGAATCGATAAAACAATCGTAACAAACAAGGGTAACCAATGGATAAAAGGATGGATGATGAAAAATCATTTGGTGCATAGACGGATGGATGGATAGAAAACTAGACAGCAAATGAATGAGTGTTTGGAATGACTGAGTGAAATTAATAGTTTAAACCGAAGCGACTCCAGAAAATGAACTGAACTTTAAAACAGAGTTGTAGTCATTGTTCTGGATGGGTGAACTGGCTGAAACGTGACTTATTTGCAGCGTGTGGAACAGAGGGTCATTTAAAATAGATCGGTCTTCTCGAGAGGACACATACATAACGCTGGCTAAAACAGGGCTCTCCTTCGCTCTCGTTCTCACTAAAAGCAGGACAGAGGAGCCAGAAAAGACCTACACTTTAAACTGAAATGACAGACAGACAGACAGACAGACAGACAGACAGACAGACAGACAGACAGACAGACAGACAGACAGACAGACAGACAGACAGACAGACAGACAGACAGACAGACAGACAGACAGACAGACAGACAGACAGACAGACAGACAGACAGACAGACAGATAGATAGATAGATAGATAGATAGATAGATAGATAGATAGATAGATAGATAGATCTGAACGTACAGTAACGTTGGATATAAGGCAACATTGGACATAAGCCAACCTAACTGCTATAGCTTGCTGCTGATGTACTCTCCTGATTGGCTGAGTGTGCTCTGCCCTTCAGGAATGCTGCACTGTAATTGGTCGAGTCCACTTAGAGACCATGCTGTTGCTACAGAAAAAGAGGATTTGATATTAACTGAACAGTGTGTGACATTCGCTTTGGACATTTAAGGCAGCATGCCATCGTTCAGCCTGTTGTCTTCAATTGTTTTGTTTTTTTAATGAAGATGTACAGCAAGTCAAACGACTGACAAGATAATAAGAATCATAGTCACAATGGTGGAGAACATTGCTATTGACATCTTGAGCGTTTCGCCTGTTGCTTAGAAACTCGTTGAGTCACTGCTGATAGTTTGGGTACATGATGAAGCTGAGAATAGGAGAGACATCCTGAATGACTGTTTAATATTTACTCCTCCTACCCAGCGGAGGATGGCAGGCTGACATCTGTCAAAGAGGTTTCAATAGAGAGTTTTGTGGTTTCCAAACAAATGAGCTCTTAGTGCCCTTCTTAAGGCATTATAGACTCGTAAAAAACATAAACATTGTTTACTGGCATTGATGGCTCCATGAAGAACATTTAACATCCACGTACTGTAGCTTTACCTTTCCACAAAAGGTTCTACTTTTTTTAATTGTAGAACTGTTGATTAAAGTGTTTTTTTTTTCTATGTATCTTAGATGTTTTATTGTGGTTAATTAAAATTAAAACAATTTTTTAATCATTAATTGAAACAATTCTGAAAAAAATGTAAAATTTGATGAAAAAACTAACTCAACGGGCTCTATTTTAACGATCTAGGCGCAAAGTCTAAAGCGCATGGCGCAAAAGCATTAAGGGTGTGTCCGAATCCACTTTTGCTATTTTAAGGACGGAAAAAAAAACACTTTGCACCTTGGCGCATGGTCTAACAGGGTTGTGCTTATTCTCTTAATGAGTTATGGGTGTGTTTACCCTCAATTTCCTGTTTTGCGCCACGTTGTTTAAATAGCAAATCCATTTGTGCCGCTTTGTGGACTCATGGGTGTTCCAGTCTAAAATAAAGATGTGTTAAGGTGCATTGTTAGCGCCTTGCTATTTTGAGAAACTGAAATAGACTGCGCAGTAGACCAGCTGAAAGCAGAGCGCACTATTTGTGAGCCTTAAACGGCTACACATTGCTTAATACACACAGGATGTACAGCAATACGCAAATATCTTTACAAATAAAAAAAGCAATAATAACAACCCTGTTAGACCATGCGCAGCAGCGCAAAGCGTATTTTTCCGTCCTTAAAATAGTAAAAGTGGATACAGACATGCCCTTTATGCTTCTGCGCAATGTGCTTTGGACCTAGATCATTAAAATAGAGCCCAGAGTCTCATCTCACATTCCCTTTAAGAGTTAGTTGTAATCCCACCATGGTTGCATTTGCTATTTACATGGCGAACTTTGTAAGTGGAAAAACTGAGTGCTTTACTAGAGAGAAAACAGCTAAAAAGATCGTCAGCAGTGCGAGGATAAAGAACGAGTCTCCTTCATTCAGCCTCTTTACCTGCTCTTTCTCTTTACTTTTACTCCTTTATTTTCGTGGAGTAAGGAAATGGTAGAAACGCTCCACTGAAGACATCCATTAGCCTACATATTTAATTTCGTCTGTTAAGCACAAAGATTTGTTGCTAAACTATTTCTAAATTCATTTCTAATTTCCATCAAATGAATAAATGAAAAATAATAATGAAGTGTGGTCAAAAAACTGAGTTATATCCAAACACACGACCTATTCTTATGCCCATGTGGTGATGCAGACGTCTCCAAACCCGACAGGTGGACACATCTAAACTTGTTTTTATTCAAACAAATATAAATATAACAAATAGTGCTAATAATAATAACATTATACAAATGCAAATTTGTATAGGTTAATTAGTCAAGCCAGGGAAATTAGGCAAGTCATTGTATAACAATGGTTTGTTCAGTAGACAATCAAAAAAATATATTGATTAAGAGGGCTAATAATATTGACCTTTATTCTAGCCGAAATAAAACAAATACGACTTTTTCCAGAAGAAAAAATATTATAGGAAATACTGTGAAAATATATATTTATACATGTTTATACAACAGTTCTGGTTCTCGAATCTGATTGGCTAATAGCCGTGGGATATTCTGCCAGTAACAGCATTGGTCCAGCCTCTTAACCCTTCACACTTGTGTATTACTCCACCCTCATACAGCGACAAGTAGAGGACACTCTACAGTTTGACAAATATTGCTGCTGTTAGACATCATAATGTATTTTTGAGGCTTTTTTTAGTCAGGAATGTAGTTGTTTTGATTGGAACTATGCAGTTTATTTATAAGGATAGTGCCTATTTTAAAATATTTATCATTTCTGAGAGACAGCGCGTCGGCGGCCATTAGCCTGTCTTTAAGCAAAGACGGTTGACATGTTCGTCTACAAGATGGTGACAGAGACGCATAATAAGCCCTAAGAGAATAACAGTGTAATTTCAAACTACAGCTGATCAAATCATTATTAAACAGGTAAATGACTTACTAAGTCGATCTCTCTCTTTTGTATATTGTAGTGCTCTATTTATACCATAGTAATATTGTGATCTCCCGATTGCAACAGAAAAATACTGGGAAATCTTTGTAGACTGAGATGTCATTTCATGCCGTTCAGCCTTATAATCTTAAAATGTGAGCAAAATCACCTTTTTTTCATCAGTTTAGACATTACGCTAGAGAATCATTCAAATACTAGCTCTAAAGTGACGTTGGTTGACGAGCAACAGCTTCAACTGTTCTGACGTCAGCTGCAGATGTGAAGGAGTGGCGGAAGAAAGTAGTTCCTCTTACAAAAGGGTTTTGAGACTCTCCGTGTTTGATTTTCTTTTTTATACACATGATTATGCAGTCGAACTATATAAATATATATATATATATATATATATATATATATATATATATATATATATATATATATATATATATATATATATATATATATAAAATATATTTTTATTCTTTATTTTTTTTCCTGAATAAGAATTATTGGCTGTCTATGTGTAGCTGGGCTTCAGTCCCTTTATGTTTAACGGAATTTATTTAACTTATATTTATTAAACATTAAAGGAAAATCTAGTTAAGTGCTTCTCAAATCACATACTATTCTATTCAATTGTGTAGCATATCTATTGTAAGCAGTACATTCACACTGAAAACAACACTAGAAACAAATGTTAGTCTTATTAAAATAATACTCTTACTGTGTTATCTATATTACATGTGCTATTTTTTGTTTTTGTATGAGGCCAGTAGTCAGCAATTCAGAGGCAAAAAAACAAACAAACTTGGAGTGGCTGTTGGGTAATGAAAGAATCAAGCACTTAAACTCAAAAGCTGCTTTGTCTTTCCAAGTACTTTATGAATAATAGAGTCACTGGCTGTCTATGTGTGCCTGGGCTTCAGTCCCTTTATCTTTAAAGGACTATGCTCTAAACCCTAACACATTATAACAGAAAAGTACATAAAAGCAATTGTGCTTTCCATTACATTCATTTTAACTTCCATTACATTGCCCTGATGAAATTTAAATGAGATTTTCATGTTTCCGACCTATATCTGAGCTTGCTATATTTTTCTATAGCATAAAGATTAATTTGGCCGTCCACTACCAACGGACGCTCTCAATACAATAACATTAAAGCTCCTTTGTCTTTTTGTCTCATTCACTTATTTAAATATATGATGAATATATTGATTTATTTCCTCTTCCCAGATAAACTAGCTCCAGGATATTATGAGATCCACCCCCACTGTTTATTTCCATCCACAGGACATTAATGCTAAAGGTTTAGTTAGATATTGCAGGTCAGAATAGCTTACGCATTTGAACTTGATACAGATCACATGAAAACGTCCCATATCAATCTGCATTAGAGCCGCCAAAATGAACTGATGTTGCATAACGCAGTGCTGTTCTTTTAAAGAAATTTGCTTCATTAAATCCATTATTATAATCTGATCACACCAGGCGGTCCAATGATCAACCACACACACACACACATACAAAGACGATGCATTGGATTCCCAACTCCAAATCCTAGTCCTAATCCATATCGAGCCTGCAGATTATTTCTGTTAATCTAATGGGAGTTTTGGAACGGGGACGCACTCTGATTTTACCTCACTTTCATCAGTCATTGTTGCTGGTTGGCTTGGACTAGGATCCATATTTGGAAACAGCTATGCAATATTGATGTTTTCCAGCTGGAGTATTTACAGCCAGAGCTGCAGTCAGATGGTGTTTCTAATTGACAGGGAGAAAAACAATGGTAGTCAGTAGCTTTGGAAAATCAACCATCAAGGTTACATTTTCTTGGTTTATATTGGGTGTTTGATATTGTTGACACTTTTTTAATTAGCATTTTTTAAAATGTTTTGTGTACAGATGACATTAGCCCCTTTCACACATACAGACCTTTCTGAAAAATCACTGCCCATTTTTCCCAAAAAGGTCTGTATGTGTAAACAGGCCCTTTTTTTGTAACATTTATTGATTATTAGTTGTAACATTATCGATTATTTGCCGGTGTCCTGACATTTTATCCTATCCTTCAGATTATGCTACTAACACTGTATTTAAATGGTTCTGAGGTTGGGGTTAGGGATCATAGATATATACACTTGATATCATACACGGACCCTGAGCATGCGTCAATAGCGCAGCCACATTTGTACAGTGCTCCCAGGACAAATGTCATTCAACAGCACTAGTCAAGACTAGGCATGGGCTAGATTCTGACGGTATGATAACCTTGGATAAAAATATCACGGTTTCACGATATCATGGTATTGTGATTACTGCTCTAAAATATATTCTTTTTAAATGTCTGGGTAAAAAACAAAAACTTTTTTCCCCTTTGAAAACAGAATATTTTATATTTTGAAAGATTTATAATATTTTAGAGCAGTAAACATGTCCGGCTAAATAATTCAAATGAATCATTGACTTCTGCTGTCTTCATTAGTTTCAAAAACACTGATTTCTTTACAATTTAAAATGGCATCTTTGGATATTTTTTTCTGCTGGAGATACTGTTATCCTAAAAATCTTTTTTTTAAATATAAATAAAATTCTTACACATACCTTAGGAACGGTATTACAGAAAATTTTGGTGGTTTTAAAACCTTGACTTTTCCAAACCGCGGTATACCTTGCAGTGTTTCCTCTAGGATTTTTTCCAACTGTGGCGGCAGGACTTTTACACAGATGTACCAACTATCTATGGGTGTTATTTCAATGACACTTGTTGTGAGCGCAGTGTTACACATCGAGATCGCATTTATGTAATACGAGCATGCGAATCTCTGCTTGCGCGCTGATTTCCTCTGTTCGTGCACAACTTCACACCCTGAAATATACGCTGCTCAAGTGCGATTTAGTGCGTTTATGTGACGAGTACATCTCCAACATTTATTAGATTTTCTAGGAATATTTATGAATGTCTCCGATAGACCTACAGAGCGGCATTAATGCGTCCTGAAGTAAAGTGAAACAGCTGAACAGTCCTGAAGTAAAGTGAAACCGCTCTAAACTTCAGCCAGATAAAGTCATTGTATGCAGAACCGTAGACCTTTATCTATAAAGTATAATTATGGAAACTGTGTTCATCTTAACTGAAAGCTATACGTCGTGTTTGCTGGTCTCACGTCTCACGCACCTGTCAGTCAGTCAGCATGTCACCGTAAAGGGTTAAACAAATAATGCACAGCACTACTACGGTTAAAGAAAAGTTTGCGCTGTTATAATTCACTTACCTTTTAATACGTTTTGGTGCGATTATAACACGCTATTAAAAAAACAACAACAATGACAATGTTTTTGTAATATAGCCGTGGCGGGATGAATTTTGGTGTGGCGGCCCGCCATGGAGGAATGAATGTAGCGAAAACCATGCCTTGAAAACGGTTATCGTCCCATGCCTAGTCAAGACTAAAGCCAATGTGGAGATGCTGGACTTTAGTGCTGCGTACGGGTGTAGTAACGAGCAAACAAAGAAAACAAAGCACAAAGGCAGAACACTTCATAGGTAAGATTTTGTTTTTTACGATTTTGTATGTTACGAACTTTTGTGCTAAACAAGTAGGCCTATTTATGATAATACAGTCTCTTACTGCACTGACCGCAAAGTAGCACCAACTCGCATTAAATACTAGGCTTATGCTATTTTTGTTGAATAAAATCACCAAACAATGTAAATGAAATATGATAACAAGATGTTGCGGTGCTAGAAACTGTTAATATTGTCGGCTGAGTGAACGAGTCGTTCATAACGGGGATTCATTCACAAATGAATCACTCCCTCGGGGTGTTTCAGGACATGGATTAGATCAAATTTTACAGGGAGGGAGGATATTAAATTTCCATGCACACAAACACATACTCGTCGGCAATGCCGTGCAGTCACATATCCATCGATGTAGAAAAGTAATGTAAAATTATAATTTTCCTAATTTAAAAAATTATTTGTATACTGACCACTGGGAAAACTCCCGATCATAGATATATGTATATATGTGAATATATCTCTGGCTTTGGATGGCTAGTCCTCCACTGCACATTCATTTCAAAGGAGCGCTACCCTGTACTAAAATGGTAGCTCCATTGACGCATTCCTTCCAGTAGACAACAACAGGGTAAGCGACATCTAATGTAAATATCTATGGTTAGGGATAAGGTAGGTTAGGGTGATATTATAACGTCATTCATATCAAACTACTCCACATTAAAATTTACACTGGTAGCGCGACCTAATGGGTAGCATATTGCATCATCAAAATGTGCTACCAACTTTTTGAATGGGAGGTAGGACAATCTGACAAGGTAGGACAAATCGACAGAACATCAGAATGCTGCTCTGTGTGAATGCAGAAGGAAAATTGCCGAAAAGACGTGAGACGTCTACTCCAGCCAATTAAAACATTCAGATAACGTTTTATGCTCCTTCTTAATGCCAACTGTGTAAAAAATTATCGATAAAATGCTAATGATAAACCGCTGTTTGTTTACCTTCAAGCTCTGCTTCAGTTGCTTGACACTTTTGCATGTGAAGTGCAGAAGTGCTCTGAAATCGCATACTTCTATACTATATCTATAAGCCGAGTAGTATGTCCGCATTCATAGAATTCGAAAATCAGTATGCAACAAGTACCTGGATGACCTACTACTTCCGGCGAGATTCTGAGGTGCACATTGTAGGTAAAGTCTAGATCGTACATGCAGCTGTCCAGAAGCATGATATGCACATCAATATAGCAACATTTTTTATGACATTGTATAATAATATTTAATATTTTTACAGTACTGTGACGCTTGGGTTTAAGGTTGGGGTGGGGGTAGGCGCTAAAAAAAATACAATTTATTGGGTAATTTAATAGATAGCATAAATAATACTTGGTACAACTACCGTTTTTACGTTACTGTGATGGTTGGGTTTAGGGTTGAGGTGGGGGTAGACGCTAATAAAATACAATAAATAGGAAATATAATAAATAATATAAATAATTCTCGATAACTTCCGGCAGCAACCGCATCCGATCTAGCAACAATGGTATGGACGCTACGCTATCCCAAGAGAATCCATAAATGGGGGTAAAGCAATGCAACTCACACGGTTAGGTCACAATATCATGACAAAATGGCGAATGTAGCACGTCCGAGTTCCATTCATACTTCTCAGATTCATACTGTATAGAACGCATTTTTCTAACGGCCGAGTACCTTCTGAGTAGTAGGCGGTTTCAGATGCAGCCATTATGTACATCTCGACATGCAAAAGTGTTCCTTCATGTTGTCATCGAAGTTGTTCACAATACTTATCCATCCACAGAATTTGTAACCTTGTCAAATGTGTAAACATTCAGCTGCAGTTCGCTCTTCTGCCTTGGGATGTCTCTGGGACAAAGCAGCTGCATGAATGCTAAAGCTTTAAATAAAAGTGAAACCATCATCAACAAAAGCCCGCCCTCTTCTATGTTTACAAATACAAACGCAGCCGTTAAGAGGTCATTTCTGGCTAATGATGTCAGAATTTACCGGTATTTTGGAATTGATGTGTGAATGGTCTTTTCTGGAAAATTTCCAGAATGTCCATACCTGTATGAACAGCAAATTTACCTGTAAAGTCGTTCCGTTAATTTTTCGGATATTTACCGGTATTACTGTGTGAAAGGGGCTATGGCTGTTTCTCAATTTGCATTCTTAATCTTTCTTGGATCATCGTGTTCTCGTCTAACGCCATCATCGACCGCCAAAGTTCAGCTCCAACACTATCGCGACAGAGCCCTGATGTGTTCCTGATATCGAGAATGCATTGAATGACGCAACAGTTTTTCCAATCCCTGAAGTCATAACAAAACTTGAAACAATGTCATAGATATGAAAATTATTATGATTTTATTAGTTATCGGACTTATTTAAAGGGATAGCTCGGCCCCCAAAAATGTAATTCTGTCATCATTTACTCACCCTTCACTTGTTCAAAGCTGATTTGAGTTTATTTCTTCTGTTGAACACAAGAGAGGATATTTTGAAGAATCCTGGTTGCTGGCACCCATTGACTACCATAGTAATTTATAGTAATTTCATAGTAAAATACTATGGGAGTCAATGGGTGCCAGTAACCAGCATACTTCAAAATATCTTATTTGTGTTCGACAAAAAAATGAAAAGCAAAAAGGTTTATAAGTGCATAAGGGAGAATAAATTATGAGAAAATTACTTTTTGGTGGCTGAATTATTTCTTTAAAACATGGAGAAAAAGGTCGGGGATATTAAACAAAGCAAATCATAAATGTCTTGCTCACTATCTACAAATTCTGGAGGAATATTGAGTTGAATAATGAACAGACTGTGAGTGAGGGGAGATCTTAATTATTCATATTAATACCATCAGGGATAGTGCAGAGTTAATGCTGAGCTAGAGAGAGATTAATCTGACATCACACATATACGCACACAAACACACACACACGCACGCACGCACGCACGCATGCATGCACACACAAACACACACACACACACACACACACACACACACACACACACACACACACACACACACACACACACACACACACACACACACATACATATAAAAAAACACATATTAACCCCTTAACCCCCATCATCAACAAAAGCCCGCCCTCTTCTATGTTTACAAATACAAGCGCAGCTGTTAAGAGGTCATTTCTGGCTAATGATGTCAGAATTTACCGGTATTTTGGAATTGATGTGTGAATGGTCTTTTCTGGAAAATTTCCAGAATGTCCATACCTGTATGAACAGCGAATTTACCGGTAAAGTCGTTCCGGTAAAGCCTAAACCCAACCCTCACTCAAAAAATTGTTTTTGTCACTTGTTCAAACTAGTTATTTAAAATGAGTTGAATCAACACAATTCTTGATTTTTTTGGGGGGACAATTAATTGTTTTATGTCCATCCCACTTAAATGTGTAAAAAACAATTAAGTTAACCTAATCGATTAGTCAGGGATGGGCAAAAATACATTGAAACGTATTTTATAATAAATACCAAACCTCAATTTTAACTGTATCAAAATAAACTACAAAATACAACAGCCACAAATGTATCAAAATAAAATTCTGTATTTTGAAAATACTACAAAATACTTTTACAAGAGTGCATGACATTTCTTCGCAAACCTGAAGATGATCGTTTTAATCACTGTAAAAACAATTGATGTCAGATAATGAGTTGGAATATAGTACACTGTAAACCCTAATGTTGTCTTTACTTAAACAATTAAGTAAAGTTGACTGAACATAACTTAAAATTTAGCATTTTGGTCCTATCACTTAAAAATATGAGTTCATTTAACTTATGTATCATGAAAATGCATAAACTTAAGATTTCAAGTGTAGTGAGCTCAAAATCATAAGTAATCCTTTGAAAAAAATAAGTCATTTTCACAAATGTAGTCTTGACTTTAAAATTCTAATATGTGTAATCTTTTAAGTGCAAGGTCTTTTTTTTATCAGAAAACAAATGGCTTCAGGTATAATTATTCATCATATTGTCATTAAATGGCAACTTTTTTTGTTTAAAATCAGTTAAAAAAAATTTCATAGTATATTATTACACACATGCATGCACACACATGCATATATATATATATATATATAGATAGATAGATAGATAGATAGATAGATAGATAGATAGATAGATAGATAGATAGATAGATAGATAGATAGATACAGGGAGTGCAGAATTATTAGGCAAGTTGTATTTTTGAGGATTAATTTTATTATTGAACAACAACCATGTTCTCTCAATGAACCCAAAAAACTCATTAATATCAAAGCTGAATATTTTTGGAAGTAGTTTTTAGTTTGTTTTTAGTATGAGCTATTTTAGGAGGATATCTGTGTGTGCAGGTGACTATTACTGTGCATAATTATTAGGCAACTTAACAAAAAACAAATATATACCCATTTCAATTATTTATTTTCACCAGTGAAACCAATGTAACATCTCAACATTCACAAATATACATTTCTGACATTCAAAAACAAAACAAAAACAAATCAGTGACCAATATAGCCACCTTTCTTTGCAAGGACACTCAAAAGCCTGCCATCCATGGATTCTGTCAGTGTTTTGATCTGTTCACCATCAACATTGCGTGCAGCAGCAACCACAGCCTCCCAGACACTGTTCAGAGAGGTGTACTGTTTTCCCTCCTAGTAAATCTCACATTTGATGATGGACCACAGGTTCTCTATGGGGTTCAGTTCAGGTGAACAAGGAGGCCATGTCATTAGTTTTTCTTCTTTTAGACCCTTTCTTGCCAGCCACGCTGTGGAGTACTTGGACGCGTGTGATGGAGCATTGTCCTGCATGAAAATCATGTTTTTCTTGAAGGGTGCCCCACAAAAAGGCCCCACAAGCTCATCTTTGATGATACCAGCCCAAACCAGTACTCCACCTCCACCTTGCTGGCGTCTGAGTCGGACTGGAGCTCTCTGCCCTTTACAGATCCAGCCACGGGCCCATCAAGACTCACTCTCATTTCATCAGTCCATAAAACCTTAGAAAAATCAGTCTTGAGATATTTCTTGGCCCAGTCTTGACGTTTCAGCTTGTGTGTCTTGTTCATTGGTGGTCGTTTTTCAGCCTTTCTTACCTTGGCCATGTCTCGGAGTATTGCACACCTTGTGCTTTTGGGCACTCCAGTGATGTTGCAGCTCTGAAATATGGCAAAACTGGTGGCAAGTGGCATCTTGGCAGCTGCACACTTGACTTTTCTTCTTTTTCTTCTTTTCTTTCTTGTTCATGGGCAGTTATTTTGCGCCTTGGTTTTTGGTTTGGTTTTTCCACACGCTTGCGACCCTGTTGACTATTTTGAATGAAACGCTTGATTGTTCGATGATCACGCTTCAGAAGCTTGACAATTTCAAGAGTGCTGCATCCCTCTGCAAGATATCTCACTATTTTTGACTTTTCGGAGCCTGTCAAGTCCTTCTTTTGACCCATTTTGCCAAAGGAAAGGAAGTTGCCTAATAATTATGCACACCTGATATAGGGTGTTGATGTCATTAGACCACACCCCTTCTCATTACAGAGATGCACATCACCTAATATGCTTAATTGGTAGTAGGCTTTCGAGCCTATACAGCTTGGAGTAACACAACATGCAAAAAGAGGATGATGTGGTCAAAATACTCATTTGCCTAATAATTCTGCACTCCCTGTATATATATATATATATATATATATATATATATATATATATATATATATATATATATATAGTACTAAGAACTAAGCTTGGTGAACTGAACAATTTAAGTATAGTCTACAAAACCGGCAAGTTAAATAAACTTAAATATGCACATTTTGGGAGACTCCATTACTCAATAAATTGAGGCAACAAGCTTACTTTACTAATTAATTTAGTTCAGTCAACTTATTAGGGTTTTCATTGTAATACATGTCTTAATTGTGAAAATTGCCACCATTTCTTAAAAGTCTCAACATTTTTACAATTAAATCTTCAATACTCAATGTAAAATCATGATTTCTGAAAACTACTAAAATCTCCAGTTTCCACAAATCATGTTTTGTTGCAATTATACTCTTCAAAACACAATCTAAAACACAAAAATTGGGAGTTTTTTGACCAGTAGACAGTATTATTTTCATCTCATACTGATTAACTATGTCAAAGTTTGTAATTAACTATAAAGAGCACCTGCAGATCAGATACTGATATTTGAAACAGCCAATGAAGTATTGTATGTGATGCATAATTTCCATCCATACTCTAAGCATTAATCAACTTGTTCAATATTAATCAATTTTCTAGTCTGATGTCAAGTCTTGGCAAATAACTGAGAAAACACCACTATTTAAAGGCCACATTTTTATGATGTCATCATGTGGACTTCTTACAAAGTATTTTACAGTATTTTAAAAATACAAGACACTAAAGTATTTTGATACAAAATATAAACCCATTTTCTTCAACCCTATTAAATACAAATTAAAAAATACTATCTTGTATTTAAAATACGTATTTCAAATACATATATCATAAATAATGCCCATCCCTGCGTTACAACATGAAGGAATTCTGTGGAACCCAATCTATTGACTTTCAAGATCAACAAAGCCTGTTAACTCACAGATTCCTTTCAGCTGATCGCAGAAGACACCAAAAAAATGGCAGACGCCTCAAATCCCTCAAACCTTCGAGGGCGTCTGAGCTCTCGCTGGGAAAAGCGTAATGTGCTTTGTTTACTGTTAAATCAATGGCAGACATCACTCACTAATTACAGAGCACTTGAATATTTTGCAGTTGGCTGCACAAATGCATTGCTGGAGTCCAGGCACATAATTGACTAGAGCAGTAAATCAGTGCAAAAGGGCTGCAAAGATGCCAGAATGGGACTCTCTCTCTTTTCCATTTTGTCTCCCTGGTATTAAATTGCCTTCATTTTTTCAGTTTGGGTCTTTTCATATTGTCAGTGTTTGTGCGTGTGTATACTTGTTTATGTGGTTTACGAGGGCACAAAATTGTATAATGAAATAGGTAAGACGTATAGTTGTACTCGATTAAGGTGGTTTATGAGCAGTGGTGTAAAGTAACACATTTTCATTCATTCATTCATTCATTCATTTTGCTTTGGCTTAATCCCTTTATTCATCAGGGGTTACCACAGCGGAATGAACCGCCAACTTATCCAGCATATGTTTTATAACTCAGTATTAGGAAACATCCATACACACTCATTCACACAGATACACTATGGCCAATTTAGTTTATTCGGTTCACCTATAGCGCATGTCTTTGGGCTGTGGGGGAAACTGGAGCACCCGGAGGAAACCCACGCCAACACGTGGAGAACATGCAAACTCCACACAGAAATGCCAATTGGGCCACTGAGCCACCGTGTCGCCCTTAATTCAATTTATGAAAGAAAAAAACATGATTAATTTTGTATTTTATTTATAAAATATGATATAGTTACGTAATAACAACACATAAGCAAAACCATAGTTTTGCAGGATATTAGCATTTGAGTGCAATCACAGATGTTAGTGTAGTGGAGGCCAGCTAGTGAAGTGCTATGCAGGTAAACCTCACTCCTCTGACCTCTAAATTGGCTCTAGGGACAGACGCTAGGGGCCATGGTCTTTAGCCTCCTTGGTAGACCAACCGACTCCCATGCGGAAGGTCGCCGATCTCAGCTCGGAGCGGGTTGGGTGGTGTAGGACGGGTGGAGTTACATTAGTGATATTGATATTGTACAACAGTTCATCATACAAGAAGTTATTGCAGAGCGAGTAACATTTTAGACATAATATTATCTATTTTTCTCTGTTCCTCACAAATATGAGTGGTATATTTATACATTTTAGTGCAAAACTGTAGTTTTTCGTTTCTGAGTGAATCTGCTTTTAAATGAATCATTTGAATCAATTTATTTATTCATGACAGACCGGAACTAGTCAAGGTGTCAGCAGAAAAACACACTTAGAAGAAAAAAAAAAGACATTTTTATTAACGGAAAATAAGAATTCACTGTTAATTTTTATGGCCGGCACGGTGGCTCAGTGGAGCACTGCTGCCTCACAGCAAGAAGGTCGCTGGTTTGAGTCCCGGCTGGGTCAGTTGGCATTTCAGTGTGGAGTTTGCATGTTTACCCCGTGTTGGTGTGGGTTTCCTCCGGGTGCTCCGGTTTCCCCTACAGTCCAAAAACATGCGCTATAGGTGAACTGAATAAACTAAACTGTCCATAGTGTATGTGTGTGAATGCGAGAGTGTGTGGATGTTTCCCAGTACTGGGTTGCAGCTGGAAGGGCATCAGCTGAGTAAAACATATGCTGGATAAATTGGCGGTTCATTCCGCTGTGGTGACCCTTGTTAAATAAAGGGACTAAGCCGAAGAAAAATAAATGAATGATTTTATGTTTGTAAAGATTATTGAAATAATTTCTTTATAACAGTTTGAAAACACTTGCAGTGAGATTAAATTCACACCAAATTACTGTTTCTATAAAAATATATATTTTTATTATATATATTAAAAGTAGTAAAAACATTATACTTATCCAAAAGTTTTCTTTTGATAATATAATCACATTGGAGTCGACATATTAAAGAGATTTTTTTTTTTTTCTTCATTGGCAGCTAGCAATGTCTGTTTTTAACTTTGTCAGCATGTTTCAAAGAAAATGAATGTAGGAGAAACATATGCTTGTGTATGTGTGTGAAAGCTAAAGTGAGACTGCAGAACTGCTGAATAATCCAGAAGTGGGATAAAAACACATCCCATTAGTTCAGAAAAGCTGAGGTGTTAAATGAATCTGTCAGCACTCGACAGGTTTGACTCGCTCCCTGCTTGACTTTTACCTCCGAACAAGTGAAAGTGAGAATCAGATAAAACAGGTTTTTAAAAACCCATTTTAATGTTCAAAATGATCCTTTACAGACGATGTAAGAGTACTTTATTATTATACGCCACCAGGCTTATTGTGCATAGTTCATCAAAAGACTAACATTTCATCAGAATTTAATTCAAGTTTCTCCACCTCTGATATTAAAGTTCTACTGATGTAACTGAGGCAGTAAACTGGAAAAAAATAATATTACGCAAAAAATAGATTACATTATTTAATGCTGTCCTCCATATTACTCCTTTTCACCTAAATATCTCACATTACAGAAGTTTTGATGCTACCAAATGTGGTTGAAATCAAAGTTTGTTTGTTTTTCTGGCTTACAGCAATGATATGGTGAACTAGAATACATTTTTACTCCATCTGTCTCTGATTTCAAACCCTTTTGTTCTGATCCTCAAGCTTTGGTCTCTTCTAGAGGATCTTGATTTGAAGTGCTACTTGTGGAGAATGTTGACTGTGTTTTTTTGTCTACGAGGGTTTTTTCCTTCAACAGGTTGTTCAGTTCCAGATTTGCTCTTTTCACCTTCAATAGACATCATTAACGCTACTTACACAATATATTTAGTTTAAGTAGGTAAACAGAATTTTATTCTAGCTATATTTGCAGGTTTAGATGATTGATAAGGTCTCGTTTTAGTTTTAAATATTTACTTTAAAAGTATTTATTAATATTTTTAATTAGATTTACATTCATTCATTCATTTCCTTTTCGGCTTAGTCCCTTTATTAATCTGGGGTCGCCACAGCGGAATGAACCACCAACTTGTCCAGCATATGTTTTATGCAGCGGATGCCCTTCCAGCTGCAATCCATCACTGGGTCACACCCATACACTCTCATTCACACACATACACTACGGACAATTTCAGCTCACCCAATTCACCTATAGCGCATGTCTTTGGACTTGTGGGGGAAACTGGAGCACCCGGAGGAAACCCACACGAATGCGGGGAGAACGTTCAAACTCCACACAGAAATGCCAACTGACCCAGCTGAGGCTCGAACCAGCAACCTTCTTGCTGTGAGGCGACAGCACTACCTACTGCGCCACCGCATCACCATTGGATTTACATTTGAATTTTATTTTATTTTTATAATTCAATTATAATTTTAGTAGTTCAACTTGAACCTATTTTATTTTAGCTGTTTGCCAAAACAACGAACAACATTTTTAACTCTCAATTATGCTCTTTAATGTTTAAGCATTTCATCAAATATCCATATTTTGTGTTATTATATTGTGTTATAAGCTTTGCGGTTTCTAGGTTGTTAATTTATGAATATATTTTGAGATCATCCTTCAGTATATGTCTATTGGACATATGAAAATTGATCTCTCATTAAAGAAATAGCAACACAGTTAAAACAGTTTAAGAGTCCCCCCCCCCCCAACATTTCCATTAAAGGCCTGTTCACTTTAAGGATTAGAACTTATAACGATAACAATAAAAATGTAAAAAACAATTGTCCTAACATAACTTTGATCAGATGCTTTCTTACTGCCACTGTTATTTTTGTTGTGTTGTTTTGTTGCTATTTAGAGCAAAGAACACAGTGTGTGTGTGTGTATATATATATATATATATATATATATATATATATATATATATATGTGGATTGCACTACTTTTTGGCGAAAATTGATCGCACTGGATCAGGATGTCGTGTGGCGGGGAGTGGTCGTGCACGCACTGCCCGCACTGTTGAAAATATCACCACTGTTGAAGACATGGTACTGAGCCAAGAAGCTTCACTTCTGGTCACATGGAATTTATTTAGGGCGGGGCATATCAGTGAATGTCTTGTTTCTACTCAAAATTCGTCCGTTCATCAATCTTTCTTTATTTGTAAGCAATGCCCATCTTTCAGCAATCCAATTGGTTCCCATAGAATGAAAACATGCACCACCCTATATTTTGTTCTCATTTCAGAACCGTTTCAAATGGATGTATACATCACGATAGCAGAAAAAGGGACAATCTCAACTTCCGTTTCATGACCACTTTCATGTTGTGACTGCAGTTCACATAATGGCCACCGGTGTGATATTTCTGAATCTGATACATTGTCTCTTTTGCATCTGTTTTTGTTGTTATATTAAAATAAACAGTGCAATATATACTCCAATTTCTATTGGAGACAGGAATTCATTGTATATGTGTGTGTCAGCATGACTGCACTATATTATTATGCTAATGAGCAGAAACACAAACAGCTCAGGCAGCAGCGGCTCATCTGTCCAGCGTTTTCCAGCTGATGTTGTTGTTGTTGTTGTTGTGCATTATCTGTCGCCCACATAGACGATACCTGCCAGCGCTGTCAGTGAAATCGGCCCCCAGCCCGCCGACAGGGCCCAGATTGGCTCACAGTGTGCAGAAAATGTTTTACTACCTGCGTCTAAATCAGCCACTAACAGCCTCTCGAAATCACGGCAAAACAGATACACACGTGACGGAGATCAGCAAGCATCCTGCGGTTTATTTGTTTTGATGTTGAAATGGAGATGAACGGCATTTTTTGAGGTTCACTTATAATGCTATGAAGATTTTTACAGCACAAATATCATAATTATTAAGTAATAGGCTATATTCTGAATAACATTGTTTGACTAGACATGGGGGATTGTCTACTCTAAAGTAAACGTCCACTGATTTGATTGGTTTCACACATTAAAACATTGTCAAAATGTTAAAATGGCAGCTTTGTGTCACAGATATAGACTTCTGCATGTATATTTGACAGATTATACTCTTCATAGATGGACACTCCTGTGATTTAGGTTAAAAATGCATTAAAACACGTCAAACAATCTGTAACGGCAGACAGAAAAGTATGTAATAAACACAAGTACTCACACTTCTGTGGTGCCACATTGCATCCAATATTGTCTCCACAGCATTGTCTTTTAGTTTCAGGCTTTCTGAAAGTACTGATAACGTCTGAAACTGCATTTAATCCACTCTTTTAATGCTGGAGGCAGAAGGAAAGCAACATGAAGATATGTGTTTCCAAAACTAACCACTGCATGTGGGAATCTGTGGGCGGAGCTAAAGAGGCAGTGATGTAGAAGCAGTGGGCGGAGCTAAACAAACAGTCACGCAGGAGCAGAGAACAAAGGTAAAGGGAGAATGACGTGGAAGCACTGGGTGGAGCTAAACAGTGATGTAGAAGCAATGGGTGGAGCAAAACAGAGTGATGTAGAATCGGTGGTCGGAGCTAAACAGACAGTAATGTAGTAGCAGTGAGCGGAGCTAAACAAAGTGGTTTAAAAGCAGTAGGTGGAGCTAAACAGACAGTGATGTAGAAGCTGTGGGTGGAGCTAAACAGAGTGGTGTAGAAGCAGTAAGTGGAGCTAAATATACAGTAAGGTATAAGCAGTGGGCTTCACTAAACATACAGTAATGTTGAAGCAGTGGGTGGAGACAAACAGTATTGTAGAAGCGGTGAGTGGAGCTAAGCAGAGTGGTGTAGAAGCAATAAGTGGAGCTAAATATACCTTATAAGGTATAAGCAGAGGGTTGGGCTAAACATACAGTAATGCAGAAGCAGTGGGTGGAGCTAAACACAGTAATGTAGAAGCAGTAGGTGGAGATAAACAAAGTGGTGTAGAAGCACTGGGTGGAGCTAAACAGGCATTAATGTGGAAGCAGTGGGTGGAGCTAAACAAAGTGGTGTAGAAGCAGTGGGTGAAGCTAAACAGACATTAATGAAGAAGCAGTGGGTGGAGCTAAACAGACAGTGATATAGAACTGGTCACTGATCTTGTTCTGTGAAGGCGGAGTTTAGCCACACTATTACATAATACAGTGGCACATTCCACATCCTGTCATTTTGGTTTTAATACAAGCTGTTTTTAGACAAACAAAAATGTTTTGTGTTCTCAAACTTACAGGATGTTTTTATAGCTGAATGACCTGTTATGTGTCAAAAGATCAAGGAAATTTGGATTAGTCAGTTCATGACCCCTTTAAAGAGCTCTGAATTGTGTTTTCACAGTTGTGCACACTCTCATTGTCATGTCAAGGGTTAAACTGGCTTCTGAAGCTCTGTAAGTCTGCAATGAGATTGTGTGCATTTTTCATGCCCCCGTGGGGATTTTGCGCATCTCTCTGGGTCTGCTTGTCATGAATTTCTTGAGATAATAAGTCTGGAGATTTTCCTCTGGTACTGAGGTGAGGAAAACACAGATGTGAGAGTCAGCAGTGACCTCCTCACCTCATGAGGCTGAGATCATTTCCTGTCCCCTTATTTTTTGGATGAATTATCAGAGAGAGGTCAGATACAGGTCAGACCAGTTGTTCATATTTTTATTACATTTTCCAACAAGTTATTTTCTGCCCTGCCCCTTGACAAATAAATAAGTCAATAAAATTAAATACCTAAATATATAATCATTCAAATATTGTACTTTTTTTGTTATTGCATATTTTTAAACTGCATTTAGTACAGTTGAAGTCAGAATTATTAGCCCCCCTTTGATTTTTTTTTCTTTTTTAAATATTTCCCAAATTATGTTTAACAGAGCAAAGAAATTTTCACAGTGTGTTTGATAATATTTTTTCTTCTGGAGAAAATCTAATTTGTTTTATTTCGGCTAGAATAAAAGCAGTTTTGAAATTTTTAAAAATCATTTTAAGGTCAAAATTATTAGCCCCTTTAAGCTATATATTTTTTCGATAGTCTACAGAACAAACCATCATTATACAATAATTTGCCTAATTACCCTAACCTGCCTAGTTAACCTAATTAACCTAGTTAAGCCTTTAAATGTCACTTTAAGCTGTATAGAAGAGTCTTGAAAAATATCTAGTCAAATATTATTTACTGTCATCATGGCAAAGATATTGTTATTAGAAATGAGTTATTAAAACTATTATGTTTAGAAATGTGTTGAAAAAATCTTCTCTCCGTTAAACAGAAATTGGGGAAAAAAATAAACAGGGGGGCTAATAATTCAGGGGGGCTAAAAATAAATATATATGAAATGAAATATTATGAATGAATGAGTTGAATGAATGAATAAATGAGTTTTTGTGTTATTTGTTTGGTTACACTTTATTTCAAGGTGTTCTTATTAGAGTGTAACTACTCAGTTATATTAATTAATTACACATACTTATTATATTGTTAGGGTTAGAATGCAGGTTTGGTTTAGGGTTACTTGCATGTAATTATACATAATCAATTGTAGTTACTATAGTAAGTAAATAGAGCTTGTAACAAGAGCACTTTAAAATAAATTGTTACCTATTTTATTATTATTATTTTTTTTAAATTTCATTTAATTAGGTTGAATTTAATTGAATTTATTTAATTTTCTTTAATTTAATTTTATTTAATAAAATGTTGTTAATTTTTGTAAATTTTGTTATTTAATTTAATCGAATTTAATTTAACTTTTTATTTTAATTAAATTAAATGATTTATTGTCTTTAAAATAAAAGTTTAAGTATGTATTGTTCACAATAAGGCATAAAACCACATCACTTTCATTTTAATTAAATGTCAAATCTGGTTCCATTGACAAATAGATATAGGGAAAAATTATTTGTAGCAAAAATTGGGTTATCTTTTTATCTACTAATATTATTTTAGAGATGTTGTGTTATGAATTGCCTTTAAAGTGAACTGAAAATTTGAATCTTGGAAATAATTATTATAAAAATGGGAGTCTCTAATTAAAGGTCATTAAATAATCCCTGCCATTCTCCCTGCCAAAAAAAAACCTCTCCTCCATCTGCTCTCTTGTTTTATCCCTCTCCTCCTCCTCCTTCTCCTCCTCCTCCTCCCTATAAGAGCAATATCCCCTTATTTTCTGCCTATATTTCTTAATTTCAACAGAACAGAAACAGCCTAAATTTAGCTTCACCCCATATATATATATTCCAAGCAGATCTCTGATGACTGACAGACACAGTGACTGAATAATATTAAAGTCACTGATATAAGCCAGACATAAAGCACAGGGTACAGGTTGAGTGTCTGCTTTTCTGCTCTCGTAATTATAAGATCCAGCGTCAATTTCACGCATTATTATATGTCCCGTCTTCCTCACCTCTCTCTGCATATTCATAAAGGTTACCTTAAGCATACCTTAACACAATCTAATACTACTTATTAATATATACTTGGGAACACTAGTGATTTGAGGATGTCTGTGACAAATCAAGCACAGCAGAGGTGAATGATGGTAGTATTCAGGGCTTGACATTAACTTTTTTGATCACCAGCCAGTGTGGCTAGTACTGTAGTTTTCCAGCATTACTAGCCCCTCGCCATTTTCACTAGCCACAATTTTGTTGTTGGGAAAATATATTTTATATGCATAAATATGACTTTGACATGCTAAAATTACATGGGTACATGGGTAATGGTTTCGTAATGTATTACAATTAGTTATTATTTCACATGACTTTTCAGAGCTCAAAGGATTTATCAAATTTGTCTCTAACCACACTAAAAATAAATAAATAATTATTTCTTAGTCACAAATTTTAAATGATGTGCTAAAACAAGCTAAATATAGCTGTATACTATACATTTTATTTAACAAAACATAAAAAAAAAAAAAAACAACAAAAAAAAAAACAGTTAACACCAGTGTTAACTACAAATAATGGGGAAGTTAATATCCTAATTCCTGTTTAAATGATGGTTAAAGCGAAAGCAACCGGTGCTGCTTACAAAAAGACCAATATGGAGCTCTTGAAAGCAGCAGGACTGTGGGTGCATGAACAACTTTTTGTCTAGTCTATGTGAAAGAGAACCGATCACACCAGTTGCGTTTCCAGGCACGGTTGTTTCAAGCAAGGAAATGGGAGCGCGCACGTGTTTTAAACAGTCGCGCGCATCACATCAGCTGTTGGCGGGAGTGATTATCCTTTAATTTGGTAATCAACTGGCTTTCTTTTGCCCGCACGAACACAATTATATTTGTCAGTCATGCTGCTTCTAGATTCTAAGATCGCATTTGCACGAATATTGGGCCATCCTTATTGTCGAACCCTGCTTTTAAGAAAACTATAATTAAAAAATGATTTTCAACCGGCCAAAGTGGCTAGTGGAGGTGGCTCTCTAACCCGCCACAGCTCAAATCTACCCGCATTTGGCGGGTGTTAATGTAAAGCCCTGGTAGTATTTAGTATTTATATAGCTTTTCATATTATATTTTCAGCTTTTATTTTAATTTTATTTTATTTAAGTTATTTTTGTAGTATACTTCATGTAGCGTATTTCATGTATAATTTATAATATATTATAAATATAATTATAATAAAATATAATATAACCTAAATATAAAATTAATATTATAATGCGTTTAGCACAACACTATAATGATCTCAAAACCCAATCTGCAGTTTTTTAGTGGATGAATGGCCAAACCACGTAGAAAAATCTGCGAA
This sequence comes from Danio kyathit, assembly GCA_903798195.1. Lineage (NCBI taxonomy): Eukaryota > Metazoa > Chordata > Actinopteri > Cypriniformes > Danionidae > Danio > Danio kyathit. The sequence continues at coordinate 15,497,692 of LR812539.1, forward strand.
TTTCATTATACCGTTCATGTAGACATTAAAAAAAAAATCTGCAAACGAGAAAAACATGGTTTGTTGTCTTCTGGATGCAGCATAAACTTTAACAACTGGCTAGCCTTTCTACGATTCTGCCAATCATATTTTCAAGTTCTGGAGAGAAGCAGTCGCACAAGTCTTCACACTGTTTTACATACGTTGCTCGTTGCAATGTGGACACCTCTAAATGGTGTTAAAAGAGTTACATACTGTATTAATAAGGCATAATTCGCCCAAAAATGTCATTTCTGTCTTCATGTAGTGATGTATTCGCGGCCGCGAAATCACACGTGACGTGAGCTGCTGACCGTGAGCTGTTACCACAGAGAGAGAGCGGGCGCGCGTCTGTGAATGAAGTCTACTTTAGTGAACAGAATAGGCTGTGAATAACAGGTAATAAAGTTGCAAATAACATCCAGTTTGTGGCACAGAGTGATCATTTGGGAGCTGCGCGGGAAGTATGAACTGCACTCATCAATGAAAATAAAACCGAAAGCGTGCACATCATTTAAACAATCATATCGCATTTTAGAGTAATAATTAGGACAAGCGTTTAATGTTTTTCTGTCATAGCGAACCTAAAGTGTTGTGCATGAGAATAAATGTTTACCAGTGTCAGTATAACTACTGTAGCCCATATAATGTTGAATATAATGCAAGATAGAATCTGATAATGATAAATGTCTGATTTTACTAGTAGAAAAAAATGTTCTAATAATGTTTAATAATGTTGTCAATGACAAATGACAAGCATGTGTTTCAAACATAATAATTCAACTTCCGAATTATGAATAGTTGTATTCTGATGTCATCACTTTACTGTGCATTAATGACCAGGACATATTTAAAGTCTATTCAAGTCCTCCATTCAAGGTCTATTCAAAATGTAGCATTTTAACCAACAGTAGACCTACACATAATAGTATTAATATTGTTTTATCATATGTTTGAGAATTAACAATAATAATAGGCTATTAGGCATATTAACCTTTGTTTTACATGTACAGAATCGTGAGAAAATCGTGATCTTTATTTCAAGCAAAAGAATCGCGATTCTCATTTTATCCAGAATCGTGCAGCTCTACTAGCCAGCTAATCCTGCTTCATGGTGCAGGTCCATAGTCTTTTGTGGATGTTTGAATACATTTGACCACATGTGCACTTACACTATGAAAGCAATCTGATCAAATGCACTTTTCCCTGCGCATTGCTTCAGATGGAGCATAACATAACCGTGAACATGTTAGCATAAGCGCTCACATTAGCATAGATCCCTCTGACAGATCATCAGTGTTAATTGACCTGAGCTCTCCAGACACAATAGACTAATTAATCAATGTTCTGCGTTCGTGAAACCTGCCTGAAGAGCGAGACAAAGCGGAGCAAACAGAGATGGAGGTGATGCACACTTTCCATCTGCCGGGTCTCAGGGGCCATGATTCATTGCAGCTCTCAAATCGCCTGTCTGCTGTTTCCAATATGGCCGCCGTGCACCGAATACTTCACACCATGCTCAAACACTACTTTACATTAGCCTTTGATACACAACACCTGTGCGAATGACAGATACTAGCATAACAAAAGCGCACACAGATACACTCTACACATACAGTACATGCACACACACTCTGGTGGTATGACATATACTGTATACACCATTCAACAGTAGAAATGTGTGAAATGATAGAGATCCTGCTATACCTTTTATAACACTACAAGTTCTTCAGTTGTGTTCATGATGAAGCATTGTTTTGATTCATTTATGAACTTGTACAAATGGATCATTTTTATTTTGCAGTTTGTGTCTATCTAGACCAGGGGTGCCCAAACTCGGTCCTGGAGGGCCGGTGTCCTGCATAGTTTAGCTCCAACTTGCTTCAACACACCTGCCTGAAGTTACTAGTATACCTAGAAAGAGCTTGAATAGCTGGTTCAGGTGTGTTTAATTGGGGTTGGAACTAAAATATGCAGGACACCGGCCCTCCAGGACCGTGTTTGGGCACCCCTGATCTAGACACAGTTATGCATGTCCATCCAGCAAATGTTTACATATGAAAGCAATGGAAATGTAGCACACTGGAATAGGCAAATGTGGTCTGTGTGAATAGCAATAGATGATACATATATCATCAGTTAAATTTATGCAAATTTTTGAAGTCTTAAGCAATACACAATATACACTCGCCGGCCACTTCGTTAGGTACACCTTATTAGTATTTGGTTTTGTCTTTAGAACTGCCTTAATCCTAGATTTAACAAGGTACTGGAAATATTCCTCAGAGATTTTGGTCCATATTGGCATGACAGCATCACGCAGTTGCTGCAGATTTGTTGGCTGCACATCTATGAATCTCCCGTTCCACCACATCCCAAAGGTGCTCTACTGGATTGAGATCTGGTGACTGTGGAGGCCATTTGAGTGCAGTCGACTCATTGTCATGTTCAAGAAATCAGTCTGAGATGATTTGCGCTTTATGACATGGCGCATTAACCTGCTGGAAGTAGCCATCAGAAGATGGGTACACTGTGGTCATAAAGGGATGGACATGGTCAGCAACAATAATCAGGTAGGCTGTGGCATTGATACAATGCTCAATTGGTACTAATGGCCCCAAAGTGTGCCAAGAAAATATCCCCCACACCATTATACCACCATGACCAGCAGCCTGAACCGTTGATACTAGGCTGGATAGATCAATGCTTTCTTGTTGGTGATGCCAAATTCAGACCCTACCATTCAAATGTCGCAGCAGAATTCAAGACTCATCAGACCAGGCAACGTTTTTCCAATCTTCTATTGTCCAATTTTTGTGAGCCTGTGCGAATTGTTGCCTCAGTTTCCTGTTCTTAGCTGTCAGGAGTGGCACCCGATGTGGTCTTCTGCTGCTGTAGCCCATTCGCCTCAAGGTTGGACGTGTTGTGCGTTCAGAGATGCTCTTCTGCATACCTCAGTTGTAACGAGTGGTTATTTGAGTTGCCTTTCTATCAGCTTGAACCAGTTTGGCCATTCTCCTCTGACCTCTAGCATCAACAAGGCATTTGTGCCCACAGAACTGCCGCTCACTGGATATTTTTTCTTTTTCGAACCATTCTCTGTAAACCCTAGAGATGGTTGTGCATAAAAATCCCAGTAGATCAGCAGTTTCTGAAATACTCAGACCAGCCCGTCTGGCACCAACAACCATGCCACATTCAAAATCACTTAAACACTTTTCTTCCCCATTCTGATTCTCAGTTTGAACTGCAGCAGATCGTCTTGACCATGTCTACATGTCTAAATGCATTGAGTTGCTGCCATGTGATTGGCTGATTAGAAATTTGCGTTAATGAGCAGTTGGACCGGTGTGCCTAATAAAGTGGCCGTTGAGTGTACATTCACTCATTCATTCATTTTATTTTCCGCTTAGTCCCTTTATTAATCTGGGGTTGCCACAGCGGAATGAACTGCCAACTTATCCAGCACGTTTTTACGCAGCGAATGTCCTTCCAGCCGCATTCCATCTCTGGGAAACATCCACACACACTCATTAACACTCATACACTACGGACAATTTTAGCCTACCCAATTCACCTGTACCGCATGTCTTTGGACTGTGGGGGAAACCGGAGCACCCGGAGGAAACCCACGCGAACGCGGGGAGAACATGCAAACTCTACACAGAAATGCCAACTGACCCAGCCGAGGCTCGAACCAGCGACCTTCTTGCTGTGAGGCGACAGCAATACCTACTGTGCCACTGCGTTGCCTCGTGAGTGTACATACTGTTCTTAATTATAGTAATGATCAGATCCCTTAATTGAAAATGTATTATATACATATAGTAGATATTACTTTTTTTAGTAATACCAAGTACACCATATATTATACAGCTGCAGGTTATCTACATGTATGTATGTGTGACCGCTCTACTGTCCAGCATATACTCAAAACCTTTACTCTTTCTGATTTTGATTCTGATGTAATAATGTGCAGCTTTTGTAAAGGTGCTTTGGAATGATAATTATTGTGAAAAAGCGCTATACAAATAAACTTGAATTGAATTTTACATGCCACTAACCCTAACTGTATAGTAAGTACATGTAATTAATTAATTCATTCATTCATTTTTTCTTCGGCTTAGTCCCTTATTTATCAGGGGTCGCCACAGCGGAATGAATCGCCAACTATTCCGGCATATGTTTTACGCAGTGGATGCCCTTCCAGCTATAACCCAGTACTGGGAAACACCCGCACACTCTCACATTCACACATACACTGATGCATTACGGCCAATTTAGTTCATCCAATTCACATATAGCGCATGTCTTTGGACTGTGGGGGAAACCAGAGCACCGGGAGGAAACCCACACCAACACAGGAAGAACATGTGCTGTGACGCCCACGCAATTAATTAATATTATTTAATACAATATTACTGTTACAATGTAACAAGGAAGCCTTATAATAAAGCACCTATATACATTATTTATACTGATATTAACATTTTTATGTTGACACCTAATGAAATCCACCCTCAAATCCCTCTATTGACAGTCCTGAAGATCAACTATATTAAATATCTTCAGCCTATCTGAATCAATAGGTCTGTCAATACCACGAGAGGTTTTAGTCAATCCAGTTTTATTAAACTCACCCTCTCTGTATTGTCCAGAAGCTGCATCCTGATCCACGATACGCCAATTTTTAGTGCATCTGTCTAGCTCTTTTCTAATCTCAGGCATCAGTTTTATTACTACTGCTTTGCCCTTTTCTGGCCCATGGGAGGACAGGGTTCCTGCTCTCTGCTTGCGTCCTGTTGTCTGTTAATGTCATATTTGCTCTGGATAATTCATCATTCTCTTATCTGGTTCCTCATCGCTTCTCGGTCTCATTCATCAGGCCAGCAGCCCGTGACCTTGCCGTATCCTCCTCTTTATAGATAATATTTCTGTGCTGTCAAATATTTATTGAAGAGCAGCCCTGGAGTGTGTATACGTTTAGCCCAGTTGATCTAAGCAATCGATGTTGTCTAATTTAAGAGGATCATGTGAAATATTGCATGTTGCTATGGAAACATTAAAACCAGTAGGCTTGATTTAATGCATGCTAGAACAGCAGCACTGAGAATAATGGAAATTGGATGGGTTTGGCTTTCAGTTATTTCTGTAAAGTCATTTTGCTCCGGTAAAACATCATCCATTCATCAGCAATGTCTGCTAATGTTAGCATTAGTATTAGTACTAATCTGCAGCGGAAATGCAAACAGACCCGAGCTGAGGCTTGCTGAACTGTACCATACAAGGCAGTGTAAAACTGCTTTAGCTAGTTTACTGGTATTTGTGTCATTATTTAACTCCCAAAAAAGCAAGTCTTAAGAGGAAAGTTCACACAAAAATGAAAATGTACTCTATTTATTCAGTCTCAAGTGGTTCCAAGTGGTTCTTCTGTTAAACACTAAATAATATATGTTAAAGATAGCTGAAAACCTGTAACTATTGACTTCCACTGGTTAAAGGTTTCCAACATTTTTCAAAATATCTTCTTTGATGTGTAGCAGAATAATGAAACTTACAAATGTTTGAGACGAGAAAAGGGAGAGTAAATGATGACAGAATTTGTGGGTGAACTACTTCTTTAACCCAGTTTTCACCTGTGTTTTTAGCAGATAAAACACATTGTCATTGGCTCCGCTTGTATGCTGCCTAATTTGCACTGCTTTTGCAATAGAACAGCAGCACTGAGAATAATGGGATTTGGATGGGTTTGGTGTTTAGTTATTTCCGTAAAAGTCATTTTTTTTCTATGGTGAAACATTATCTATTTATTAGCGATGTCTGCTAACGTTAGCTAATGTTAGATTAGTAGTACTAATCTGCAGTGGAAATGCAAACAGACCCGAGCTGAGGCTTGCTGAACTGTACCGTACAAGGTAGTGTAAAAGCTGCTTTAGCTATTTTATTGGTATTTTGGTCAATATTTAACACCCAAAAAAGCAAGTCTTAAGGGGAAAGTTCACACAAAAATGAAAATGTACTCTATTTATTCAGTCTCAAGTGGTTCCAAACCTTTTTGAGTTTTCTTTCTACTGTTGAAAACTAAATAATATATTTTGAAGAAAGCTGAAAACCTGTAACTATTGACTTCCATAGTAGGAAAAGCAAATACTATGGAAGTCAAGTGGTTAAAGGTTTCCAACATTTTTCAAAACATCTTCTTTGGTGTTTAGCAGAATAATGAAACTTATACACCACAACTAGATAAGAACATGCTAAAAAAAACGCTTGTGGCTAGTATGTTTAGCATATGCTAATGATTCTCACATTTTCTTCAGAAATAGTAAAAAAAAAAAAACGTACATTAGTGATGTAATGTTAGCATCACTAAAAAGAGGGAGATTTGGTTCATATCTAGGAAACAGAAAACAAATATTTAGACAAAGACTAGTAGTTAACACCAGCAATTTCTTTAGTAAAAAAAACTAACATTATTTGTGGATAAAGCCATAGAGCCTTTGCACAATAGCAACAGATCAGCACTTATAATGAAACTTATACACCACAACTACATAAGAACATGCTAAAAACCGCATGTGGCCAGTATGTTTAGCATATGCTAATACTTCTCACATTTTCTTCAGAAATGGAAAAAAAACGTACATTAGTGATGTCTGCTAATGTAAAAAGATGAAGATGTGGGTCATATCTAAGAAACAAACTATGAATATTTAGACAATTAGTAGTTAACACCTTTGTTGCACACCACTTAGCAGGATAAAGTCATACAGCCTTTGCAATGCAAAAGGAACAGCCCAGTACCCTCTAGCATACCAACGCAATCTCACGACAATTCGTAACTTTTTGATTTAGTGGCTAATTCCTATGAATCTGTACGATCTAATTTGTACAATTTAGTACGATTTGCTCATCACCCAATGATGGTTGGGGTTAGGGGTGGGGTTAGGTGCCATGCCTCCTTTTTAAAATCGTACATTTTCGTAAGACTGAACTCGTACGAATTCGTACGAATTAGCCACTAAACTGACAAAACGTAAAATACGTTTCCTCGTGAGATCAGGCTGAGCATACTGGTATCTTGGTGTTGGCTAAGGTTAGCATTACTGTTATTACTGAAAAACATGAGACAAGCATCATATCTAGGGAAAGTAATATGCAAGAGCTAACTATTTTCACTTGGGCTATTAAGCAACCGCTTTGCAATTCCCTATGGTCAACCCAGATAACCACATAAGAACATGCTAAAGACCGACTGTGGCTAGTATGTTTAGCATATGCTAATTCTTTTCACATTTTCTTCAGAAATGGAAAAAAACGTACATTAGCGGTGTCTGCTAATGTTAGCATCACTAAAAAGATGAAGATGTGGGTCATATCTAGGAAACAGACTATAAATATTTTGACAATTAGTAGTTAACACTTCTGTAGCACACCATTTAGCAGGATAAAGTCATAGCCTTTGCAATGCAATAGCAACAGCCCAGCACCCTCTAGCATACTGGTATCTTGGTGTTTGCTAAGGTTAGCATTATTGTTATTAATGAAAAACATGAGACCAGCATCGTATCTAGGGAAAGTAATATGCAAGAGCTAACTATTTTCACTTTGGCTATTAAATTGCTTTGCAATTCCCCAGAGTCAAACCAGAAGACCCTAGCAACCACATAAGAACATGCTAAAGACAGAATGTGGCTAGTATGTTTAGCATATGCTAATTCTTTTCACATTTTCTTCAGAAATGGAAAAAAACGTACATTAGCGGTGTCTGCTAATGTTAGCATCACTAAAAAGATGAAGATGTGGGTCATATCTAGGAAACATACTATAAATATTTTGACAATTAGTAGTTAACACTTTTGTAGCACACCATTTAGCAGGATAAAGTCATAGCCTTTGCAATGCAATAGCAACAGCCCAGCACCCTCTAGCATACTGGTATCTTGGTGTTTGCTAAGGTTAGCATTACTGTTATTAATGAAAAACATGAGACCAGCATCGTATCTAGGGAAAGTAATATGCAAGAGCTAACTATTTTCACTTGGGCTATTAAATTGCTTTGCAATTCCCTAGAGTCAACCCAGAAGACCCTAGCAACCACATAAGAACATGCTAAAGACCGCATGTGGCTAGTATGTTTAGCATATGCTAATACTTCTCACATTTTCTTCACAAAATGCTAAAAAATCTGTTTTTGCTCTATATTTTGTTAATTAAAAATAACATACAGATCATTGCTGCTCTGTTTTTTGATCTTCTTGGCTGGAGTGTTGATGTGGTGTAATTTTATTTTAGCATTCATAGCTGGAGCTGCTGTAAACAACCTTTTCAACTGAAGGTGTTGAGCTGCATAGATCAGCTGTTTTCTCTTTCTGGACTTGTCTCTCTTTCATTTTACTCAAATCTACTGGTATCATCCACTTTTCAAAATCCAGCCAATATCCGATGGTTAAAAAAAGTCTTGTGCTATATATTTTTTTCTTTCTATGAACATTATGTATCACTCACAAGTATGTCTAAATCCAGCCTGATCTTACGAGGAACATAAGTATTTTACGTTTTGTCAGTTTAGTGGCTAATTCGTACGAATTTGTATGAGTTGAGTCGTATGAAAATGTACGATTTTAAAAAGGAGGCGTGGCACCCAACCTCGCCCCTAAACCCAACCGTCATTGGGTTATGAGCAAATCATACTAAATTGTACGAATTAGATCGTACGAACTCATAGGAATTAGCCACTAAATCAAACAGTTACGAATTGCTGTGAGATTGTGTTGCTAAATCTGCACTTTCAAAACAACATTTTGAGATCTTTTGGGTTACTGTATATCAGTCTTGTGTATCACTAATCATTACACCAGAATGAGAGTATTGTTTTAACTACATCAGTCTAGAAAATAGCAACTTTTCATACTCATAGTCTTAGTACAGAATGTAACTACAGAAAAGTCAAGCTTTTAATAAAAACATTACCGAAACTCTTTGGTCATTTTTTGAGCGAGTTGCTAATGACCTAATCCGATTCAATGATCTATGCCAGGGGTTCTCAAACTTGGTCCTGGAGGGCCGGTGTCCTGAAATGTTTAGTTCCAACCCCAATCAGACACACCTGGGCTAGCTATTCAAGCTCTTGCTAGGCTTTCTAGAAACATCCTTGCAGGTGTGTTGAAGCGAAACAGAAATTAGGGTAAATATACAGGGGGCTAATAATTCAGGAGGGCTAATAATTCAGACTTCAACTGTGTATATAAGAAGCTTTCTCTATTGATCAGAAGGATTAGCTATTTATTATTTGAACACAACTGACTCCATACTGAAAATAATGAAAGCAAATAGTAATTAAGAAGCAGCAGCCGCAGATTACTAAACTAGGACCTATTTAAGATCTCATTTTAATACATAATATCTTCCTATTTCTTCTCTCCGGATCAATTTTACTGGCAAATTTACTGGTTTCAATCAATAACATGCAGGTTATAGTCATAAAATGTCTGCTGTGTTTCTCTGAGCATGGAGGAGCAGTGCGGGTCTGTGTTTTCCAGCAGTTAATATCAGTCATTTTTGTAAACACACATGAGCTGTAGGCAGTCCTCATGCCATTTACACACACAGCTGTAAAGTGAGCAGTTAGAGAATCACCTCAAGTGCTGTTTTCACTTATGCTGGCCAACGTCTATCAATCAATGGATTATATTTCGCACTTTAAAAAATGATATGATCAACACTGTATAAAATTCTGCGTTCCACACAATTGATTTGCGTTAGGACAACTTGAAGGAATTAAGTTAACTCATTAGTTTTTTTTTTTTCAAATTTAATTGGATTGAACATAAAACAAGTAAGTTGTGCCCCAAAAAAAGTCAAGAATTGCATTTCAGATCAATTAGAATAAGTAATATGTACAGCAAATATAGTTTTTTAAGTGAATAAGTTATGACAACATATGTCTTTACGTTTGCGCTATAACTTAATACACAAGCTTCTTTTTCAGTTCAGTTGTAAGTTATTTAAGATAATTTAAGATATTTTGATTAAAGCAACCATGTATTTTTTATAGTGTATATATTATTGATTGGATTTTAATTTAGTTACCATGGCTTCATAGCATTTACATTTCAAATTTCAATTAAATATATTGTTATTTAGAGCCTTTTTAAAACAAAATTGACCAGATTTTTTGACTCACTGGATGTGAAAACAGAGAATTGATTTTAAAGTTTTAACTTATGTATTCAAAGCTCTACATGGACTTCCCTGGTCCATATATCTGAACTTTTAAGTTTGTATTCTCCCCAAAGATATCTTAGGTCCTATGCTTAGCTCCTGCTAACTGTTCCTAAATCCTGCTTGAATAAACAAAAGGACACAGAGCTTTCCCAGTCTATGCTCCAAAACTTTGGAACACATTAGAGCTTCATCTACATTAAGTGTTTTTAAAAAATCTGTCAAAACCAACCTTTTCTCTTTGGCCTATTAATATAAATTATAAGTTGTTATATAAATTAATACGTTTTTTTTTATATATATATATATAAATATAAGTTTTTTGTTGTTGTTTAGGACTTTTATTGACTATACAGATTTTGTACATTTATTTTTAGTTTTTAAATTTGATTGTAGCATATATTGTGCGGTCTCTCTAATTGTTTATTATTTTTGCCATGTTTGTGAAGCACTTTGGTGTTTTGCAGCCTGTGCAGTAAGCAGACGTGGATAAAGCACGAGTGATTTACATATGAAGTCAATGCAAAGATGCGATTAGACATCCTTTGTGCGTTTGACGCGTTTCAGACTGCAAAAAAGTGTGAGCAAACATCTAATAAATGGAGCAATGGAAAAAACAGAACAGCAAGCAGCTTACAATGATAGAGACTGGTTCAAGGATGACAGCCACTAGACTTGAAAGATATTATTTGTGCTTTACACGTATAGCTGGTATTATGATGTTCGTGAAATCGATAAGTGATTTCGTTTAACTCTTTCCCTGCAGTTGACGAGAGAAAACCAAAACGTTTCCCTGCATTGAGTTTTACGGCAATCTGTGTTTTAGGTGTATTATGGTAGGGGAAGCCCTAATGCATTTTCTGAGTGAGGTACATGTCAGATGCTCCGGGGAGCAAAATCTGAGAGAGAGAAAAAGTGAGTTTGTGCATAAAAATTATACAGCCTCCCTTTGGCTTAATCCCTACCGTTTTAGATCTGTTTTAGATCTTGTTTTGACAAGAGACTAAAGGGCCATTTATATAGATACACCTTAACTCCACACAGAAATGCCAACTGACCTAGCCGGGGCTCGAACCAGTGACCTTCTTGCTCTGAGGCGACAGTGCTAATTATCGAGCCACCGTGCCCCCCCATGTAAAATTATTAGCGATAAAAAAAAAAAACATACTGTTAAATTGACCCACATTTTGTGCATCTATGAGAAATGATCCCTTTGTTACTGTTGGCTCAGATGAAGTCTGGAAAACACTAATGAATATTTAACGCTTATCCACAGGGCTTCAGTATCTTTAAAAGTCAGGGTGCGCAGCGCTTACCAAAAGCTCCTCCTCGTCCCTTGGGGAAAACAAATAAAAAAAATAACAGGAAACAGAGCAGAGCAGGAGGGAAAAAATAATCAAGTCTAATTAGCATATTGCCTTTGACTCCTGGATGACACCGACTATTCTTGGAGAGCCTGAAATGCAGAACTAATGCACAGAGCTGAGAGCCGCTACATCCACAGCACAGGGTCTTTCAGACTGAATCAAGATGGTAGACGTGAGAAAAGAGGAAAAAAAAAAGTGTTGTTTATCATCTCAGCTCGCTCTCTTTTAGCACATATCATTATCTGCAGAAAAAGACATCTTGAGAAATCTGGATATTTGGAGACGAGCTACAGTATAAAGGTGTCCAAATGTGCTTTTTTTTTTTACAGACTCTTTACATCCTGTGTCATTGTATTGTTTGTGCATGAAAAAAAAAAGATTTGCCAAGTTACGAAGCACAAAGTCAGTTCAATGGTAGTTTTTTTATATTTATAAAACTCAGGATGACAATGGAGACATTTGAAGGAGTTCAGAAACAGTGTTTACTGATAATATATCATTATATATATATATATATATATATATATATATATATATATATATTATAGGTGGGCATAGATTAATTTTTTTAATCTAGATTAATCTAGATTAATTTCAAAATTAATCTAGATTAATCTAGATTAAAATGGCTCATTTGAATTCTGCCTAAGGCATTCAGAATATGTGTGCTACCCAAATAATAAGTCTTTAAGAACGGGTTTCTCTAGCCGGGTGTCGCATTAGACCAGGGGCTCATCTCCTGTTTCCAAAATGCATCACAAACTGCTTGAGAAACTGTTTTACTATGATAATTGGTGATGAAAATAAATGATGTTCAATAAGATGTACTTGTGTTTACTAACTGTTTATTTAGTTAAGCAGGAATGTTGAACTGTAGGCCTACATAAGCTCCAAACAGCGATTTCATACTTGCTTTTGATGTACGTACATACAGAAAATGCTGCTTCGCAAAGGCAAGTTCACAGAGCCCTGACGGTGTGTCAAGCATTGAGTATGTTTACATGGGCAACAATACTTTAATACGATTTTAATATGATTAAAACAATACTCTGATTAAGAGTCTACCATGTAAACAGCGATTTTTGATTACTTAATGCGACTAAAGTCATAACTGAACTAAACACAAATGGAATTAAGACATGTGGAGTGTGCAGATATTAGTGGCATTACTGACAAACTATTCCCGTCATGTAGGACTTTTCGCCCTATTTTCCGACAAGATCCACACAGGCGGCTGTCAGTAAAGGACCGCACAGACACACACACACACAAACACACATCGTGAAATGCGGAAGTTTTTTTTCTTCTCATTTGGCGTTCGTTATTAAATTCCATAACACTCTCACCTGTCCTTACTCATTTATTTGTGTCTAATACCCCAGTTTGTCACGAAGGCATGAATTAAATGTTTGTGAGTTAAAGTGAAACTGCTGAACTGCAGTTAGAGTCAGGCATCCTGCTGATTTGATTCAGAAGGGCACTTCTTTCCCAGACGGCTCACCGGTCAGGTATACATCTGCGCTAAACTATCAAGGTGAAAGTCACCATAGCTTGCGTAGAATAGACCCAGCTCCCAACCCAACTTTGAGAATAGATTAACGGCGATATTTTTTTTATCGCGCGATAAGAGTCTCGCGTTAACGCAGCACGTTAACGCTGATAACAGCCCACCACTAACAAATATATATTTATACAACAGTTCTGTCTGGTGAATCTGATTGGCTGAAAGCCGTGTGATATACTGCTAGTAACAGCACTGGTCCAGCCTCTTAACCCTTCACCCTTGTGTATTCTAAGCATAGCTGATATCTAACAACTTGATGGAATATCTAACAACTTGATGGAAAGGCACCTAATTCACATTTGCAATTTTTGAAATTGTTTTGCGAACTTTGAAAAGATTAGCTTCAGATTAGGATGGAAACCCAGCTAATGTGTCACAGGCCTAATTACTGATATACTTGATTTCTTACCCAAGTCTTTATCCTGACATGTTCTACTTTAAGTGAAGTTCTGTTTTGTGGGTTTTTGAAATAACCTAATATATATCGTCACCTTAGATTTATAAGGGTCTATCTGACATTTTTGTCAAAATTGAGTTATTGACATTTTCTTATTAAATGACAACTTATTTACATTATGAGATGTTTTTTTAGAAGTTGTTTACATTTTAAGACGTTTTAATAAAAAAACAAATGTTACACATGCACTGTTTGCTATTGAATGCAAAAACTTTGAAGCTCAATATCTCAATATCAGTCAGAATGCAGATAGAACCTTATAATTCCAAGGTGACGATATGTTGACACCTGACATGAAGAAAACTTGATGCGTTTTTTCACAATCGTCTTGTTATGCAGCATAAACTTTAGACACATTCTAAGATTTATAAGATTACATCTTCAGATTGTCGAAATAAGTTTTAGATTGATTTAGGAGTTTGAGACAACTTGCCAAAGTAAACTTTCTGAAAAACGTTGCTCTATCTGGTGAACACCTTTGAAAAACCACTGGCCCATGGCAATTTCATAATGGCTAGCTGTGGCTCTGAGACCCCGCCTTGACATAGAAATCATATCTGGTTCATTTCTTCTGTTTAGCCTGTCAAAATCAGATGCATGTAAAAACCTAAACACACGAAAGAGCTGCTTTAGAGAAGAAATTGAAGTTTTAATACTAATTGAAAATTATACACTGTGAAAAAAATGTTGACTCAACTTAAAATTGTAAGGCAACTTGCTGCACAGCTGTTTTGAGTTAACTCAGCTTTTAACCAAAATACTGCATTTGACTTTAAGTTGAGTCAACTTAAAAAGCCCCCCCCCATACCCCCCCACCCTCCCTCTTTAATTACTGTAGAGCTGCTTGCTGTATCTTAGAATCCTACAGGGCAAAGGGAAATTCCATTAAAAACACCCCAGTGATGATTTACTCTACAGTAAAAGATTTAAATAGATTCCCACAGGACAAATTGAAGTTACATTAACTAAAAAAATTATCATAATCACAATGTCCAATACAATTATTTACATTTACACTTATACAAACACTATCAGAATGTTTGCTATCAGTAAATCACTGCAAATGTATTTTTAAATTTGTTTTTTTTTTTACCTCTAAGTAAAGGAATTAACGTAAAAGAACATGAGGCACAAATCTATGACCACCTCATTATTTCATTCTAATCAATTAATTCAGCTTTTAATCAGATATATTGTTTTCTTGTGTTTCAGGTATTTATGAACAGACGTTTCTTATATAACTGCAGTGCTCCAGTCCTGGATGTGAAGATTGCCTTTTGTCAGGTGTGTGTTCCATACAGGTAAATTAAAAGGTAGAGTATTCATTCACTTCCATTCTGCGCGTCATTTTCTTACCGATGTGTCATTGTCGAAAAAACAAAAACTCCGGTGACAGCATGTCTGGCCCTTGAGGAAGATGTAAAGTTCACAGGATCAATTCCTCGCAGCATTCACAGCTATTCAGAGTCAGGTTTCCCCAAAATGCATTAAGAGCATCTTAATACACTTTAAATATGCATGCGAGTGTTTTCTAAAATCAATGCAGTCGCACAGATACATCACTGAAATTAAAAGCACTTAAAGGAAAGGAGAAATTCGGAGTCATTTACGCACTCTTGCTGTTTTTACAAACCTGTATAACCATTAATTTTTCTGATTTTTGTTGGCTTAAATTTTAGTGTGAAAGCAATGATAATATATTCGAATTATATAATATTATAAATATATTAGATTGTGGGAATTGGTCACAACTGTTGACTTTAAAGAGATTTTTCAGTGAAAAAAAGAATATTTTGCTTTCTTTCTTTCTGAATTGTTTTTGTTTTACCACATTATATGGACAAAATGTTTATAACAGTCATTAATGTTAACAGATTGTGCTTTTTTTTGATTGAATCTCTTTAAATTCAGTGTATAGCTGTACATCTTCCTTAAAGGAACACTCCACTTTATTATTATTATTACTAATAGGCTCGTTTTACAAGTTACCTAGAGTTAAACAGTTGAGTTGTACCGTTTTTGAATTCATTCAGTCGATCTCGGGGTCTAGAAAGCACTTTTAGCCTAGCTTAGCATAACTTATAGAATCGAATTAGACTTTTAGCATCTTGATCAAAAGCTAATTTAATAAATAAAATAATAATTTAGAAAAATATAAAGTAAATTTGTTTAAAGGTTCAAGACACCCAGGAGTACTTTTTTGAGATTTTAACAGATTTGTGTGTGTTGAGCATCAGTTAAGACAACTTTAGCCCCTGTCAACTTTAATTGTGTGGAAAACTGGATCATTTTGAGCTTTTTGTTAGCTAATTTCATCTTTCGTGTTTAAAAAATGTTTTGGGGCGGGATCAAAATCAGTAGCGCAAATCTGCTATTGGATTCATATGTCTGCTGTTTCTATGACCCACAGGGTTTGTTGCATGTTTTCCCCGCAATTCTGTCAGGGCCGATATAGCAAAGTTGTTTGTGTGCAGCAAGCATTTTTGTCTGGAGAGCTGTACGAGAATTGGAAAATGGCGGACTTTAGCTTTTATCAGTTGAGTTTGTTACCACTCAGACACATCGCCTATCTGTGCTGCTGTGTTCGCCTATGTTTAAAATCCTCCAGATTACCGGCAGGTAATAGTTGAAATAGATAGGGCAAGAGACCTGCTGCACTGCTATCCACTGTGTCTGCATTCAGACCCAGGGATTTGATTAGGAGAGAAGTCCTCATTTATAGCGTTTATATAAACATGATTATCTTTATAACGATATAAATTGTGGTTATGTGTATATGAAACTATGAATAACATATGTAGCATGACATTAAATTACTGTTTATTTCTTTGCATTTTAACTTTGTAAACTATAAAATCATGCATCCCCTCACAGTTTGTGTCTCATTTTGTGGGTCAACTGACAACAGTTGTTCACTCCTCTCTTTCTGGGGTGATTTTAAGTCTTAATTTGGCCAAAACTTTTTTTGTCTTTCAGCTAGCAGAATGATTTTTTGTGACAAATCTTATTTTGGCCCATATTTTGAGAAAATGCTTTGAATTTTTTAAACAACTCAACGATACACTGTGGGCAAATTTACTACCCTTTTGTTATCTTAAGGATGAAAACATCCACTAAATTAAACTGCTGTAAAAATGCATCAGATAAATATTTTTTTCTTTTTTTTCAGTCTTGATCAAAACTATTAAATAGTCTTGATTCCTCAGTCTTGATCAAAACTACTAAACTGCTTAGGAAATTACAGGATTTTAACTATTTAATTTCCAAATTCATAAATGATGTCACTGCTTTGGTGAAAATGTGAAACAACATTGCCTTTGATGCATTGTTTTTGTTCTCCCTAATTTACTATTGGTGGCTGTTTTTGCCCCATTTACTTTCATTATAACCACATATCATTATACCACCAAATCAATCATGCATTTTTGAGTGTTGGTGTTTTCCCTGTTGGGAAGAGGTAAAATTTGTAAAGTTGATCATCGGGTTGGCACCATAAAGCCTTTAGATAGGCCTGTGCAAGAACAGCTGGATTTTATATGGAGTATAACAGCAAATTAAAGTGTGTGTAAGTGTGTCTGTGAGTGTGTGAGAGTGACCTTTACGCACTTACCTTGATGTGTCTGGGATAATCTAAATATGCATCTCAGCTCTCAGAACTACATTCAGTAAACAAAAACAAAGACTGTGTATTTATGCACCACGCCATTCTGTGTGTTTGTTTCACCAAATCAGTGACACTTTGTGAACTTGGCAATTAAACAGTTAAATCCTGCAATTTTTAAAAACATTCAGTAGTTTTGATCAGGACTGAGATTGATAAACAGATTTATGGAAAAAAAATGATCGGATGCATTTTTACAGCTGTTTAATTCAGTGGATGTTTTCATCTCTAACATAACAAAAGGGTAGTAAATTTGAACAATGCACATGCGTTAACAAAAATGATTTCCAAAAAACGTGGAGTGTTTCTTTAAATTTCTCTAGATTTACAAGCATGTGTCAAGAACTAACATTTAATGTCCTTATTTGTTGCATGCTCTTCTTTTTATAATTTTTTGAGTCATTCAGTACTGATCGCAAACATTAGACATTCATATTGTAATGTTATTTTCTGTGAATTCTGGTGGTACATGATGAACATTTAGGTAGTAAAAGAAACACAGTATCTGTTCCCTGAAGTAATCATAGTAGAACAGCTAAATATTATGCAGTAGGTCACCTCATATGTCCCATTTTGTCCTTCATTTTCACTTTTACACCATAAATTATCAGTATAAGCTGTCAGAAAGTCCTTCAGTGGGTCACACAGATCACAGGTCAGGATTAAGATTCACTCTATTAGCCGAAAGGTTGTAAGTTCAAATCCCATAAGGATCAATGCATGAATCAACAAGCATGTCCTTGAGCGTGAGACACTTAACCTCAGTGTTTTCCACAGGGACTGTCAGTGTATTAAGTCTACCGTTGGTCAATTCAGATAAATGTGTCTGCTAAATGACTACCTGACAGTATGCTTTGTTTACATTATAGCTTTCATGCACAGCCTTTGGAGGGAAAAGTGTATTTGTTTTAAAAAAGAAACTGTAAAAATGTAAATATACTGTACTTTTAGTTTAAAGGTAGGAGAGGCTGTTTATAAATCCAAACTATTTTCATATAGATCCAGTAAATGTTGATTGTGTTGTAAGCATAATGATATCAACACAATACTATAAAACAGGAAATCTGTAACTTGCTTTAATGGATGTATTACCTCATTCTTAATGGTCATATGATGCTTCAGGAATCATTTTAATATGCTGATGTGGATTTCAATGAACATTTCTTCTTATTTATTTTGTACAATATATTTATTACTTTTTTCAGTTTGCATATCACAACAGATTACACAGTTACAGGATAATAAGTATGTAGGCAAACATTTTACACCCTATTCCCCCTCCCCTCAACCCGTTCCCTAACCCCCCCCCCCAAAAAAAAACAAAAAAAACAAAAAAAAAAAACAATAATAATAATTTCTTAGAATAATTCTTATTATTTTTTTAATGTAAAAATATATATTTTTTTTAATAATTATTTTTTAGGGTTTTTTCCACCTTTAATTTGGACAGGACAGTGAAGGTTACAGACAGGAAAGTATTGGGAGCAGAGAGAGGGGAAGGGTCGGTAAAGGACCTCGAGCCGGGAATCGAATTCGGGTCGCCGTGAGCACCATGGTGCTATATGTCGGCACACTTAACCACTAGGCTATTGGTGCCGACATGTAAAAATATTTTTGCTGTTAATATTTTGAGGAACCTGTGACCTACTACAGTAATGTATCATTTACCCCTAGTTTTTATGGAAAATATAATTTTTAAATTAAATGTAAATTAAATATATGTAATTAATATTACAATTTTATACTGACATATTATAATTTTTTTGCAAATACATAATCTGCATGATAGTCTTCTTGAAAATTTTGAAAAAGTGTTAATTTTATAAAATATAAACACTATTAATAGAAAATTCAGAGAACATATAGTAATTCTTAAGTGTTTTCTTAATTTATTCCAAATCAAAAACATTATAAATTGTACTACAAGTTTTGCTATGCTTTATATGCTCATTAACATATTCATTCTTTTTTTATTTCATTAATTATTTCAAATTATTCATTGTCTCCTAGCAATATCCAAACATATTCATGTTCAAATTCTTCTTTAAAATGTAATGCTTTTATATTGAAACCTGATTATTTTGCATATTTCGCAAGTATATCTGTATGCTAAGAATATTTGAAGTTTTGAATTTTTGCCTTAAATGTCATCTACTGGAAAGCATTTCACTAGACTGTGAAACAAAACTAGTTTCATTGCAAAAACCAAAGCGTTCAATGTGCTCTATTCCTTGTTCAATATCAGGTCACAATTACAGCCAATCTTAGCTCATTAGCTTCAAATTAGCCCAGTCAGTTTAATAGGAGGGAAGTGCAATGAGAGGAGACTCCCATGATGAAGATAGACTTTTAGAAGCTCACACATGCACTCACACACAAAGTTAAGGGCAAAGTTATTAGCCCTCCTGTAAAATATTTATTCTCAAGTCATATTTATTGAGGCAAGGAAATTTTCACAATATTTCTGATCAGATTTTTATTTTTATTTTAGATGGTTTGTTCTGTAGACTATACAAAAATAAATTAGCTTAAAGGGGCTAATAATTTTGACCTTAAAATTGTAAAATAAAAAAAAATTAAAAACTGCTTTTATTCTAGATGAAATAAAACAAACAAAACTTTCTCAAGAAGAAAAATTATTATCAGACATACTGTGAAAATTTCCTTGCTCTGTTAAACATAATTTGAAAAATATTTAAAAATATATATATATTTAAAATTCAAAATTCTGACTTCAACTGTATATACAGTGCTCAGCATAATTGAGTACACCCCGTTTTGAAAATGAATATTTTATCCATTTCTCAGTGAACATAGGCAATATATTTTCGTGCATTTAAACAAAAGAGATTTATTAAACAGATATATTTATTAAAATAATATTTTAGTCACCCGAGCATATTTAGAAATTTAAAGATAATACAATTAAATTCAACTAAATTTCAACATTTTTTTTTTCCATTTTTCTGCTTTTCTTGATTTTTTCTCTTTTTTAAATTTGTATTTAATATTTTTTTTCTTACATATAAATTTGGTTGTACTGGTTTTTGGACCATTATCGTAAGTTACTTTGTTAGACGTTAAACCGAGGTCCTGACTCTCTGTGGTCATTAAAAATCCCATGGCACTTCTTGTAAAGAGTAGGGGTGTAACCCCGGTGTCCTGGCCAAAGTCCCTCAATCGGCCCTTACCCATCATGGCCTCCTAATCATCCCCATCCATCGAATTGGCTCTTTCACTATCTCTCTACTCCACTAATAGCTGGTGTGTGGTGAGCGCACTGGCGCCGTTGTCCTGTGGCTGCCGTCGCATCATCCAAGTGGATGCTACACACTGGTGGTGGTGTGGAGAGACCCCCCTCATGATTGTGAAGCGCTTTGGGTGTATGGCCATACACAATAAATGCGCTATATAAATACACATTACATTACATAGATAAGCTCCAGATGGCTTCAGTACTGACTAATCTAATGTAGATGCACAAATGTAATATAGTATAGCTTCCTATTAAAAATATGAATTTAAAAGAGAGATTTGTGAAGGATGTACTTATATATGCTGATCACTGTACATATACATATATATACATTTTAAAATAATTTTAAGGTCAGTATTATTAGCCCCCTTGATCAATATCTTTTTTTCCAAATTGTCTACAGAACAAACCATCGTGATTCAATGATTTGCCTAATTACCCTAACCTGCCTGATTAACCTAGTTATGCTTTTAAATGTCACTTTAAGCTGAATACTAGTATCTTTAAAAATATCTAGTAAAATATTATGTACTGTCACCATGACAAAAATAAAAGAAACCAGTTATTAGAAATGAGTTATTAAACTATTATGTTTAGAAATATGTTGAAAAAATATTGTCTCCCTTCAACTTGGGGAAAAATATAAATTTAACATATAATATAAATAAAATTTAACAGGGTGGCTAATAATTCTGACTTCAACTGTATATTCTCTCTCTCTCTCTCTCTCTCTCTCTCTCTCTCTCTCTCTCTCTCTCTCACATACACACACACACCAATTAGCATTTTAGCTCATGAAATTATGTGGACAGTTCCTCCCCTGGTACAGCCTTGAATATATATTCACTGTGTGACAGTTAGTACAATCGATTACACAGCTGGCATGAAGAGAGCTCCATAACCTTGATAGTTTGACTTAATATAGTCTCAAATCTGAGATCTTTAGCCAAGCACAGATAATTTACCCTCTTTAGTAACATACATTAACCATTTGAAAGTGCTAGTAGAAAGCATGGAAAGCCAAATTACAACAAAAACAAACTATAATACAAAAAACAGTGTAATGTTTTCAAATAACCTTTGTGAATCGCTTAATGCCTCGTCATTTGTAAGCTGCGTTAGAACAAAAGTGTCTGCTAAATCAGTGTTTCTCAACCCCGTTCCTGAAGTATCACTAGCTCTGCACATTTTCCATGTCTCCTTAACCAAACACACCTGATTCAGATCATCAGACCTGTAATGGGTGTAACAGACAAAGGAGACATCCAAAACATAACAGACAAAGGAGACATCCAAAACATGCAGTGTTGGTGGTCCTCCAGGAGCATATTTGAGACGTTAATGACTAAATGTAAATATAATGTGGGTGGAGCTAAACAAAATGATGTAGAAGCTGTGGGTGGAGCTACACAGACAGTGATGTAGAAGCAGTGAGTGGAGCTACACAGACAGTGATGTAGAAGCGGGTGGAGCTACACATACAGTCATCTAGAAGCAATGGGTGGAGCTAAACAGACAGTGATGTAGTAGCATGGGGTGGAGCTACACATACAGTGATGTAGAAGCAGTGGGTGGAGCTACACAAACAGTAATGTAGTAGCAGTGGGTGGAACTAAAAAGACAGTGATGTAGAAGCAGTGGGTGGAGCTAAACAGACAGTAATGTAGAAGCAGTAGCTGAAGCTAAACAATCAGTGATGTAGAAGCAGTGAGTGGAGCTAAAAAACAGTGTAGTAGTAGCAGTGGGTGGAGCTACACACAGCGACGTAAAAAAACAGTGGGTGGAGCTAAACAGACAGTGATGTAGAAGTAGTGGGTGTGGCTATAAATAATTATGTAGAAGCAGTGGGTGGAGCTAAATAGACTGATGTAGAAGCAGTGGGTGGAGCTAAATAGATTGATGTAAAAGCAGTGGGTGGAGGTAAAGAAAATTATGTAGTAGCAGTGGGTGGAGCTAAACAGTAGAAGCAGTGGGTGGAGCTAAACAGTAATGTAGAAGCAGTGAGTGGAGCTAAACAAAGTGTAGTAGCAGTGGGTGGAGCTAAACAGTAGAAGTAGTGGGTGGAGTTAAACAGACTGATGTAGAAGCAATGGGTGAAGCTATACAGAATGAGGCAGAAGCAGTGGTAGAGCTAAACAAACAGTGATATAGAAACAGTGGGTGGAGCTAAACAGAATGATCTAGAAGCAGTGGGTGGAGATAAACAGACAGTAATGTAAAGGCAATGGCTGGAGCTAAACAGAATAATGTAGAAGCAGTGGGTGGAGCTAAACAAACAGTGATATAGACACAGTGGGTGGAGCTAAACAGAATTATGTAGAAGCAGTGGGTGGAGCTACACATACAGTGATATATAAACAGTGGGTGGAGCTAAACAATGATTTAGAAGCAGTAGGTGGAGCTAAACAAACAGTGATATAGAAACAGTGGGTGGAGCTAAACAGAATGATCTAGAAGCAGTGGGTGGAGATAAACAGACAGTAATGTAAAGGCAATGGGTGGAGCTAAACAGAATTATGTAGAAGCAGTGGGTGGAGCTAAACAAACAGTGATATAGAAACAGTGGGTGAAGCTAAACAGAATTATGTAGAAGCAGTGGGTGGAGCTAAACAGATTGATGTAGAAGCAGTAGGTGGAGCTAAACAAACAGTGATATAGAAACAGTGGGTGGAGCTAAACAGATTGATCTAGAAGCAGTGGGTGGAGATAAACAGACAGTAATGTAAAGGCAATGGGTGGAGCTAAACAGAATAATGTAGAAGCAGTGGGTGGAGCTAAACAAACAGTGATATAGACACAGTGGGTGGAGCTAAACAGAATTATGTAGAAGCAGTGGGTGGAGCTAAAGAGTGATGTAGAGCAGTGGACAGAGCTATACAAAGTAATATAGAAGCAGTGAGCGGAACTAAATAGACAGTGATGAAACATTGGGCAGAGCTAAAGTGGTAGTGATATAGAAGCAGGTGTTGATCTTTTGACAATATGTCATTTTGGCAGATTAGTTTTAATTAGAAGATGTTTTTAGACTAACAAGAAAGAATTGAGTTCTGAAACTTCAAAAAATCAGGGGAATTTCGATTTCTTCTTATGAGCCCTTTAATAATAGCCAGTATCAGTTCATTGGATCTGTTTATTATTCGTCTAAACAGTACAGGCTATAATACATCATGTTTATCCCCTTTTTATCTCCACACAGGGTTTTGGCAAACAAGTTGATGTTTCTTACATTGCCCAGCATTACAACATGAGCAAAAGCAAAGTGGACAACCAGTTCTACAGTGTGGAAGTAGGAGATTCCACCTTCACGGTTCTCAAACGGTACCAAAATCTAAAGCCCATTGGTTCTGGGGCTCAGGGAATAGTGTGGTGAGTATTCACATTCAGTGTTTTTCTTGTAAAATTATTGATTTCATAATGGTTGCTTTCTGGAAACACATTTTTTTGAGATGTTGACAGTCATAAACAGTTGAAGTCAGAATTATTAGCCCCCTTTGAATTTTCTTTTCTTTTTTAAATATTTCACAAATGATGTTTAACGGAGCAAAGAAATTTTCACAGTATGTCTGATAATATTTTTTCTTCTAGAGAAAGTCTTATTTGTTTTATTTCAGCTATATTTATATTATTTCAGAATAAATGATATTTAATTTTTTAAAATCAATTTTAAGGTCAAAATTATTAGCCCCTTTAAGCTATAATTTAATATATTTTATTTTAAGCTACAAAACAAACCATCTTTATACAATAACTTGCCTAATTACCCTATCCTGCCTAGTTTATCTAATTAACCTAGTTAAGCCTTTAAATGTCACTTTAAGCTGTATAGAAGTGTCTTGAAAAATATCTAGTCAAATATTATTTACTGTCATCATGGCAAAGAAAAAATAAATCAGTTATTAGAGATGAGTTATTAAAACTTTTATGTTCAGAAATGTGTTGAAAAAATCTTCTCTCCGTTAAACAGAAACTGGGGGGAAAAATAAACAGGGGGGCTAATAATTCAGGGGGGCTAATAATTCTGACTTCAACTGTATGTGTCCCACGTTGCTAAAAACACTATTAGGATACATATATTTCACTAAAAAGTGAAAATTTGTCGTTTTTGCGTTGTTTTGAGCAAATTTGTTCTTCCGGTTTAAAAATTTTTTTTGAAGTTACGTCACGGCCATGAGATCATTGTGTAGATTCCAGCGTGGAGACTGGATGTCTGTACTGGCCGGTACAAAGTGACTTCATTGAGTTTTCAGCACATCTGTTCATTAATTCATGAGAAAGGTTTGAACCAATCAGTGCACTTTATTGTGAACGAGATGGGACTTCAATAATATGCATGATATTGCTTCGAAAACTCCTATTACCTGTTATAGTGTTCAGAGAGACGCCACGTTGTGTTGCCAACCGTAATCCAAATAAGTAGTAGAAGAACTGTTCTGAGACATGGGTCATCAGTGTTGCGTTTATAAATGTGCTGCAACAAACATTTGGTTTCCATTTCCCCACTATGAGAGCACAGCTCGCATGTGGATCCACATGTGTGGACTACAGTGGTCTGCTAACATGTGAAAAAAATATGTTTGTAAGGAACATTTTTTACCCGAGAGCTTTTTGCATCTGAAAATGGTGAAATCTGGATTTGCCACTCGTCTCCTTTTAAAAAAAAGACGCGGTTCCAGTTAGTGTTGACTGTCCTGTCTACGGATTTGATATGTGTGTGATCAGTGTTCTTTGTTTATATTTATTCAGATGGCAAAGTTAATATTGTCAGCAGTGCTCTTTCAGTTTTTAAAGACATACCTTAGTCAAAATTATTTAGATACTACGTTTACAGTATGTTAATATCACTGCAATATTACGAAAGATCCGCTGTAAATGCTGCTCTCCGAATGTAAACATGTAAACACCTTAATCAAACTATTACTGTCGTGTAGGATTTTCGCCGCATTTTGTGACAGGATAGTCTATACACACACGACTGTTTGATGCTATTCTCTGCACCTACCAGGTCAGTGAAGGACCACAGAAACCTCTGCATCGCAACATGTTTTTTTTTTCATATACAGCGTGCGGTTTCAAATTCCATTAAAACAACACTCTTCCAGCATTTCCTCGCATCCACTATCTCGTTTGTCACAGGGGGCATGCATGAAAAGGTTCCTGAATGAAAGTGCCAAACTACAGTTAAAGTTGACAATTTAAAAATGAAACTTACATGTAACTCCGGAGGAAATGTGGATAGCATGGTGACGCAATGATGTTAATTGAATTATGTGCTATAACATGTAAAATGGGATCATAAAAGAAACATTCAAAAAGCAACTCATGTAAACAACTTAATCATATTATTGTCTTATTCAGATCAAGGCAAATAATTCAACTATTGATGTCCATGTAAACATAGTCACTGTCTATCTCCCCTGCGTCTGTATTTGTGTTGCCTCTGTGAAAATCAGCACGTGCATGTACTAAAACTCCCCTTTTAATGCAAACCCTTACCTCTTTTGCTACTCAACACTCCAACCTAAACAAAGCTGGACTCACCCATTTTCCTGACTTTTTTCAAACTAGAGACATGAAAAACACTCTGCTGAGACAAGGGGGGGTTCATGGCCCTTCTAGAGTGGGAATTTTGGGGAATTTCCTATTATAATGCAACAAACCTTTTTTCAGAATTTATTTTGCAGAAAAATGACCATATTTACCAGCTCTGTCAAAATACTCTCCTGATTTTTTTACTCCACTCTCAAAAATAAAGGTACAAAATCTGTCACTGCGACAATACCTTACAAAATGTACGTTTTTGTTCCTAACACGTCCTTAAAGGTATACAGGGAGTGCAGAATTATTAGGCAAGTTGTATTTTTGAGGATTATTTTATTATTGAACAACAACCATGTTCTCAATGAACCCAAAAAACTCATTAATATCAAAGCTGAATATTTTTGGATGGATATCTGTGAATATTTTAGGAGGATATCTGTGTGTGCAGGTGACTATTACTGTGCATAATTATTAGGCAAATTAACAAAAAACAAATATATACCCATTTCAATTATTTGTTTTCACCAGTGAAACCAATATAACATCTCAACATTCACAAATATACATTTCTGACATTCAGAAACAAAACAAAAACAAATCAGTGACCAATATAGCCACCTTTCTTTGCAAGGACACTTAAAAGCCTGCCATCCATGGATTCTGTCAGTGTTTTGATCTGTTCACCATCAACATTGCGTGCAGCAGCAACCACAGCCTCCCAGACACTGTTCAGAGAGGTGTACTGTTTTCCCTCCTTGTAAATCTCACATTTGATGATGGACCACAGGTTCTCTATGGGGTTCAGATCAGGTGAACAAGGAAGCCATGTCATTAGTTTTTCTTCTTTTAGACCCTTTCTTGCCAGCCAAGCTGTGGAGTACTTGGACACATGTGATGGAGCATTGTCCTGCATGAAAATCATGTTTTTCTTGAAGGATGCAGACTTCTTCCTGTACCACTGCTTGAAGGTGTCTTCCAGAAACTGGCAGTAGGACTGGGAGTTGAGCTTGACTCCATCCTCAACCCGAAAAGGCCCCACAAGCTCATCTTTGATGATACCATCCCAAACCAGTACTCTACCTTCACCTTGCTGGCGTCTGAGTCGGACTGGAGCTCTCTGCCCTTTACCGATCCAGCCACGGGCCCATCAAGACTCACTCTCATTTCATCAGTCCATAAAACCTTCGAAAAATCAGTCTTGAGACATTTCTTGGCCCAGTCTTGACGTTTCAGCTTGTGTATCTTGTTTAGTGGTGGTCGTTTTTCAGCCTTTCTTACCTTGGCCATGTCTCGGAGTATTGCACACCTTGTGCTTTTGGGCACTCCAGTGATGTTGCAGCTCTGAAATATGGCAAAACTGGTGGCAAGTGGCATCTTGACATCTTGGCAGCTGCACGCTTGACTTTTCTCAGTTCATGGGCAGTTTATTTGGCGCCTTGGTTTTTCCACACGCTTCTTGCGACCCTGTTGACTATTTTGAATGAAACGCTTGATTGTTCGATGATTACGCTTCAGAAGCTTGGCAATTTTAAGAGTGCTGCATCCCTCTGCAAGATATCTCACTATTTTTGACTTTTCGGAGCCTGTCAAGTCCTTCTTTGGACCCATTTTGCCAAAGGAAAGGAAGTTACCTAATAATTATGCACACCTGATATAGGGTGTTGATGTCATTAGACCACACCCCTTCTCATTACAGAGATGCACATCACCTAATATGCTTAATTGGTAGTAGGCTTTTGAGCCTATACAGCTTGGAGTAAGACAACATGCATAAAGAGGATGATGTGGTCAAAATACTCATTTGCCTAATAATTCTGCACTTCCTGTATAATAATACCTAAAAAGTACAAATGTGTACCTCACAGTACCTTAAAGGGTACTAATGTCCACCCGTAGTGCAAAAGTGTACTCTTTGGAAAAGGTACTGCACCAGAGACAGATTTGGTACCTTTATTTCTGAGAGTGTGCATGTCCTGAACTACGATTGTTTCAAATGAATACCTTTTACTACAAATATGACATTTCTTCACAATAATTTTTTAATTCTATCACAGATCCCCTTTAAGAGTGTTTGATTTCTTCAATGACTGGACTTTCGTTTATGGGAAATCTGGATGAAATGTGTGTGCTTTTCCTCCCCCATACCTCTTTGCGTGCATCAGCGGTGTGTTTGTTGCGGTGGAGGCAGGACTGGACTGTTAATGACGTTGTTGATGTGTTCTGGCTGGTTTGCAGTAATCTGGCCTGCTGGATGGACAACCCTGATCTCATTTAGCCTCCTCTCCTCAGCAGCAGTCATGTGATGCAGCATGGCAGCTGTATTAGCATCATTCTCTGGAGAGAGAGAGAGAGAGACGAGAGAAGGACAGTTTGAAAGGACTGTGCAGAGTCACATGTCTCACACAGGCTTGGGCATTACATTGCTGTATGATGTTTTAACATTTTAGACTATAAGAAATTATCACCAAAACTTTTATGCCTATAGTTTACGTGACATAAATTTTAAAAAGATTACTGAAGAAAAATCTAAAATCTCTGCATTTCAATATGGAAATATTATGTTTAATTCAATGCATTAGTTGTTCATTAGCACAATTAATTGTGAAATTTACTAACAATTTCTGGGAGATTTTATTTCAGTGTAGATCCTCTTTTTGCAAAATCTGTTTAGAGGTGAACTGTTAGTGGTGTTTTCACTTTTAATTGACAAAGTTTGAACATTTCTGGCGATTTAGCAAGAACATTGATTACTCAATTACTTAATTAAATAACATAAAATGGCAACTATTATTTGTAAATGTTACTAGTGACTATAGTAAAAAATACTGCAGAGTCACATGTCTTACACAGGCTCGGATTGTGTTTAGCTTACATTGCTATGTATATGTATGATATTATACAATTGTATACAATTAGAAATGATCACCAAAACTGAACTTTTATGCATACAGTTTACATTACTGAATGACTGAAGAAAAATCTAAATAAATATAAAATATAATCAATATAAAAATATATTTTTTAAATTATAAATATCATTTTAATATTGATTTAATAGCAACTTCTGGTAGATTTTAATTCAGTGTAGATCCTCATTTTTCAAAAGCTGCACATGTTGTAAAAGCTGTACAATGTTTGTGATGTTTTCACTTTTTATTAACAAAGTTTGAATATTTCTGATAATTTAGCAGGAAAATCAATTACTCAATTACTAAATTAAATACCATAAACTATTATTTGTAAATGTTAAATTAATTACTAGTTACTATTGCTAAAGAATCGCAGAACAAATTTAATTGCAAAATTAGGGCAAAATTTTTTGTTTTTTAAATGTTCTTGCAAAAATTACAAATCAGGCCAAAAGTTTTCTCTTTTACCCCGGTCTTTAGTGTCGTGTAAGTAAAAGTATTTTTAATATTCTGATTTGCTGCTAAATAAAATATACATTTATTATATATACTGTATTTGCTAATAATAATTTAGCGCCAATTTCTGGAAGATTTTATTTCCATGCACATCCTCATTTTTTAAACATATGGACAGTGAAATCAAAAACAAAAAAAAATATAAACTAATCTTGGACGTTTTTAACTTTTTATTTAAAAATCAATTACTCAGTTACTCAATTAAATACTATTATTTGTAAATGTTAAATGAATTACTAGTGAAAATATTGCAAAACAAATGTTATTGCAAAAATCTGACCATTTTCTGTCAAATCTACCACTTTAATATTAATTACTCAGTTACACTTATTTGTAAATGTTACAAATAATTACCAATTGTAAAAAAAAAATAATAGCAAAAATTTCAAATCAGCCCCACAATTTATTTTTTCCTCCTTCAAAACAAAAACAAGGTAAATATTATTACCATTTTGAGATGGAAAGATTCCTTTTCAGCATCATTACAGGTCTTCAGTGCGAGTGGAGTTATTCTTATTATTCTGATACAATATGCTGCTCATTTTATAATTGTATATTTATTATTATTCAAAATCAAAACAAAAAGTGCTTCAGGAATAGTTAATGTGTCAATACTCTTTGGGTAAGGGATTCATAAAGTTAAACAATGAAATTATAAATTCAAGGACCTGGAAAAATATGTGAAAAAAATATTATTTCATTGTTTTTATTTATTATGATCCATATTTGCTAATAATAATTGATCATTAAATTAACATATTAGCAATTGAGCATGAGAGACTTATATCCCTAAGACTTACACTCACCGGCCACTTTATTAGGTACACCCGACCCACTGCTTGTTAACGCAACTTTCTAATCAGCCAATCACATGGCAGCAACTCATTGCATTTAGACATGGTCAAGACAATCTTCTGCAGTTCAAACCAAGCATCAGAATGGGGAAGAAAGGTGATTTAAGTGACTTTGAATGTGGCATAGTTGTTGGCGCCAGACGGGCTGGTCTGAGTATTTCAGAAACTGCTGATCTACTGGGATTTTCATGCACAATCATCTCTAGGGTTTACAGAGAATGGTCTGAATAAGAGAAAATATCAAGTGAGCAGCAGTTCTGTGGGCGCAAATGCCTTGTTGATGCCAGAGGTCAGAGGAGAATGGCCAGACTGGTTCGAGCTGATAGAAAGTCAACAGTATGTCAAATAGCCACTAGTTACAACCAAGGTATGCAGAAGAGCATCTCTGAACGCACAACACGTCCAACCTTGAGGCGGGTGGGCTACAGCAGCAGAAAACCGGGTGCCACTCCTGTCAGCTAAGAGCAGGAAACAGTCTACAATTCGCACAGCTGACCATGTCCATCCCTTTATGACCACAGTGTACCCATCGTTTGATGGCTACTTCCAGCAGGATAACGCACCATGTCATAAAGCATGAATCATCTCAGACTGGTTTCTTGAACATGAAAATGAGTTTGGCACCTTTGGGATGAGGTGGAACGGGAGATTCGCATCATGGATGTGCAGCCGACAAATCTGCAGCAACTGCGTGATGCTATCATGTCAATACGAACCAAAATCTCTGAGGAATATTTCCAGTACCTTGTTGAATCTATGCCACGATGGATTAAGGCAGTTCTGAAGGCAACACGGTACTAGTAAGGTATACCTAATAAAGTGGCCGGTGAGTGTATATCACTTATAGCACTATATCATAAGCCTATAGTATTCATTACATTAAACAAACCCTCAATCATATGCTTAGATTATCATACTTTTTGTGGCGTTATTAAATGGATCCATCATATCATTCCCAGCCTTTGAAACACAGCTACATGCTGAATATTTAGATGACGCAGTGCTGCTTTCCTCAGAGTAACAGTCGGAGCTA
Organism: Danio kyathit; assembly: GCA_903798195.1. Lineage (NCBI taxonomy): Eukaryota > Metazoa > Chordata > Actinopteri > Cypriniformes > Danionidae > Danio > Danio kyathit. Next base: position 15,529,086 of record LR812539.1, read on the forward strand.
TGAGCATCTGGCATCTCTCCGCCGCTAAAGCTTTGGTCACTAATAATTTATCACACCACACGCGCACGCGCACACACACAAGCCAATCTCCTGACTGCGTATGCTAACAGAAAATGAGATTCTGTGCCTTGCAGAATTCCCTCCTACATGTATATTGGATTTGGGTAATAAGTTGTGTGCACAGAAAGTAAATGTATGAGAACAAAAAAACGAATAGAACGACCAATAACATTATGACCACACTCTGTTCTGCATTATGCAATCCATTATGCAATACAAAGGCAATTTCTGTAGAATCATGAATATTCTGTCAGACTCTATGGGGAATTCTGGGGCCGAAGAGTGGAAGAAAGCATTATGTTTTTGCTCATTTTTTTGTGCTTAACTGATGGTGGATTTCTTTTGCCACTGCATTATACAAGCAAAAAGTCTTTAAGTCATTTGTATATTGATTATTGAGGAAGTCTGAAAATGGCACATTCTCAATGTAGGGTTTGAAATGGCAAAACAAAAATCACGAAGAAGTGATGATGATTTAGTTTTATTAATTTAATTTAGATTGTATTTATTTAGTAAAAATTGTAAACAGTAAAATCAAATACTATTGGATTTAATTAGTTATGAATATGGTATAAATATATCTAGCTGTAGAAAAAAAAAAGGCAGATCCAATTAGTTAAATTCTATGAGATTTGAGGTTTACTTAAGGGTGGCACAGTGGCTCAGTGGTTACCACTGTCGCCTCACAGCAAGAAGATCACAGGCTCGAGTCCTGACTGGGCCAGTTGGCATTTCTGTGTGGAGTTTGCATGTTCTCCCCACATTTGAGTGGGTTTCCTCCAGCTGCTTCGGTTTCCCCCACAGTCCAAAGACATGCGCTATTGAATAAACAAAAACTTGCCGTAGTGTATGAGTATGTGTGAATGAGTGTGTATGGGTGTTTCCCAGTACTGGATTGTGGCTGGAAGAGCATCCGCTGCGTAAAACACATGCTGTAATAGTTGGTGGTTCATTCCAGATGAGTTTTAAATGGCAAAATAATTATTCACAATGAAGTTTATCATAAACTGTTTGTAACCTTTTGATTTCATTTAAATTAATTAATTTAGTTTAGATTTTATTTATGTAATAAAAAACATACCGTTTTTAAAAATGTATGTTGTCAGATTCCTTAGAGTCAATCTAAAAATGTTCAAATCGAATACTACACTGTAAAAAAATGCAGGGTTCCACACAATTCATTCATGTTGTCCCAACACAAATTGATTAAGTTAACAACACTTTTAACAAATTTATGTGGATTGAACATAAAAAATGTAATTGTCCCAATGAAATCTCAAGAACTGTGTTGTTTCAGCTCATTTTAAATAAGTAATTTGAACGAGCAAAAAAAAAAAAATACATTTTTTGAGTGTATCTGGTTTAATCAGTTATGAATATGGTATAAATATATCTAGCTGTAGAAAAAAAATGCAGATCTAATTAGTTAAATTCTATGAGATTTAAGGTTTACTTAAGGGTGGCACGGTGGCTCAGTGGTTAGCACTGTCGCCTCAGAGCAAGAAGGCCACTGGTTCGAGCACCGACTGGGCCAGTTGGCATTTCTGTGTGGAGTTTGCATGTTCTCCCCATGTTCGCGTGGGTTTCCTCCAGCTGCTCCGGTTTCCCTCACAGTCCAAAGACATGCGCTATTGAATAAACTAAAACTGGCCGTATAGTGTATGAGTATGTGTGAATGAGTGTGTATGGGTGTTTCCCAGTACTGGGTTGTAGCTAAAAGAGCATCCACTGCATAAAAACACATGCTGTAATAGTTGGTGGTTCATTCCAGATGAGATTTAAATGGCAAAATAATTATTCACAATGAAGTTTATCATGAACTGTTTGTAACCTTTTGACTTAATTTAATTAATTTAATTTAGATTTAATTTATTTAATTAAAAAAACATACCATTTTTAAAAATGTATATGACCAGAGTCAATCTAAAAATGTTCAAATCAAATTCTATAAGATTTAATCAGTTATGACTATGGTATAAATATACAGTATCTAGCTGTAGAAAAAGCCAGATCCAATTAGTCACATTTTATGAGATTGGTTTACTTAATATTCTGGGGCAAAATCGACACAATAGATGAATTAATAAGCAGCATTTAAAACACATTGGGTTTATTAATATTATTGCATAAATCTTGTTATTATTTGTTTCATTTAATGTTTAACTAACAAATCATAATCACGTAAAGTGTATTAGTTCAATTATGTTAAAAAGTATGTCATCCAAATGGATGGAAAGTTCTATACAATCAGATAGACATAAATCTTATTTGTTAGGCCTAAACATTTTTTTCGAGTGTATATTGTGCACTGTCAACAATATCATACAGTTACTGGGCACTGTTAGGTACACCTGATCAACAGTTTGTTAACACAATTCAGTCTAAAGCCTGTTTCACACCACAAGCGTGAGCAGAGCATGAGCAGCGCGTGTTAGAGCTTTCATACTAAACGCAGAAGCAGCACGTCAGCGCAAGGCGGGAGCGTCGCTGAAGCAGCAGTGCCGCAATAGTTTCGGCGCTGGGTCTATTTTTGCTGCGCTGCTCACGCTCAATTAAAGTGACAGAGCATTGATAATGACCAAAAACACATTGAATGCCAGTAAAAAGTAGCATTTTTACTCAGATTTTTATATAGTCAATCAAATGAACTTAAACGATTAAAAAAAGCAACAAATATTTTTTTGGGCCTGAACTACAAAACCAAATTTAAAACAATTTTAGTATTAGTTTTGCTTAAGTTGCACACTAGTTTGGTCATGTATAAATATCATTTTAGCTATACTGCATAAATATTATTATAACTATAGACCTACATCATCCTGACAATCAAAAACAAAATTACATGATATCACAGGCGATTGTCTTCTGACCAAGTGCACCTGAAAAGACATAAATGACACTCCTCAGAGCGTGAGAAGCAAACATTTCTTTAGGATCTATATCGTTTGTAAAATAAAGACTTGCAGGTTAAGGAACCAGCATAGGAGGAGGTTGCCGCGGGCCTTGGTGCAGATGAAAAGTAAAAAAAAAAAGTGTATTTATAGATCGATAGGTAACTAGATAGAATAGACAGAGATAGATTGATCCGTGCTGCCGATGAGCTGCACGCTGCAGATGCAGATGGTGTGAAAGGCAAACGCCTGCTCGCTGCTTCTGCTCTCCATACGCGCTGCTCACGCACTGCTTGCACTTGCGGTGTGAAACAGGCGTAACACGTCAGCATGTAGACTTTTGAAAGTAATGCATTACAATATTGAGTTACTTCCCAAAAAAGTAACTAGTTGTGTTACTTAGTTACTTTTTATGGTAAGTAATGCATTAAGTTACGTTTGCATTACTTTTTTTTTTTTTACGTTTCCTAAGGCTTGATCTCTTTCAGATCTTGCAGGGGTTTTTTTTTCTTCTTCTTTTTTTTTTAAATAGAAGAGCTCTGCAATTAAAAATGCACTGTATAACCTTCATCACTTTTTGAAGATCACTATTTTTTTCTGATCGGGTAGCTATTCGAACGTGAAAAGAATGGGTGTAAATGCTGTTCGACATGCATTCAAGACAGATATACAGTAGATATACTGTAAATCTGATCGCTCAAACCACTTCATGAGGTGGTCTGGGACTCATTCCAAATGAAACTGGACATGTCTAAATGCATCTGGTTGTGGAAGCCACATATGTAAATTTTACTTCTTCCAAAATGTAAAAAAAATTAACATGCGAGAGGCTATATGACATAGTCGGTTATAACGGTGCTGATGTAAAACATAAGATGACAGATGCTGTTGCCAGATGTTCCACCCTCTATGTACCGTTATGGTTCTCTGCTTGTGAGAAACGTTGTTTGTGATGAGCAATTGTTCATCATATGACTTGTGCTTATGGTTGAGTTATTGCCTTTGTAAAAAACTATGTTGTGTAAACACTGGTGTATGACTACACTCAACAGTTGAAACAACACAATTCTTGAGATATTTGGGGGAAAACTTGACCAATTAAATTTGTTAAGTGAAATTAATTGATTAGTATTGGGACAATGTGAATGAACTGTCTGTTTTTTTTTTTTTTTTTTTTTTTTTTTACAGATTTTTTTACAGTGCATGTCACAAAATCTCAATGCAATAGAGCAGTTTTGGTATGTGCTAGAACCGGAGATTCAATTTATATGCTGAAAAACAATCTATGAGGTGCAGCCTTTTATTTACACGTCTTGCATATGACAAGGCACAAAGACTCTGTCATCTGTTAGAGAAAAAATAATGAGAACACAAACAAGTTGATGGGATATTTCGAAGCCAAACTCTTGTGCAGCTGAACACTGTGATGAACTTAGTGTCAAGTTAATTATACCAGGCTGCGTTTAATTTCACCGGGCTGTCACCAAACTCCACTGTGGATGTCAGAGACGTTGTCATCTTTTCCACTTCTTCTCCGCATACAGTTCTCCAGTGTTGGGTTTAGGGAATGATATGTATTGTGCTTTGATTATAATGTTTTTAATTAAAAACCTACTCAGCCTTTTGTTGTTGTAAATCTGTACTTTTATTTCTTTCTACTGTGGAACAGAAAAGAGGATATCTTGAAGAAGGTACATTACCAGTTTTGCTGGCTATTGTTTAAGCAAAATGGATGTCTATGGAAACCAAACTCAACAATATTCTTCAAAATATCATCTTTTGTGTGCCATAGTGGACAGAAGTTAAAATGACGAGATAGATTATGAAAATATTTTCGTTTTTTTGGGGGGGGTACCATTTTAAATTTAACTTATAAAGAGTACTGCATGGTTTTGAAAACAAGTTGTGAGGATTTCAGTGGCTTTTGTTACAGTTTTTGGTTATAAACTTGTATTTGTGAGTTAACCTCTGACCATTTTGACTCTTTTTTTTCATGCATTTTGTAGTTTCAACTTCTAAACTCACAGTCCAAAGAAAATGATAACATGTTGTGAGATTAAAATTCAGAATCACATGGACATATAAGATAGAATACAATAGAAGTTGGGTGACACAGTGGCTCAGTGGTTAGCACTGTGGCCTCGAAGCAAGAAGGTTGCTGTTTCGAGTCCCAGCTGGGTCAGTTGGCATTTCTGAGTGGAGTTTGCATATTCTTTTCGTGTCAACGTGGGTTTCCTCTGGATGTTCCAGTTTCCCCCACAATCCAAAGACATGCGGTAAAGGAGAATTCAATAAGCTTAATTGGCCGTAGTGTATGTGTGTGCGCGCATGTGAGAGTGTGTGGGTGTTTCCCAGTATTGGGTTGCAGCTGGAAGGGCATCTGCGGTTTAAAACATATGCTGGATAAGTTGGTGGTATATTCCGCTGCGGCGACCCCTGATGAATAAAGGGACTAAGCCAAAGGACAATTAATGAATGAATGAATAATAATAATAACAATAATAATAATAATAATAATAACAATAACAATAAACAAAGCTATAAAGTCCTGGTGTATATGTGTGTGTATGTTTACCATGTATTCTTCACATTGTGGGGACCACATGTCCCTTAAAGTATAACAATGGCAGTAAATCTTGACCTTGTGGAGACCTTTTTTTGGTATAAATCACACAGAATTTAGTACTTTGAATATGTAATAATGCAGATTGTTTCCTTTGTTTGCACAGTATATAAATCATTATGTCTCTGGGAAGTCCCCATAAAAATAGCTGTGCAAGTGTGAGTGTGTGTTAACAAGAACACAAAATTGTATAATGCCATTGGTATGACCTAGTTGTACTCCATTAAGGTGGTTTAAGAGGACATGTGTCCTAGTAATTTAAAATGCTTAAAAATCCAACTTAACAAGGTTATGGTTAGGGGTAGGGTAAGGCCATATAATATTTGTTTTTTCTTTTTACGGTATAAAATGAAATATGTCCTCTAAAATCATATACAGAAGTGTGTGTGTATGTGTGTGTGTTACAGTAGGGTTTTTCCTCAGTTTTGGTGTTTGTCACCCCCTTCTGCTTTGACCATCTGCTGTTTCACAAACCCAGAGCTCCGACTGTCCACATATAATCTAATTAAACAAGACCATTGTTTTCATCATTTCACATATTATTTCCAGTTTAACAAGAGCTTTGACTAAAGGTGATAATAAAAAAATAAATAAAATAAAAAAAAAACCCAAACAGAAACCAGTGTGTGTTACTGGTACGTTTCATTTGTGGTTGCTGTTGGTGGCTCAGTACAATTTCATTTTTCAATCACTGCTACATTTCCTGTCCCTGTGAGAGTCCGATTTTTATGTCTTTTTTTTAATACCGGCACTTTAACCTTCCGCAGCATGTGTCAGTGTGGTTAAAGAGCAGAGTTTTTCAGCGTTCAGTCATAAACCAACTGCTTGGTCTCTGGAAGCTCTTTCTGTTCCTGCTCCACTTGTAAAGAAATATACTGCTTTACCAGCGGCGTTAACCAGCCTGAGCCACTCTGGAGGATATGTACACCATTCATTTTTTATATTTTGCAATTATTATAGTAAACTACATCTAAGAGGGAAAGCATTTTGTCACTTAAAATAAAATAAATATTACCTGAAATATTATATAGAGTGGAAGACAAAATGACTAATTAAATTTGAGTTCTTTTTCAAATGTTTCCCAAGTGATGTTTAACAGAAAGATTTTTTTTCAACACATTTTTAAACATAATAGTTTTAATAACTATTTTCTAATAACATTTTTTTTGTCTTTGCCATGATGACAGTACATATTATTTTAATAGTTGTTTTTCAAGATACTAGCACAGCTTAAAGTGCAATTTAAAGACTTCATTCATTCATTTTCTTTTCGGCTTAGTCCCTTTAACAATCTGGGGTTGCTACAGCGACATGAACCACCAACATATCCAGCATATGTTTTAAGCAGCGGATGCCCTTCCAGCTGCAACCCATCACTGGGAAACATCCACACACACTCATTCACACACATACACTACGGAAAATTTAGCCTACCCAATTCACCTATACCACATGTTTTTTGGACTTGTGGGGGAAACCGGAGCACCCGGAGGAAACCCACGCGAACACGGGGAGAACATGCAAACTCCACACAGAAACGCCAACTGACCAAGCCGAGGCTTGAACCAGCGACCTTCTTGCTGTGAGGCGAACGTGCTACCCACTGCACCACCGTGCAGCACCAAATTAAAGACTTAACTAGGTTAATTAGGTTAACTAGCCAAGTAAAATAAACTTATTCGAAATTGTTGCGAATAGTAGACGTGCAGACAGGGGTAGTTTTATTTCAGCTTTATTTTAGAATGGTCAGGGGTCGGAAACCAGCATATACAGTGTAGTAGACCAAGCGTCATCCAAAAACAAGCAAAAGGTTCAGGCCAGGTGGCAAAGAATCAAAACACGATTAACAGTGCAAGGTCAAAAACCCAGGAAACAAGAAACAAGTACACTGTAAAAAAGATCCTGGTTGCCTTAAATTTTTAAGTTGAATCAAATTGACCTTATGAGTCCATTGAACTTACATATATTATGTTAAACTGACTTAAAACAGCTTGCATAACTTATAAAATTAAGTTAGAACATGATTAACAGTTTAATAATTTACAATGACCTAAAAACATATGCTGTCAGGACTAATTGATCATATAATTTTTTTACACAGTGTCGAGATCCCAAAGCGCAAGTTTTTCGAAACACTGCACCGAATCATGATCAAGGTTAACCAGGTCATGTGACTAAAGTGTTTCAAAACACCAGGTCACGTGAATACAGTGATTCAAAGCATCGGACATTTCAGAAGCGTTTCAAGACCTGGCGAATCTGCATTTGACTGACAGGGTCGGAAAAATCTTTATCTCATGTAGCCTAGTGAACCGTTCGTGTGCACAGAGTAACTGTGCTGCAAATGGCCCGAGTTCGAATTCCGACTTGTACAAATATTCTGAAATTATGACTTGTTGTATTTTAATAGTTACTTTTTTTATGACCAAAACAAGACATATTAATTTACAAAGTGTTCATTCGGATGTCAAACCAATGTTAAAACAAAACATGTAACAAGAACAGAGCATTTAAAAACTAACATCTATAGCTGCATCACCCTGGATTCAAACCTATGAAAACCTCTTTGCTCACCACTAAAAACAAGGAAACCGCTTACAGTATGTAATGACTGCAACAGCTTAGACATTACACAGCCATGTGTGTGTGAAAGTAAGGCGTTTAAATAGTCTAGGTAATCAATGATGATGAGTTTCAGCTGTAAGTGTGTGTGTCCAAATGACTGTCAGCTGTGGCAGTAAAGATTGGTGCAATGATTTCTGGGATTTGCAGTTCGACAGGAATACAGCAAGTAATCTCCAGCAGATCAAACACTGCTGGCGATCACAACAGAAATACTGTAAAAATGTCCTTGCTCTGTTAAACATCACTTGGGAAATATTTGAAAAAGAACACAAATTTCACAGGAAGGCGAATAATTTTGACTTCAGGTGTATATGGTTGATACTATTTCAATGAACATTTTTTTTATTGCAATAACATCCCATTTCCACTCATTGACAATGTTTTAAAATATATTTTAAGTTAATGTGATGTTCTGAATTATTTTAAAATAAAACAAAAATAATATTAATATCAGGCTGTAAATAGTGTGTTTAATGCTTTCATTATTATCCAATGTTATATATTATTTTAATATAATACATTAGTTATATAAAAATTAGCAATACAATAATATTAAAGGTGGAGTATGTAAGTTTGACACCCAGTGATTAAACTAGGTATTGCATTCCTGGATCAAAACAAATGCAAGCACAGGTTGTCAGATTGAGGACCAACAGGAGGGAGTCTGACGATCAAGTCTAAGGGCTGATTTAAGTCATATTCTAAATAAAAGCAACGGCATGCGATAGAAGGAATATTCTCCATGTTAAAAGGAGTTTTTGTCTTAACTAACTCCTCTGATCGATATATTAGAAACAGTTTTTATTTTCCATAGCTGAACACCAGAAAACTGACAATGATCACCTCAGGTACACCTCATGTGCTTTATTCAGTGTTAAATGCTAACAATGTGAGTTTGAATGCCATTTTACATGACGTTTATTGCCATACTTCTGAAAGCAGCAGCAGATAGTTCACCTCAGATCTTGAAAATAAAATAAACCATTTGAAATTGAACTTTAGAACTGACTCAAAACCAACACATATCAGTGATTCAGCATGTACATTTAATAATGTTAAAGAGGTTTAATATGTATTAATTAGATTATAAACCTGACCATTTCATGAGTGCATATTCTGTGCTTCTGAATGGCTGTATTTAAATTTCTGTCATGTTTCGTCTGGTGCAAACAGCCAAATTTTTTATCACTGCAAATCTCGTCACGTAGCATGCTGTTAGGACATGCGGTTACAATGTAACCTGCTCACCTAATGTTTACATTCGTAATATTTATACTGTTTGCTAATTAATTACCTCATATGGGACTCTGAGGCTGTTTCTCAATATGCGTTCTTCAGTGATCTTGTGTTCTCGTGTAACGTCATCATCAGCTGCCAGTTCAGTTCCAAAAACTGCAAGAACGGAGGACGCGCAAAAGTTCCTGGATGTGTTCTTGATATTGAGTATGTCATGATGCAGGCTTGAGCGGAAAACTCACTCGAGAAGTCCCAGAAGTCATTGCGGCTAAATAAGGCGGTGGGAAGTGCAGCATACAATACCTGTTTATTATTAAAGTTCAGAGATATAACTTATTTATCTCAGGAGTTTCCCTAAACGAAACGGTGAAAGTAAACATTACCATGAAAATCTTAATAAAGGCATAAACACATTAAGGGTGTTTATTTTGCAGAAATTCATATTAAATCAGTTTATTTGTATTGTGCAAAATACATTTGTAAGGTTTTTGTGCATATATATATATATATATATATATATATATATATATATATTGAAACAGGGAAAATAATAAATCGTTGTATATGTACTAGTGCTGGGCCGTTAACGGCGTTAACGAGCTGCGTTAACGCGAGACTCTTATCGCGCGATAAAAAAAATATCGCCGTTAATCTATTCTCAAAGTTGGGTTGGGAGCTGGGTCTATTCTACGCAAGCTATGATGACTTTCACCTTGATATATTACCGCGGATGTATACCTGACTGGTGAGCCGTCTGCTCTTTTGAATCAAATCAGCAGAGGCTCTAACTGCAGTTTGGCAGTTTCACTTTTCATTTATTCCTTCGTGACAAACTGGGGTATTAGACGCAAATACGGAGTAAGGACAGGTGAGAGAGTTATGGAATTTAATGACGCATGCCAAATGGTAAGAAAAAAAACTTCCGCATTTTACGATGTGTGTGTGTGTGTTTGTGTATGTGTGTGTGCCGTCCTTTCTGACAGCCGCGTGTGGACCTTGTCGGAAAATATGGCGAAAGGTCCTAAAGACCGCGGTGTTTACTTCAATAATGCCACTAATATCTGCATACTCCACGTCTTAATTCCATTTCAGTGATGACTTTAGTCAGATTAAGCTCATCAGAATTCGCTGTTTGGAGCTTATGTAGGCCTACAGTTCAACATTCATGTTTAACTGAATAAACAGTTAGTAAACACAAGTACATCTTATTGAACATCATTTATTTTCATCACCAATTTTCATAGTAGAACAGTTTCTCAAGCAGTTTGTGATGCATTTTGGAAACATTTTGGAGATGAGACCCTGGTCTAATGCGACACCCGGCTTGAGAAACCTGTTCTCAAAGACTTATTATTGGGTAACACACATATTCTGAATACCTTCGGCAGAATTCAAATGAGCCATTTTAATCTAGATTAATCTAGATTAATTTCGAAATTAATCTAGATTAATCTAGATTAAAAAAAATTAATCTATGCCCACCTCTAATATGTACTGTAATATTTAAATAATTTCCCGATAAAAATGTGTGAAGGTCATGTGACTATCTCCCGAGTTCGTTTTTCCGAGGTAACCGGCAAGAACAGTCTTCACAAGAACGCAAGTCCGTTCTCTGCGTTCTTGGAATTGAGAAACGGCCTGAATCTGAATATGTCACAAGGACATGCTTTGAGAAACTTTCTGACTGAATGAATGAAATATGCGGTTTTCCACCAAGGCAACCCGGGGTGCTGAAATATAATTAGCTAAAGTGACAGTGGGCGGGTTAAAAGAACCAAAACAAAGACAGACGTTCCAGCACGTAATTCTCATTTTCAAAGCAGAATAATTGACTTCAGCATTGTTTTTCAGATAAACAATAATGTTCACTTAGCATGTATATTAAATATCTGCAAACATACTTTCAACTTACAACTTGAAGTTATCTTTACAACTTACTTTCGCTTTCTCAATGAAATCATCAAACTAACATTGTAATTAAAATTCATAAATTCTAATTTGTGCTGAAACTCTATTTGCTGAAAATAAAGTTTAATTTAGCTGAAAAAATGTTGTTGATCACTAGTTATGATATAGTAATTACAATTTAATATCATAATCATATCCTCTACCATTCACTCATGCTTTTTCTAGCCAGTTTATTCTCTAATAAAGTTACTCCTGTGGCTTCCAGCTAAACTTGCTGATTGAAGAGGCTGCTTTGTTCATAAAATTTAATTGTGAATCACTTTATTTTATTTTAGGCTCACCTTGTTAAATCCAATTGATATCAGTCTTCATTTATTGGAGAACACTAATGCGTTTTATCACAGTGAGCCATTGGCTACCATGTTTTCTGCAGCACAGTTGGACTGAAGGAACACACACACACACACGCACACACTCACATGCACACACTAATCCTGCATTTCCCCTGGAGACCTGCAGCTCCTGCATAGTTAATGAAGCAGGTTTTCCTGGATGGAGAGAGAAAGCAGAAGAAGAGGAGGAGAAACACTGATTTAACCCTTTCCTCATATTGATACACTGCAGAATTAAACTTTGAATATATAATAATTTTAAGTCATGGAAAACTCATCGAAGAGATGCTTGAAAATATTGCTTGCTTAGATATTTGTTTGACTGACAAAAAAAAATCTCTGTCTTATTGTTATTATTATTATTAATGATCCTATTTTTAAATATATCAAATCAAATCAAACTTTATTTCTATAGCACACTTAATTACAACCTTTCGACCAAGGTGCTGTACAATAGCAGTAGCGGGTAAAAAACAGCAATATACTACAATAAAAACAACAATATAAAACAATAGTAACAACAGTAAAAGTTTCCAAGAAAGAAGCAATTTAGTATAGCGTGGAACCGCCATTAGGGAATATTAAATGCACTCGAAAAAAGATGAGTCTTTAACATCGATTTAAAAATAGATGGAGTGGGTGCTATTCTGATTTTTAATGGTAACTTATTCCATAGTTTCGGACACACAACTGCAAAGGCTCTATCGCGCCTGCATCTGAGAGGAGATTAGTTTAAATGGCACCATGGGCGAACCACACCCCCCCTCCCACTTTATATTGTTATATTTATTTTTCAATAACAATTTATTTATATGTATTATTATTAATATTATTATGCAATTATTATTCTAACTCAGATCTAAATCTAATTCTAAATAAACAGAAATCAATCCTAAAAATGACTGGAAAACATGTAACTGGAGTGATATGCTAAGATCACTTAAGAAATCTTTTGCATAAATATTAAGACAATTCTATAGAATACAAAAAAAAAAAAAAAAAAAATATATATATATATATACACACACACACACACACACACACATATATATATATATATATATATATATATATATATATATACACACACACACACACACACACACACACACACACACACACACACACACACACACACACACACATATATATACACACACACACACACACACATATATATATATATAGAGTTGAAGTTAGAATTATTAGCCCCCCTTTTAATTTTTTTTTCTTTTTTAAATATTTCCCAAATGATGTTTAACAGAGCAAGGGAATTTTCACTGTATGCATGATAATATTTTTTCTTCTGGAGAAAATCTAATTTGTTTTATTTCAGCTAGAATAAAAGCAGTTTTAAATTTTTTAAAAGCCATTTTAAGGTCAAAATCATTAGCCCCTTTAAGCTATATACTGTATATTTTTTCGATAGTCTACAGAACAAACCATCGTTATAAAATAACTTGCCTAATTGCCCTAACCTGCCTAGTTAATCTAATTAACCTAGTTAAGCCTTTAAATGTCACTTTAAGCTGTATAGAAGTGTCTTGAAAAATATCTAGTAAAATATTATTTACTGTCATCATGGCAAAGATAAAATAAATCAGTTATTAGAAATTAGTTATTAAAACTATTATGTTTAGAAATGTGTTGAAGAAATCTTTTCTCCGTTAAACAGAAATTGGGGGGAAAAATAAACAGGGGGGCTAATAATTCAGGGGTGCTAATAATTCTGACTTCAACTGTATATATATATATATATATATATATATATATATATATATATATATATATATATATATATATATATATATATATATATATATATGTTTTATATAATTATCTGTTAAGACCCGACTCATGGGCGACAATTAATATTATGAAGTTCTACCTCCCTGACCCTTTTCCCTCCTTTCTGCTTTAGTCATGTTTAGTGAAAGTAACATCATCATCATATTACATAAACTTTAGTTTTGTCGACTTGCAAAACTTGCTGCGTGCCGACAACTATGCACAAAAGGCTGGTTTCATGGCGCATGAGCGGCGCATATTTTATTGGCGTGCATGCAAACAACCGAGCGGGATTCACACAGGAGCGCGTGTGAGGTGCGCGGGAATGGTTTCCTGCGTGCATGCGTCAGTTTGCTTTCACAAGCATTGTTTCGGTTGCATAGAGAATAACAAACTTGCGCGTGCAAAAGATGCCAAATGTGAATGGCCCCTAACGTCTTTATTCTGGGATTACCACTCTAAATTAATACACTTGTATAAAGTAAATCGTATCTCAATGCTTTTACTAGGGGACGTTTTTTTTTTTTTGCACTGTACCCCCATGCTGCCCCAGCAAGATGCCGCCCTGGGCGATAGCCCATATTGCCCATGCCTAAATCCACTACTGTTTGCAATAGATGGCAGTCAGAATTTGATCCAAGCGATCTCGTTTAGGCCTTAGTAGTGATCAGATCAGAAAGATATGGTGGCGCTAGGTTATGCAAGGTTTTATAAACAAAGAGTAAAATTTTATAGTCTATAAATATTAAATATAGTATAATAAATATTATTGTTGTTGTTGTTAAATATAATAATATTAATAATAATAATATTTATTATTATTATTATTACGATTATTGATATTATTATTATTATTATTATTATTATTATTATTATTATTACTACACTGTAAAACCCAATAAGTTAAGGCAACTCAAACCATTTGAGGAAACCGATTGCAACAAACCATTTAGGTTCAAAAACTAATCCTAACGAGTACTGTGAACTTAATCCATTTGAGTAAATGAAGCAATTTGAGCACAGTAAAAGCCAATAAATGAAGAGAACTCAAACCAACTGAGTACTGTAAAACCCAATAAGTTAGGGCAACTCAAACTGTTTGAAAACACCAATTGCTACAAACCATTTGAGTTAAAAAAAAAAACTAATCTATACGAGTACTGTGAACTTACTCAATTTAAGTTGAAGTAATGAGATGTTCAATTAACTCATTCCCTTCAACACTGAGTTCAAAACTCTTTTCAAATGAGTAGAATTAACTTTCAGTAAATTTTGAGTTAACTACACTCATTTCATTTGATAAAGTTGACTGTTGGGTTTTAGTGCATTATTATTATTATTATATAAATATAATAATAATTATTTGATTAATATTTTAATAATAACAATAATAACAACAATAATTGTTTTTATATTACTAATATTATAACAATATTAATAATATTAAACGTTTCTTTAATTCATAATTAAATTTAATTATTTAATTGTATATATAAATATTTTAATTTTAAAATAAAAATGTAAACTGAATATGCAAATATAACACACATATATATATATATATATATATATATATATATATATATATATATATATATATATATATACACACACACACACACACACACACACACACACACACACACACACACACACACACACACACACACACACACACATAAACACAAACACACAAATATATCAGACTGTACTGTATATTTATGATTGCAGTTGGTCTTATATATTGCATTTATTTGCATACTGAAATGTGATTGGAAGTTATATGGATAAGAAATTAAATATGCATAAACATTTCGCATGGCTGGAAAGCAGCAGAATGAGCCGCCAACTTATCCAGCACTTGTTTTACGCAGCGGATGCCCTTCCAGCTGCAACCCATCACTGGGAAACACCCATACACTCTCATTTACACACATATACTACGGACAATTTAGCTTACCCAATTCACCTATAGCGCATGTCTTTGGACTGTGGGGGAAACTGGAGCACCCGGAGGAAACCCACGCGAACACGGGGAGAAAATGCAAACTTCACACAGAAATGCCAACTGATCCAGCTGAGGCTCAAACCAGCGACCTTTTTTCTGTGAGGCGACTGCGCTACCCACTGCGCCACCGCGCCGCCCCTAAATTTAAACATTTTCTAGAATTTTAGTTGTGAATGCATTTATTCATGTAGTGCTAATTCAAAATTTTCATCTAGTCAGTTTAATTCACTTTTTATCCTGTGATTTTGTGTAACAATCTGTAATTTAGCATCTTCATAACTGTTGACTTGATCTCTGAATGTGAATTTATTTTGTAAATGATGTTCACTCTCTGCACTTTAACTCACGGTTTGTTTTCTCTGTGTTTGTATGTCAGTGCTGGATATGACGCCGTCCTGGACAGAAATGTGGCCATTAAGAAACTCAGCAGACCCTTCCAGAACCAGACTCATGCTAAGAGAGCGTATCGAGAGCTGGTGCTCATGAAGTGTGTCAACCACAAAAACGTGAGTAAATAATTAAATCCTGATCAAACGTTTGTTTTATTATTATTATTATTATTATTATTATTATTATTATCATCAGGGAATAATGTTGTAAAATGAGATAATGGCTGGATTTTAATAATGAATTTGATGGCTTAAAAACTAATTTATTTGAATAATAATAATAATAATCTAATAATAAATTTATATTTTTTTTAATTTAGATTTAGGTTATTTCATTTTGGTTTGATTTAAGACATCAATCTAGCACTGAGAATTTTATGCATTATTCTGTTGACAATTTAAAATAAAGCCTCATTATTATAATTAGTAATGGACCAACACCACTACTACTAATAATAATAATAATAATGTTAATAATAAAACCAAAAATATGTATTTGTTTGTTTGTGTGTTTATGTATTTTTGTATGTACAGTTGCAATCAGAATTATTCAACCCCCTGAATTATTAGCCCCCCTGTTTATTTTTTTCCCAATTTCTGTTTAACGGAGAGAATTTTTTTTAAACACATTTCTAATCATAATAGTTTTAATAACTCATCTCTAAT
The DNA here is from genome assembly GCA_903798195.1 of Danio kyathit. Taxonomy (NCBI): domain Eukaryota; kingdom Metazoa; phylum Chordata; class Actinopteri; order Cypriniformes; family Danionidae; genus Danio; species Danio kyathit. The sequence continues at coordinate 15,545,672 of LR812539.1, forward strand.
AACTGATTTATTTTATCTTTGCCATGATGACAGTAAATGATGTTTTACTAGATATTTTTCAAGACACTTTTATACAGCTTAAAGTGACATTTAAAGGCTTAACTGGGCAGGTTATTGTATAATGATGGTTGTTTTATTTTAGTTTTTTGTTGTTTTGTTTGTTGTTGTTTTGTTTTATTTTAGTTTTTTGTTGTTTTGTTTTTTGTTGTTGTTTTGTTTTATTTTAGTTTTTTGTTGTTTTGTTTTTTGTTGTTGTTTTGTTTTATTTTAGTTTTTTGTTGTTTTGTTTTTGTTTTGTTTTATTTTAGTTTAGTTTTTTTGTTGTTTTATTTTTATTTTGTTTTTTTGTTTTGTTGTTTTATTTTATTTTTTTGTTGTTTTATTTTAGTTTTTTGTTGTTTTGTTTTTTGCTGTTTTGTTTTATTTTAGTTTTTTTGTTGTTGTTGTTGTTGTTTTGTTTTAGTTTAGTTTTTTGTTTTGTTTTATTTTAGTTTTTTGTTGTTTTATTTTTTGTTGTTGTTTTGTTTTTAGTTTTTTTTTTTGTTGTTTATTTTTGTTCTATTTTAGTTTTTTTGTTGTTTTATTTTTATTTTGGTTTTTTGTTTTGTTTTATTTTAGTTTTTTGTTGTTTTATTTTAGTTTTTTGTTGTTTTGTTTTGTTTTATTTTAGTTTTTTGTTGTTTTGTTTTGTTTTATTTTAGCTTTTGATGTTTTTTTGTTTTATTTTATTTTAGCTTTTGTTGTTTTGTTTTGTTTTATTTTAGTTTTTTGTTGTTTTATTTTAGTTTTTTGTTGTTTTGTTGTTGTTTTGTTTTATTTTAGTTTTTTATTGTTTTATTTTTGGTTTTTGTTGTTTTATTTTATTTTAGATTTTTGTTGTTTTATTTTAGTTTTTTGTTGTTTTGTTTTTTTGCTGTTTTTTTCAGTTTTTTGTTTTATTTTAGTTTTTTGTTGTTTTTGCTGTTTTGTTTTGTTTTATTTTAGTTTTTGTTGTTTTATTTTTTTGTTGTTGTTTTGTTTTATTTTAGTTTTTTGTTGTTTTTTTAGTTTTTTGTTGTTTTGTTTTTTTTGCTGTTTTTTTAGTTTTTAGTTTTATTTTAGTTTTTTGTTGTTTTGTTTTTTGCTGTTTTGTTTTGTTTTATTTTAGTTTTTTGTTGTTTTATTTTTTGTTGTTGTTTTGTTTTATTTTAGTTTTTTGTTGTTTTTTTAGTTTTTTGTTGTTTTGTTTTTTTGCTGTTTTTTAGTTTTTAGTTTTATTTTATTTTTTTGTTGCTTTGTTTTGTTTAAATTTTTTGTTGTTTAATTTTAGTTTTTTGTTGTTTTGTTGTTGTTTTGTTTAATTTTAGTTTTTTGTTGTTTTATTTTTGTTTTTTGCGGTTTTGTTTTATTTTTGTTGTTTTGTTTTGTTTTATTTTAGTTTTTGTTGTTTTATTTTTATTGTTTTGTATTTTGTTTTGTTTTATTTTTGTTGTTGTTTTTGTTTTTTATTTTTGTTTGTTTTTTGTTTTATTTAGTTTTTTGTTTTATTTTATTTTTTGTTGTTTTGTTTTGTTGTTTTAGTTCTCAGACAGTTGGTCAAAAGGGCAGATGTTTTATTTGTTGTGATTGAAAAATCATAGTTGTTCTACTAAATACTGATTGCTTAACTCTTCTGAATTGTAAACATTTGGTATTATGTTGTTTAAGAATGTATATAAAACATATTATTATTATTATTATTATTATTAGTAGTAGTAGTAGTAGTAGTAGTATAAATAAAAGTATATTAACTTATAACAAATCAAGGTAAAAATCTATTAAATATTTCAAAAACACTTCAGAAAAGCCAAAACATGTCCACCCCCTAAAATGTCAACACTATTTTCATGGTGTATATAATTTATAATGTGTCTTCAACAGTAAACAATACAAGTGACTCTTCTGTGACCATCATATTGATCATTACTGTCTAGATCTAGTCTAGTGGATGATGAAAATAAACCAATATGAAAGTGGATTAATCGTGTTAAGAGAGGAACGTTTTATTTTTTTTCCAGCAGGACATTTGTCAGATCTGCTGTCCTCCTCTTTCTCTCTCTCAGTCTCTCAGAATGGGCTTTTAAAGGACAGCAGTGACGTGACTGAAATACTAATGTGCTTTTTTCTGTCATCTTCACCTCTTATCGACTGCTCAATGCTGCTTTATGGATCTCTCAGCCTCTTTTCAACGAAATGTTAATGAGTAGCTCAAATTAAACGAGAAGCTAAATAAGTAGTTGATTAACTCTCCTTTCTGGCATTCAAAATGATTTTATAAATTGTGTGTCTATTTTTAATGTGTCTATGTATTCATTATTTATTAAATTTTTTTGTTTCAGTATTTTTGTATTATATTTCACATTTTAATACATTTGTTTATTTATTTATATTAATAAGTAATTTACTTTTTATTTTATTCCAATTATTATTATAAAAAATACTTCGGTGGCAGGTACCTAAAAAATACAAATATAATACAAAGTACAAATACAAATAGAAGTGCTTTTGTTTGTTTATTATTTTATGTGATTTCATTGAGATAACGCTGTATTATTGATTTATTTTATTTTTATTTATTTAAAAAAAATTCTTTATTTATTTATTTATTCCAACTACTATTATGAAAAATACTTCCGTATCAAGGACCTGCAATAAAATTAAAATACAAACACAAATAGAAGTGCTTTTGTTTTTTATTTTATGTGATTTTGTTTAATTAACATTGTATTAAAGTGGTTCTCCCCATATCTAAATGGGAGATCTTTTTCTGTAAATATTGGATCCTTTACTTCACCACCTAAACCCATTCATTGTTGTGTTCCACAAGGATCTATTCTTGGCCCGCTATTATTTTCTCTTTATATGCTTCCTTTAAGCTCAATACTTCGCAAACATAGTATAAACTATCACTGCTATGCTGATGATCTTCAACTATATTTTCCTATCAACTTAGGAAAAGATTTATCATTAGAACACCTTTTCCTATGCTTAACCGACCTTAAGTCCTGGATGACCAATAACTCTCTGCAAGTGAAAATAAAACAGAAGTGTTATTATTAAGTCCCGCTGCTACCAACGATTTAATTAAAACTCAGCTAGGATTCCTAAATGACAATCTGCACAATCATGCCAAGAATCTCGGAGTTATCTTTGATCCACTTTTGCAGTTTGACAAGCAAATGCAGTTGTGAAGAGGGGCTTTTACCAGCTTAGATTGGTGGCAAAAGTTAAACTGTTTCTTTCTAAAAAAACGATTTAGAAATTGTAACCCATGCTTTAATCTCCTCTTGGTCAGACTACTGCAACTCTTTGTGCATTGGTCTACCTCAGTCAACACTCTCTCGGTTACAGTTGATCCAGAGTGCAGCCGGCAGATTAATAACAGGAACTAAGAAAATAGATAATATCTCCCCTGTCCTTGCCTAATTGCATTGGTTTCCTATAAAATTTAGAGTTGATTTTAAAATCCTTCTTTTCACTAAAGCATTGCACAATTCTGCCCCGGTCTATATCAGTGAACTTATTAGGCCATATACAGCTTGTAGATTCTAAAGATCCCATGACCAGTTTCTTTTGTCTGTCCCTCGCTCTCGCTGCAAAACAAAAAGGTGATTGAGCTCTAAACATCAGGATTTCTCCTTCATTGGATGCTTTTAAATCTAATTTAAAGACTTATTTTTACTCCCTTGCTTTTCAGTGACACATGCATGTTATTTCTTATCTGTATTTTAGTATTACATATATATTTCATTTTCTATATTTTTAAAAACCAGCTTTATTTTTATTTTTATTATTTTATTGTAAAGCACTTTGGATCAACTACGGTTGTGTAAAATTGTGCTCTATAAATAAAGTTTGCCTTGCCTAAGTATTAATGTTTTTGTTTTTATAATTATTATTGTATTTTTAGTTTTGTTTTAATCCAACTATTATTATGAAAAATACTTTGTGGCAAGTACCTAAAATAAAAATACAACACAAAATTCCAATAAAAGTGCTTTTTTATTTTTTATTTTATGAGATTTCATTGAGATAAGATTGTATTATGTATTAAAGTTTTATTATTATTATTATTATTATTATTATTATTATTATTATTATTATTATTATTATTATTATTATTATTATTATATGTGATTTTATTTAATTAACATTGTATTATATATTAATGTTTTATTATTAATATTATTATTATTTATTGAATTAACATTGTATTATGAATTCATGTTTTATTATTATTATTATTATTATTATTATTATTATTAATATTATTTTATGTGATTTTAATGAATTAACATTGTATTTTAAATTAATGTTTTATTATTTTTATTAGTATTATTAATATTATTATTATTATTTTGTTAATTTTTAAAAGTTTTATTTTAACTATTATTATGTAAAATACTTCTGTGGTAACCTGAAAAAATTAATTAATATTTATTGCTTTTTTTATTTAATGTGATTTCGCTGAGTTAACATTTTATTGTTCAGCATTATTTAAGTATTATTATTATTATTATTATAAAAATTTCTAACAATTCCAATACAGTAACGTTTTTTAATTTAATACAATATAATTTTAAACTTTTAATTATTATAATACAAATAAATGCACCATGCAAAAATAAGAAATATAATACAAATAAAAAATACGATTTGGATCATTATATTATGGATCATTATATTATACTGCACTATAACTGTACTAAAGTCCTTTTCTTGTTTCTCCTGCAGATCATCAGCTTATTAAACGTCTTCACACCACAGAAGTCTTTAGAGGAATTCCAAGACGTGTAAGTACTGACTGGACAATTTCCAGACATGATCTCATCAGATTTTATCACGTTAAAGGTGTGTAAAAGAAAATCACAGTTTGGGTGAAAATGAATGGGAAAAGTTCCAAATTATGGCGTAGCTGCGCGCTTTTGTGGTAAATAGATAAAAAAGTACAACATATCCACACAAACACTGCACAAATGCAAAGTTGAGAAGTGACTGTAAAAAATACCGAATAGTTTATCATATAAAAATGTATATTTCCCTACGTAATTGGTCTGTAAATGTTTGGAGTCAGGAGGACCCCGAGAAACCTACCTAACTGTGATTTTTTTTTTCCTGGGCCCCTCTAGGGTTAAGTCAATTGAACATAAATCTATTAAGTTTTATTAAGTAAAACTATTAAGTAACTATTAAGTAAAAAAAGAAAATAAATGAATATTAGCAAGTATTGTAATTTTCAGCTCATTTTACTTTGAACAAGCATCCTTTTTTTTGGAGTGTAGTGCTGTCAAATTATTAATCGCATCCAAAATAAAAGTTTGTATTTACATAGTGTGTGTATACTCACTGAGTATAAATATTGTGTATAAAAAAAACAAAAAAAAAAACAAAACCAAAACATATTTATATATATATATATATATATATATATATATATATATATATATATATATATATATATATATATATATATATATATATATATATATATTTTTTTTTTTTTTTTTTTTGTATTAGATATACATATTATATTTACACACATAAACAAATGTCTTTTTTTTTCTTTTTTTTTAAATATATGAATTTATGTGTATATATACAAGCACACACATTTAAAAGAAACTCCCAAAATTATGCCTGGTAAAAACCTTTTATGTCAGAAAAAAATTCAAATACATTCCTTTTGTGCTAGAAATGTATGCAAACTAGCACAAATTGAAAGAAGAAAGGCCTTATTTGCTTATTTAAATACAACATCATGAATCGTAATGCTAAAACAAACAATCAAATCAATTCTTACTGTAATCAATCAACTGGGGAAATCTGCTGATAAATATTAGTTCATTACTTTCCCCTATTCACCTGCAGAGTCTTGGCTTGATAATATAAATGTTTTTTGATTATTTTTAGTGCATGTCTACAGATCTGCAGTCATTTTATTAGGGTGATTTATGAAATGTGAGGTTAATTACAGTAGGACTGGTGGTGTTTGTGATGATGATTTATCAACTGCTGTCCTTTCGCTCTCTGGTTTGTTCCTGAAGCTCAAATCTCTTATGCTTTCATGCATTCATTTATTCTGCATGCTGTGTGGATTTCCTCCAGAGATGATCAATATGAGTCTGAAACTGCTCGCTCAAAGCCAGATCATTTGTGGTGGCGTTAGGCGCTCATGCAAATTAAAATATTCTAAATCAACAAAATATGAAACTAGTTTGTCAATGCTTGTCATGTCATTTTTTTTTATCTTTGTGATCTTTAAATATTTTATTATTAAATTATATTATCATATGTTTTTGCTTACCATAAAAGCAATGTTATTCATTCATTCATTTTCTTTTCGGCTTAGTCCCTTTATTAATCCGGGGTCTCCACAGCGGAATGAACCGCCAACTTATCCAGCACGTTTTACGCAACGGATGCCCTTCCAGCTGCAACCCATCTCTGGGAAAAACAATGTTATTATTATTATTATTATTATTATTATTATTATTATTATTATTATTATTATTATTATTACTATTATTCTTAAAAACACAATTTTAAAACATTTTATTATAATGCATATTTTCATAAAATTAAATAAATGTTTTTTAAATATGTGCAACAAGAAGTGTATTTTTATTATAAAATAAATAAATAACAATAATAATATTTATTATTTTGATTATTTTATTACTGTTATTATTATTATTATTATTATTGTTATTATTAATAAAATGATATACAAATTTATTTTATTATTATTATTCTTAAATTTACAATTTGTATACATTATTATAATGCATATTTTCATCAAATAAAATAAATATTTTTAAAATATGTGCAACAAAAGTGTACTTTTATTATAAAATAAATAATAATAATAATAATAATAATAATAATAATAATAATCATTATTATTATTATTATTATTATTATTATGTTATTGTTTTTTTAAAACAAAATTATATACCTATTTATTTTATTATTAATTTTTAAATAGAAAATTAATACATTTTATCATATTGCATATTTTCATAAAATAAAAAGGTTTTAAAATATGTGCAACAAAAAGTGTATTTTATTATAAATAAAGATTTATTATTTTAATTATTATTACTATTATTATTTATATTACTATTATTATTATCATTATTGTCATCATCATAGTTAATAACAAAAATAATAAATAAATATACAGGTCATTTAAAATATACAGACAAAGCGCTTAAAATAGCCATGCACCTTTATATGATTTCTGAAGGTTCAAAAATTAATAATAGCTGTTTTTATAACACAAAATAAATTGCAAATATGACATTTAATCCATAAATGTGCAGCCACAGCTTCTGAATGCTCAGCAGAAAGGAGTTGACTATACAATTGACTACAATCGAGTATCCCATTCACAGACTTGCTGACTGTCATCAAACAGCAAGTATTTTCACTGCATAAGAGCTTATAATGATCCACATTGATCCACAGCGGCCTCTATTGTGCATTAAAAAGACATGAATGAAGCCACGCCAATGAAATATGACACATTCAAAAAGGACTGTCATTATTGCTGCTATCCGGCCAATACAATTCACATCATTTTCCATGACATTTTTTCCTCATCCCTTTAGTTACCTGGTCATGGAGCTGATGGATGCAAACCTCTGCCAGGTCATTCAGATGGAGCTGGACCACGAGAGAATGTCCTACCTGCTCTACCAGATGCTGTGTGGAATCAAACATCTGCATTCAGCCGGCATCATCCACAGGGTGAGAGAGATATACCTGCACATACAGTTGAAGTCAGAATTATTAGCCCCCCTTTAAATTTTTTTTCTTTTTTTTTATATTTCCCAAATGATGTTTAACAAATCAAGGAAATTTTCACAGTATGTCTGATAATATTTTTTCTTTTGGAGAAAGTCTTATTTGTTTTATTTCAACTGGAATAAAAGCAGTTTTTAATTTTTTAAACACCATTTTAAGGACAAAATTATTAGCCCCTATAAGCTATATTTTTTTCTGATAGTCTACAGAACAAACCATGGTTATACAATAACTTGCCTAATTACCCTAACATGCCTAGTTAACCTAATTAATCTAGTTAAGCCTTTAAATGTCACTTTAAGCTGTATAAAAGTGTCTTGAAAAATATATAGTAAAATATTATGTACTGTCATTACAGCAAAGATAAAATAAATCAGTTATTAGAAATGAGTTATTAAAACTATTATGTTTAGAAATGTGTTGAAAAAAATCTTTTCTCCGTTAAACAGAAATTGGGGAAAAAATAAACAGGGGGGATAATAATTCAGGGGGGCTAATAATTCTGACTTCAACTGTACATATAGATACAGAGCGGAGATTAGAGTTATTAAAACTCTTTAATAAGAGTTTTTTTTTTGCATTTAAGATTTTTTATACTGTGCTGTAAGGTGGTCTCACACCGGATGCGCTGCTCAGCGCCGTGCATATAACAGTTGGAAGTATCGCACCCCAGAAATGCACATTCGAATGTAATTTAATATGAAACAATTCAGATGACGCTTTAAGGTGCGGCAGAAATATGAACAGTGTCCTGAGTCGTAGCTGGGCGCCGCGGACAGCCACCGACTTGTGGCGTCGGTGTGCATACTCTAATAGAAATCTATGTTTAGAATTCTAAAATGGATGGCACTTCGTGGCATGTCGTAGAGCGGCACATTCGGTGTACGACCCCCTTCAGAGTATGTAACTCATAAAATAAAGGAATGCACACAAATGGACAACCAAAAGCCGCACTTGGCCACAAACCGAATGCGAAATTGAAAATGCTTTGTAAAAATTATTTACTATTTTATTAACTAATACAATTTTGTAAGACTTTTTAAATTTAACACAATAACATAGATTAAACTAACTAGTCAAAAAAACACTAGTCAATAAAATAAACACATTTTATTGACAGTGAACGAGTCGAGAGGCTTAATTTTTTTACCAGCGCTGCCATGACAGCACAGCTACTGCAAGCAGATGAAATGACTTCAACATGAATATGTATTGTCTGCATTATTTAAAGGTGCTGTATGTAAGTTTTTGACTCTTCTAAAGCATAAAAATACCATAATATGATTGCAGATATTTAAGAAACATCCCAAGTGAACATACTTGTTTAACTGAAAAACAATGCTGAAGTCAGATATTCTGCTTTGAAAATGGTTTTTCCGTGCCGGAACGCTGTCTTTGTTTAGGTAAAGTTAACCTGCAGAACGCCAGTTTAGCCAATTATAATTCAGCACTCCGGGTTGCCTTGTTGGAAAACAGCGCATTTCATTCATTCATTCAGAAAGGCTCTGAAAGCATGCGCCCGTGACCGAAATGGACAGTATCAGACGTCGAAATGAGACAGATTCAGTTCCACATGAGGTTATTAATTAGCAACTGATATAAATATTACGAACGTAAACATTAGGTGAGCAGGTTACATTGTAATCTCGTGTCCTAACAACACGCAAACAGCAGTTTGACTCTTTGCACCAGACGAAACACGACAAAAATGTAAATACAGCCTTTCAGAAGCACAGAATAAGCACTCACTCACGAAACGGTAAGGTTTAGAATCCATTCAAACTCACATTGTTAGCATTTAGCACTGAATAAAACACACGAGGCTTACCTGAGGTGCACTGTCATAGGTTTCACATGTTGAGCTGTGAGAAATAGAAACCGTTTCTAATATCTCAATTCGAGGTGTTGGTTAGAACTAAAACTCCTTTTAATATGGAACATAATTCCTTCTACCGCGTGTCGTTGATTTTATTTAGAACACGGTTTAAATCACTCGCTCCTGTACTCAATCTCTGGCATCCCACGCGTGTGTTTATTTTGATCTAGGAGTGCAATACCCAGTTCAACCACTGGGTGTCAAACTTACATACTGCACCTTTAAATGAACTTTGTTTTTTCATGAGCATGTGTAGTTAATGCATAGATAAGTATGGAATCATGAACAAAATATCAGCAAAGCGGAATATTGAGAACTATTTGCTTTTCATGCGCTTTAATCGACGCAGCAAAAAACTGGCCTTTGCATGGCCAAATGAAATGAATGGGTTTCATATTGCAGCGCTTTCTGGGTCCATTGTGAAAGCAGCTTTACTTTGTGCAATGACTACAGCTGAAGTGAGAGTGAAACCAGCAAATTGAACATTCTTTTCACCCATTTTTCTGTTTTTGCAGAAAACTGAATGCCACTTTTAGCCGAAAATTTTCACATTTGATATTTGGTGCATCCCTAATAAAATGTGCTAAATTTGCTTTAACCTAAAATTGCTGGTAACCCTAAATAGGAATAAGCAGTGACCTTGAAATTTAGGAAATTGTACTGTAGGTTGTTTTCTAATTTTGTTCTCCACTATTGGTGAAACTTTTAAAAATAGTACCCGAAAGTACATTTTAATCACCAGTACTTACAAGACAGTTCACCCAAAATAACAATTCAGCATAATTTAATTCATCATCATTCAAATTTTTCCACCCTGGTCTTGCTCTAAATGTCTTTCTTTGTCATTTACTCTTATTTCCCTTTAAGGATTTGAAACCTAGCAATATTGTGGTGAAATCCGACTGCACACTGAAGATTTTGGACTTCGGGTTGGCAAGAACTGCTGGAACTAGTTTTATGATGACCCCCTATGTGGTGACGCGGTACTACAGGGCCCCAGAGGTCATTCTGGGCATGGGCTACAAGGAGAACGGTAAACCAAGCATATAGGAGATTGATCAACACTATTAAATAACATTAGACTATCAAATAAAACTACACTATTGGGTCTTGTTTACAACTTGAAAATAAATCCTCTTTGAGTGACTAAATTACAAGTAGACTTGGACATTTCTGTTTACACTTGTTTAATTCATCACTTTGGTCCACTTCTGACCACTTTTCTAAATTCTTTAAGCAGAAGATCTGCAAGTGGCTGAATGTACTTATGGGCTTTTTCTGATCTTTTATTGTATTTTTTTTATTCTAATATAAAATAAGTTTGCACAACTTACAGATTAATGCTAAATACGACTATGAAACATAATATGAAGAGCAGCAACTTTCGTTTTTTTTGTTTTGGGTTCAAATCAGGACTGGGAAAGACTGTTGTTAGGTCTGTCACAATAAGGAGTTTTTGTTGTGTGATATATTGTCACAGAAATTGTAGCGATAAGCAATATTATTGCCATTTTGAGATCATTTTATGCCACTGATTATATATAATGATTATATAACATAACGCAAAAAGCCAGAAACACTTTAAAATACTTATCATTATTAAGGTTATTTAGATTCTATAATTTGATGTTAAAAAGGTAAATTTTTATTAGATATACTATTAATGTCCTATCAGGTAAATGTCCAAATATTAACTTTGACACCAGTGAGGTAGAAGGTAAATGTCATTGTAAAATGGCATTATTTGTAAATTTGTAAATATATATTGCAACGGCAAAAAATATTGAGGTCATGTACAAATATTGCACGATAAGTTGATATATGAAGAGTTTGGTTGCAAAACGCGATAAACGTCATTTTTTGACATTTGGATTTTATTAGTGGAAATTACTGTTCAGATGTACCTTAATCTATGTGTGAACTGCTGCCCTTAAAAACATTTAAGAATGTACATTTTACGCCTAGTACAAGATGTATTTTTTCACAAAACGCGATATCCGACAGACCAGTTTCTTTACAAAGTGCGGTAACGGTTATAGAACGCAAGCTCAGCATCCCCTGGGAAGAGAGTCACCGTTGATGAAGTGCTTCGAGTTTGCTCAGTAATGCGAGTACTAATGTTGGTCTGTGTCATGCCGACAAACTGTCAGATGAAGATGTAGACTTCAACTTCAAAAAAAAATGTATAAAACGCTACAAAAGTGGACCAGGATAAAATGCGTCTGTCAACAATAAGCAAATGCAGCAGGGAACGAGTCTCCGCTGATGTCAAGAAGGCCAGGGAGGTTACAGTGAAATACTGCCCTTTTTCCTGCGCTCCTCCCCATCACAAGATACCTGTCTGCAAGGCTACATTTCTAAGTGTCCTTTGTAAGTTTATTTTTTAAATAATTTCTTACATGTAGCTGAGTAGCCTATCTGAAGATTTATTTATGGGGTTGCTCCTATTATTTATAGTCTAAAACCTCACGTTAATTCTTGTTGTTGATTTATTATCATAGAGGGCACAGGTTGTTATGGCGAAAAATAAACGGTTTTGCTTTTTCACAACAACCAATAAACTCTATAAGCTATTATTATTATTATTATTATTACAGCGAGCACAAGAAAGCAGCTGAATACTGAATGAGGATGACTCGCGCCAAAAGCTGATGTGATGCGCGCGACTGTTTAACACGCGTGCGCGCTCCCGTTTCCTTGCGTGAAGCTGTGCCTGGAAAGGCAACTGGTGTGATCGGTTCTCTTTCAAATATGTTTTTCTTAATGGTATTACAGTAGAATATCGCCTAAGGTAGATATATAGCGTTTTGCAAAAAAAAAAAAAAAACTTATGTTATGTTGTATGTGTTCTGGCCAAAACTAACTCAGAATCTTATTATTATTAATCAATCTTTGTATATACTATTCCATATATTTATGATGTATTGTTTTTTAAACCAATTTAAGATGTTTGACAATGTTAAGATAAATATGTTGCATTTTGGCATGGGTTTTCACTTATTTATGAACTATTTATGGACGTAAAATTGAATAAAAAATATCCTGGATTTGAAGAATATTGTGTTCCTGGCCTTCACTGAGCTCAAGTAATAGTTTAATGTACAAAAATTGTGAAGGAACTTGACTTTTGATGTCTTACATAATAATGTCGAATTCTCTTAAAATGGATTTATCTCCTTTTGCAATGAAACTCTTCATATTGATTATTGTGACAGGCCTAACTGTTGTGTTTTTACGTCTTTTATTTTTTTGGCTTCAAACCAAGTTTAAATCTGGTCTGGTTAGCATGTGTCAGAAACAATCTGCAATGTAAATTATTTGATCAATAGGTGGATATTTGCATGTTCACCCATATATGATTCATATATTTATTCTATGAAAGCCATCCAATCGAAGGCATATTCTACTACCTCTGGAAGTGGTCAAAAGTGGACAAGCTCATACTATTTCAGACCTGTATTCAGCAGTTTTGCATCATAATACCAGGTAAAAAGGGCCTTGGTTTTAAAGACCCCTTGAAATCAAATTAAAAGGTTTAGTCCATGTCAGTTCATTTAGTGCGTAAAGCAGTATGTTTTATGCAAACAATATAGTACACAATTATGTAGTCAACTGACCTCACCAAATGGCATATTTAATTCAGCAAAATCTTAATTTTAAATGTAAATTAGGCTATTTTGGATTTTGAATCATGTTCTGCATAAAAACATCCAGCCTTTTTGACAAAATATTAATACAATAAGATAATTCGTAACTGGCTATGAGAATTATGCAGATATTACGAATAATTAGAGCTTATCAACTTCCTGTTTCCATAGGAAAAATGAGTAAACGACAAATACAATTGTTAAATGCCAACATGTACATATTTAACCCTTCTGTCATCTTAGAATTTTGTCTACACCATTCGCCCTTTGGATCAAAATGTTTTTAGCAAGACGGTTTTTATTAAAGATTCTGATCAGCAGATTGTGTGCGTGCGTGTGTGCGTGCGTGTGTGTGTGTGTGTGTGTGCACGCGCCAACCTGATTTCACCAAGAAGGACATGTTCCTGTATTAACAATCAGCCAATCAGAATTAAGGGATGTGTTTACCGTTTATGTTAGGTTTAGACTTACGGTTAGGTTTATGCACTTCTACATGATTGTTATTCAAATATTATTCCCCTCTGATTTTGGGAATGATTTACAGTTATGGTTTGGTTTACGGGTAGGGAATAGGTATGGATTACATTTTCCAACAAAAGTGATGTTCCAAGATCAACATAGATGTTAATCCAGGATCGCATCGTATTGGCAAAATCAGGACCTACATGGGAGGTGTTTGTGTTGGAGTGAGCATGTCTGTCCCAGTAGTTCTTGTGGTGTAAAAATGGTTTTATAGCTGGCATTTGGTTTTATATAACTGTTGTACCCAAAATGTGTACAGCCTTCACGAAAATATGAAAACAGAAAATCATTCATTTTTTATTATTATTTTGGGGTAATTTCAGTAAAATTCACCAAACTTCAACACAATAAAACATTGTTTATGGGTTATTTATGCTGTTAAAATGCTGCACGGATTATTTTTTGACCCATAAGTCAATAGGAGGGTTAAATATTTACTGTAGTACAAGTAGAATTCAAGTTTTTAAGATGATTTCAGATTTTAAGCTTTATTATTTACATTTTGTGCTAACCTGCTACTAGTGTGCGAAAATACTAACAGATTTCACTGCTACAACTCATTAAAAAGCTAAATATTAGTGTGTAGAGTTTAAGAAATTGGAGGCCAGGCTATGGATTTCCTTCCGGAGGTCTGTTTTGATCTGAGCAGTTGTGGAATAATGGTTTTGTCTAATTACATGTGTGGCAGATAGAATTAGCCCAAGTGATACAGCTCACGTAGGTCTTTCTCCATCACTGATGACTGTTTGTGCTAACGCTAACCTCTCATTTTCTTTCCTTTTACTCTCTGTCATGCTTCTGTGCCTGCAGTGGATATTTGGTCAGTTGGTTGCATCATGGGAGAAATGGTGCGCCACAAAATCCTATTCCCCGGCAGAGACTGTATCCTTCATCAATCGCTTCGAACTAGCTTGATTTAGACGGTATAAATGATGCAAGCCAATAAGAAATTAGCATCAAGTATGAGTGAAAGATAGAAAAATTAGCAAGTATAGAGTGAAAATACTAAAACTTCAGTATTTTGATAAATAAACGGATGTGCATCTGTGAGAGACTTTTTAATTTATTTTATTTACATATTTATAGCCAGGGCGTCACGGTGGCGCAGTGGATAGCATGATCACCTCACAGCAAGAAGGTCGCTGTTTCGAGCCTCGGCTGGGTCAGTTGGCATTTCTGTGTGGAGTTTGCATGTTCTCCCTGTGTTTCCCCCACTGTCCAAAGACATGCGGTACAGGTGAATTGGTTAAGCTAAATTGTCCGTAGTGTATGTGTGTGAATGAGAGTGTATGGGTGTTTCCCAGTGATGGGTTGCAGTTGGAAGGTAAAAACATTTGCTGCGTAAAACATATGCTGGACAAGTTGGCGGTTCATTCCGCTGTGGCGACCCCAGAATAATAAAGGGACTAAGCCGAAAAGAAAATGAATGAATAAATAATTATAACCTATTATGAAAAAAATTATTGTATATGCTGAATAGTTACTTATAATGATCATCTATAGAATTTATCTAAATATAAATATTTTTATAATTGTTCGCATAGCTATACATTATCAGTGAAATCATATTTTTATATTAAGCATAATAATACTGTAGAATTCTTCTTTTATTTAATTTAATTATTATATTTATTTATTTTTTATTTATTTTTTTTCTGTCCACAAAAATAGTGGGTTTTTAATCATATTAAATTGTAATGTTTACATGTTTATAGGTACAGAAGTAAATAATTACTTATACATTTTATTTTATATTTTAAAATAATAATTTATTATAACTATTGTAAAATTATTTTTACAGTAACATATGGAAGACATTTTTTTCTACAAAATAATATAGTTTATTTGAGTTTATATGACTATATGTGAGTTTAATTTAAAACTTTTTAAGTCCATTATGAATGAAATTTTAGACTTATACAGGGCTAAATGCTAAGGATTTTTTTCCCAATATCCCAGTTAGAACAGATTTTCACTTGCCCTATCAAAAAAATGATTAAACTCTAATACATTTAATAATACAATATTAATAATTTTGTTTGAATATTTTTTTTTTATTAATTTTCAAATATATCCATTTACAAGCCCTATAACCCTTACCAAGAATAGAACAAAACATAGCTGTCAATTACTTCAGTCTACATTATATTATTAATTTAATAATAAAAAATTAGTTCAGGTTGGTATCCTCAGCAGTAAATACTGTAAATGGAGAACTTTTATGCAAATATTATTGTAAGGAAATTAATTAAATGCTATTTTAAAATAAAAAGTTAAAAGTTTTATTGAGGTTGTTGGTGATTGTATGGGTGTTAAGGGCCAGATTGTGTAGCTATACATGAACAAATGAAAATTAAGACCTGTAAAAAAGATTTAAGATTTACAACACAACGTTTTAGTAGATTTAAGACTTTTTAAAGCCTAAATGTAGCTTTTAAGATTTAAGACATTTTAAGACTTTTTAAGACCCCGCAAATACCCTGGTATATAGCATATTTGTAAGCTTTATTATTACTTTAAAATTATATTTTATTATTATAATTTATCTTTTATAGTCATTTTATATTTAATTAATATTATTTAATTTGTATAATTATTTTATAAATATTTTGTACAGTTATTAATAATAAAATTAAATGCATAACAAAATAAATAAATATATTTTGCATGTCATATAAATTCGTTTCATGATTTTGCAATCCACATGACACTTGACCTGACCAGTGTTCATCTGTTCAGGCATAACTAATTGACTAGGCTGTAGTTTTCCTAACCCGCAGGCTTCATTTGGTTTCTTTCTTTTTTTTTTTAGAGGCTATTTAAACATCCAAATGCTGTTTCAATCTCTTATTGTCACTCTCATTCCCTTCAGTCCTTTGAATATTGAAGATGTTGTTCATTAAGATGTTGCGGGATCATTGTCTGATAAGTTTGATGTCAAGCCCTGGTGCTTCCTCCTCACCGCGGTGTAGTTATTCCTCCTATAATAGGATGCAGTTCTCCTTTAATTGGCATTTAGAGACAGTAAAACAAGTGATATAATGATTCAGTTTCAATCTCCCTCTCTCCAGTCACTCATTACTTTGAACTTCACTTTTCTGATGCTAATGAAACCTAGAGAGTTAAATAGCAGTTATAGATAAGTTAGTCACTGGCAAACAGCGCTTGTTTTCTGCTCTCCAAACTACAATTAAGGTATTGATCCTGTAGACCAAGCCTGGCTTATTTGGGTCTTTTTAAAAACTCATTAACACATGCTTAAATTGACTTCACTGTGCTGTTGATACCTCTAGTAAAAAAAAAAAAAAATCCGTTACCAGAGCCTCAAAGACTAAAGCGTTTTTAAAATGCCCTTATTATGCTGTGTTTAAGATTCCTAGTCACCTACAATATGTTTTCAATCCATAAAAGCTCAAGAAGCACTTGATTTTCTCATAATATATATTGCAGTGTCAGCTCTTTTCTCACAATGTCTGAAATGGTTGCTACAAAGATCAGGGCCAAATCCGAATTCATTTACTATTCCCTAGTGGGAATTACATAAAGTCATTTGCCGCACAAACTCTCACAGTGCATTATGGGTATTCTCTAGCCATTGAGTGTACACTGGATATACACTTGTTATTGTGGTGCATTGTGGGACTGATTGAGCTCACTTCAGATCGTCCACTATGGTTTTAGACATCACTACAAATGGATGCTGCTTCAAATATTGCACGGGTTCTCAAACTCGGTCCTGGATTGCCGGTGCCCTGCAGAATTTAGCTCCAACTTGCCTCAACACAGCTGCAAGGATGTTTCTAGAAAGCTTAGCTAAGCCGCGGTCACACTGGACTTTCCTCCCCATAGACTTCCATTCATACGCACGCGAATGCGTCTGACTGGAAACGCAGGGTCATGCGTCCAGTTTCGCAGGTTGCTGTGGTGCAAAGTTCAAGTTTGGTGAACTCTGACCTGCGAAATCGCATCACTTGGATGCGTGAGACCAATCCAGGATCAAAACATGACCTCTCTGAACAGAAATTTAAAACATAGACCAATCGCTCGCTTTTTTTAATGTCTAATGATCTTGTTTAATCCCGCCGCTTTTCGCAGCGCCGTACGACAGAATTTCGCAAGCTCAAACTAGTGTGACTGAGGCTTTAGAGCTTAATTAGCTAGCCCAGGTGTGTCTGATTGGGTTTGGAACTAAACTTTGCAGGACTAAACTTTTCCCTCCAGGACCGGTGAGAACCCCTGGTATAGGGGACAGTTCAGATGCTGGTGTCTCTAAACTCAGGCTGCATCCGAAATTGCATTCTTCCATACTATATAGTACACTAAAAACAGTATTCGAGCCAAGTAGTATGTCCGAATTCATAAAATAAAATAAATAGCACTATGCGAGAAGTACCTGAATACTTACGTACTACTTCCAGTGAGATTCTGAAGTGCGCATCCGATGGATGCTACGCAATTCCATGATGCACCGCAAGATAATTCATGAATGGGAGTGAAGCGACGCAACTGATGCGGGTAGGTCATGTGATGATGACAAAATGATGGATGTAGTATTTCCGAGTTCCATTCATACTACTCACATTCATACTGTATAGTACAGGGGTGACCAACTCTGTTCCTGGAGCTCTACCTTCCTGCAGATTTCAACTCCAACCCAGATCAAACACACCTGCCTGTAATTATCAAGTACTGTTCAGGTCATAATTAATTTGTGCAGGTGTGTTTGATCAGAGTTGGAGCTGAAATCTGCAGGAAGGTAGATCTCCAGAAAAAGGGTTGAGTGCCCCGGCTATAGAACATGCATTAACTGTGGAGTAGTACATTTAAATTCAAATGCAGTACCTACTAAGTAGTAGGCAATTTTTGGACACAGCCTCAGACTTTCTGAACCAACTCTACTCTGAATGATCAGATGGCCCAGTCTGTTGTGACTGATTTAAACCAAATGTCTATTCCCACATAACAATGGCATTGGTTTAACTAAATCAATTTGTGATTAGCTCTTCAGAATATTTTTTTTTAAATTTTGCTAGACAAAAAAATAAAATAATTTATAGTGCTTTTTGATCTATTAAACATGAAACTTTGATCTATGAAACCTATATTGCAATTTGCACATTATATACATGGAAGGTCATATCTAAGCTCACGTGAAATCTGCAGATTTTCACAGATTTGTGAGCCCATCATTCAGTCTTTTTAGTGTAAATATATATATATATATATATATATATATATATATATATATATATATATATATATATATATATATATATATATATATATATATATATATATATATATATATATATATATATATATTTATTCAGATTTTATATTGAGTGCAGTAATATTATTGAATAGCATGCAAATGTTTAGACAAATTATGTTCAATGCAATTTGTAAAGTAATATTTTCTGTATTCTAGTGGGTGTATTATATGAGAGAACTGCTGTAGCTTTGTTTAGTAAACAAGTTGTATATTTTTTAATGCATTTGTTTTTCATTTTATGGGTTTTCAGCTCAAAATAATTTCCCATAAATCTGCAATGTTTTCTAAATTCTGCAAACAGTGATAGCAAAAAAAAAAAAAAAAAATGCAGATTCTGTCTGGTCCTGGTCATAAATGAAATAGCATAACAGGGGAGAGGGGTCTGGATGCAGACCTGGTGCAGTGCAATATGAGCTGCATTTAATACTTTTAATGCTCACACCTAACCCCACCCCTAACCCTACCCCTCACAGTGACGTCACTAGCTCCATTGAGTGCATTGTGACGGACATTGCATCAGTGAGATATGCAGTCTCAGCTTGCCTCATTAAAGCTGCATCTTTTCGATCGTATCACTTTCAGCCAACCTGCTTTAGATTATTTTAACATAGAAGGCTCCAATCTCCTTCTTTAATAATCAATTGCAATATTTAACGTGTGAATATGAACTAATGTTATTTGATTTAAATAACAATAACTAACAGTAACAAAATGTATTACTAATTGTTTGCTCATGTTAGTAAGTTAGTTAGTTTACATTAACTCACATTAACTAATTGACCATTATTTTAAAGGGTTACCAATGACATTTTAGTGAGGGTCATTTGTAAATCACAATCAAAATGGATGATTTTTCTCAGAAAAATGCATCCAGATACTATTGTAACAGGGTGAACTTCAAGAATATTACAAACTTATTAATTTTGTTTGCATTCAGTTTTGTACCTGCTACATGTACATTTTTGGCTTTGGCAAAAAAACGTGCCCTTAATGTCTTTTCGATCGTATCACATTCTGCCAACCTGCTTTAGATTATTTTAACACAGAGGGCTCCAATCTCCTTCTTTAATAATAAATTGAAATATTTAATGTGTGAATATGAAGGATTGCATTATCTCACTGGACCAGAGCGGGTTCATAAGTGAAGTGAAGTGAGCGACTCTTTGATGGATAATCTTTTAAATATGTCACATTCACTTTCCTCAGTCAGTGCTCTTTATAAATCTGTCGAGCCGCTTGGCTAGATAGCGTTTTCAATCATCATAGGTAGAAGCCTAAATGCAGATAGCATAATTTATTTATATATAGAAATCACTGCCCTTATGCATGTATGTGTTACCAAGAAAAAAAAACTGAACATGCCTTGAATCTAGCTTTGTGAAAACCAGCAGAAGAGTCCCTGCAGTTGCTAATAATACATATTAACATATTACTAACAGCACAACTACTAGAATCAATGAAGTCAAGCATCTGACTTTCTAAGTTGTGTTCTAATTCAGATATTAAATGAAAATGCGTGTGTGTGTCACTTGCAGTATGGTGTATATGGAATGTCTGTTCGTATGTTGTGTGTGTCATGTAATGCTGATCGCATGTTGTATGTGTGTGTGTGTGTGTGTGTGTGTGTGTGTGTGTGTGTGTGTGTGTGTGTGTGTGGTGCAGTGGACATGTGGTCTGTAGGCTGTATCTTTGGGGAAGTTATAAGAGGAACTGTGCTGTTTCCAGGGACAGATCGTATCCTTCCCTTCTGTCTGTTCTCCGCTCCTTACTGCTGTCTCCTTTCATAGTTTACTTGCCAACTTTTAGAGTGTGATTGTGTTTGTATATGTAAAATAAAAAATATGTCATATAAAAATATCCATCCATACATCCATCCATCTATCTATCTATCTCATAAATGACTTAGTAGTTTGAACCTACATTGTATCAAATAACATGAATTAGTATTTTAGGGCTGCACTATCATCCTTAAAGTACAAATGAAATCAAAACTAACCATATTGATTTTGTTAGCTCACATTGCTAGTTTTGTGGTGAACAATTAATCTGCGCATGTCATTATGAAAAAAAAAAAATTGTTGGTCTTGTAATCTAAAATGAACATCTAAAAATGCACTTCCTGTTTGTTTTCAGTTAAATTCTCAAATTACGTCTCTCTGAGGTTTTGGGCGTGGCTAGCATACTTAACCACGCCTCTCCAACTGTCAGTTTTCACAACAAACAGAAAGAGGAGGTCACTGTTAGGTTGTAATAACGTTTCTGAAACCATTTTCCCAATCTTTGGTAATGAAACAACTACATTACTACATCCAATCAGCTTGCAGCTAAAAAAAAAAAACAAGCCACGCTCACTGTTTTCTCATTTAATATTCCATTTCTCTAGAAATGGTTGCGACTTCCCGTTCATGGGGATTTTAATTATCAGAGTCTTTTAATAAGTCTCCTTAGGATTCTTGCTCTAAATATGACTGACAATATACTTTCTGTTTTATTCACATTCTCTGTTTGATCACAAGTTTGGGTAAAATATGGACAAACCCAGCTGTTGGGTTAAGAATCGAATCTAAAATTGAGAACTTTAAAGGCTTAGTAAGAAAATTATGCTAGTAATTACTCACCCTCATGATGTTCTAGTCTCTTGAAACCTTTGTTCATCATCGGAACACAAATTTTGATATTTTAGATGAAATCCTGGAGCTCTCTGACCCGTCATAGACAGCAACAGCCCCAAGACGAAAGTCCGCAAAAGGAAATCAAAACATTCCATGGGACTTCAATGTTTTAACTGTAATTATACAAATCCTTCTGTGTGGCAAAAACAACTTTAAAACTATTCTTTGTCAGGGCAAATTACTATGGGTTTACTACTATATATTGCCATTAGAGTCAGTTGTATTACCTGTAGTAAATGCGTACCATGATCTGATGCAGAAGATATAATTGTTTTTAATGCACAATTTTGCTAATGGAGTTTTGTATGATTACACCGGAACCACTGAAGTACCATAAAATGTTTTGTTATGTTTTGTAGAGCTCTCAGATTTCATTTAAAATACCCTAATTTGTGTCCTGAAGATGAACAAAAGGTCTCAGGGGTTTGGAATGACATGAGGATTAGTAATTAATAACAGGATTTAAATGTTTGGGTGAACTAATCCTTTAACCCAGTGTTTTGTTTTTTTTTTACTGTTGTTACATCAAATGACATGGCTTTAGAAAAACAATGGTCAATTAGTTAATGTATTTACTAACATTAAGGATGAATAATCTTGTAAAGGATGTATTAAACATAGTTCAACATTAACTAATGCATTGTTAAAATACAAAGTTGAGCTTGTTATCATTAGTTAGTGCCCAGTGAGTTAACATCAACTAATGTTATTTAACATTAACTTACAGTAACAAAGATGAATAAACCCGGTAATAAATGTATTACTAATTGTTTGTTCATGTTAGTAAATACATTAACTAATGGACCATTTTTTTAAAGTGTTACCAATGACATTTTAATGAGTGTATTCTGAAAATTGCAATCAAAATGAATGATTTTGCTCAGAAAAATCAGAACAAAAAAAGATAAATAGTACACATTGAAATGTACAGCAATAACAGCTGTAGCCATACAGTAGTATTACAAAAGAAAAAAGTCCTAAATCTGACAGAAACAGCCCTGTTTTTATTAGACTCACTATGTAACCTGATTTTGGAAGCTATTTGGAGAGCTAAAGCCGCCAGGCAGCTGTTATTGTTTGGCTTCCTTCAACATCATGTTGAGATTGAGCGAGATAGAAAGAGAGAGTGAGAGAGATACGGGCTGGCTTTGTGTTTATAGGAGCCTGAAATGTCTCGTTCCTGCAGGATGACGTAATGTGCTCCTGACGGCCCTTTGAACCGGGACCCCCTTTGTGGGAATCATGGGAAGCCTGGAGAGCCAAAGCAGTCATGTGACTCTATGAGGAGAACCGGGCTCCATTCCCCCCCCTTTCTGTTGCTAAGCAGCCATAGAGACGACTGTGAAGGTCTTCAGGATCCATTCAGTTCATCTGGATCAGAGCTAATGCTGGAAAACATTCTCTTAAACGCCAATAATAAAGAGCGCTGAATGCCAGCAGTCTCTCTCTCTATCTCTCGCTCGATACCCGTGCTTCTGCCCTCATTTCCCACCGATACTCTTCTGTGATAATGATACGGTTGAGGAGAGAAATGGCAAGGTGTGCACTTCGGATTTATGAAATAAGATTAGATGAGCGTCAATTTTGTTAACAAAATCTATCATGAAAAATTATCTGGATTTTTTATTAGGTAAAACGTTAATATTTGCTTTATTCTGAAAGGCTGCTTTTATGCTGCATGGTTCAAGTGACTCAATTCCGATTTTTTTCCCCCATGTGGAACAGATATGGCCCACGTACGTGTAAACGTATTACTGTTTTACTCAAATCAGATTCAGGCCTTGTTCATATGTGGAAATGTATTCGATTTGAATCGGATCTGTGCCATCGTGTCTACAGTGTAAGCATAGACATATACACTAGATATCACATAGGGACCCTGAGCATGCATCAATAGCGCCGCCACATTTGTACAGTGCTCCCAGGACAAAAGTCATTCAACCGCACTAGACAAGACTGTGCCAATGTGAAGATGCTGGACTTTAGCGCTGTGTACGGATGCACTGTAGTAACGAGCAAACAAAGCACAAAGGCATCACATTTCATAGGTAACATTTTGTTTTTTACGTTTTTGTATGTTATGAACTCTTGTGCTCAACAAGCAACGTTATTGATGATAATACAGTCACCTACTGCATTCACCATAAGGCAAAAGAGCAGCAACTCACACTAAATTCTAGGCTTATGCTAGTTTTGTTGAACAAAATAAGCAAACGATGTTATAAAATATATAACAACAAGACGCTGAGGTGCCAGAAACTTGTATTATTGTCAGCTAAGTGAACGAGTTGTTCATAACGAGATTCATTTACAAACAAATCGCTCCCTCTGTTAGAATGAAAAGTGAAAGCAGGAGAGGGGGTGTGTTTCAGGATTAGATCAAATTAAACAGGGAGGGAGGATAATACATTTCCATGCACACAAACACATGCTTTTTGTCGGCAATGCCCGTGCGGTCACATCTATTAATGTAGAAAAATTATGTAAAATAAAAATTTTTGTAATTAAAAAAAATATTTGCATACTGACCACCGGGAAAACTTCCGATCATAGATATACGTGTATATCTCTGGTTTTAGATGGCCACAGTCCTCCACTACACCTTGGTCCCGCATTCATTTCAAAAAAGTGCTACCCTGTACTAAAATGGCGGCTCTATTGACGCATTCCTTCTAATAGACCCTAACAGCAGGGTAGGCGACATATAATGTATATATCTATGCAGTGTAAGCAGGTAGATCGGATTTTCACCTGTCAATGCAAGTTGTGCATCATTAAAGGGCACCTAGTTTACCCCTTTTAAAAGATTTAATATTAATATCATGGTTCGTCTGAGTGTGCCAGTTCAAAACACAATTCAAATTTTATTATTTTAATGTGTTAAAAAGTGTCATTTTGGGGGCTTGTACACAGGTCATTGTGTTGCTTTACATGAAAATTAGTTTCGACTTCCCGCACAACTTAACAAGGGGGCGGAGCCAAGAGCTCACCGGCTTTGTGTATGGCAACAGACAGGCAGACAGAGAGAATCAACATGAGTGAGAGGACCAGCATTCAACCGTACATGTACGACTCGGACACAGACTAGGCAGACACTACTGTTGAGGAATCAATATTCCTAATGTGCCAGAATGAGTGGTAGTTACAAAATCATTTGTGTCTTTGTATAGTTTTACAGCCGCTATGTAACGATGCATGCGTCATTCGTATAGGGATGCCCACCTAAAGTTACTAACAATGGCGCCGATGAGAGCGATCATGTGGTGAATGTTGATCCGCCAGCCGAGATCAATCGAGCGTTTTCGGAGAGAGTGCTAAAAGACTCGGTGGATCAGCTGTTTTTAATGGTCCAAATCTCAATACGTTGCATTCACTGCGTGTTCAGCGCAAATGTCTGCTAAATGTAAAATCTCTGTTGCTCATTCGCAGGAAGACGATGAAGGCTCTTGTGTTGAGCCCAATGACCCTTACATCCAAAAATAGAGCAAGGGTGTTCCTTTGGTGACATCACTTTGACTCACACGCTGAAAATGGCGGATGTGAAAGAACAAACTGAGGATGTGGTAATGCACGCCTGTCAATCAATATTGGTGGGCGGGGGGACCGCACTCCTACGTCAAGTTAGGGTCGTTCTCAAAACCGATCCAATCGGTCCACCGTTTTTATGTTGTTGAATTGAAAAAAAAAAAGGACTAGGTGTGTTTATGTCACCCCAATATGACGGTCTATACACTATACCTACACATATGTCTGTCCAAACAGCTTGAAAAGTAGATTTTTCACCATAGGTGCCCTTTAAAAACCATAGCGAATGACGGAAACTCTGACACTTTCATTTCAGAACAGACTTCAGCAGAGTCCCAAACCTTAAATCTCATACACGAGGACTGAAAAAGCTTTTATTTAGTCATATAGCACAAGTATTTAAGCATGTTAAAGTTAATTCTACTCATTTGAAAAAAGTTTTTAACTCAGTGTTGAATGTAATGAGTTAACTAAATACCCCATTGCTTCACCTTAAATGGAGTAAGTTCACAGTACTCATATAGATTAGTTTTTTAACTCAACTGGTTTGTAGCAATCTGTTTCCTCAAATGGTTTGAGTTGCCTTAACTTTTTGGGATTTACAGTACTCAGTTGGTTTGAGTTCTCTTCATTTATTGGGTTTTACTGTGTTCAAATTGCTTTGTTTACTCAAATGGATTAAGTTCACAGTACTCATTAGGATTAGTTTTTGAACTTAAATGGTTTGTTGCAATCGGTTTCCTTAAACGGTTTGAGTTACCTTAACTTTTTGGGTTTTACAGTCAGCAAAAATGTTATGATCAAAAATAAAGTAAAAGAGTAATATTGTAAAATATTACATTTGTTTCATTTTAAAAATAATTTATCAAAAATAACAGTGAAAACATTTTTAATGTTACAAAATAACTAATTGTTAATTAAACTTATTCCTAAAAATTTACATATTCATTAAAAAAAAAATCAGGATTTGATCAAGAATAACTTTTATTAATAATAGAACAAATCAAAATACTAGAATAATTTCTGACACTGAAGTAGTAGTAATGCTAAAAATCAGCAGTGGCTCAGTGAATATATTTAAATAGAAAGCAGTCCATTTCAATTACAACAATTTAAAAATATTACTGTTTAACTGTATTTTATCAAATAAATACATGCTTGGCAAGCATAAAATACTAGTGTAAATAAAAATAAATAATTTATTAAAATGTTGTATATATATTTTTAATCACTCATAATATGTCTTTTAATCCAACTGGCACAGACTGTGGGTTGTTTTGTGATCACAGCACGTTCTCACACACCTCAATGTGTTTAATCATGGTCAGTCATCTGTACGTCCATATCTGATCTTGTTTATACGGTCTACAGCCTGGTAATTGTTTGTTTGAATGACCTTGTCTGCACCTCTGCAAATTACATTGAAAACATCTCACTCACAGAGGGAGAAGAGGATTGTTTGCTTGGTTTGATTGCTTGTTTACAGCCAGAGGCGATTAAGAATGCATGTGAATTATTAAAAGATAATAGCATGGACTGGAAGCCTGATAACAGCTTGAGTCCCTAACCATTCATGAGCTCAGAGTTCACTATAGATCTCTACGTTATGTTCCACAACACGTGTGTATAAGGGTGATCTACTTTAGTCAATCACAAACTTTAGTCAATCAATCAACAAACACTCAATCAGTCATTCACCCAACCAATCAATCAGTCATTCAGACAACCAATCAGTCCTTCAGACAACCAACCAATCAACAAACACCCAATCAGTCATTCGGCCAACAAATCAATCAGTAATTCAGATAACCAACCAACAAATCAATCAGTCAATCATTAAAATCAATCAATCAACATACCAACCAATCATTCAAACACTAAATCAATTAACCAATCATTCAATCAATCAGTCATTCAGCCAACCAATCATTCATTCAGACATTCAACCAACCAACCAACCAACCAATGAATCAAATCAACAAACACTTAAGCCGCGGTCACACTGGACTTTTCCCTCCATAGACTTCCATTCATACGCACGCGAATGCATCAGACCGGAAATGCAAGGTCATGCGTCAGATTTCGCAGGTTGCTGCCGTGCAAAGTTCAAACTTGGTGAACTCTGACCTGCGAAATCGCATCACTTGACTGCGTGAGACCAATCCAGGATCAAAACATGACCTCTCTGATCAGAAATTTAAAACATGGAGCAATCGCTCGCTTTTTTTAATGTCTAATCATCTTGTTTAATCCCGCCCCTTTTTGCAGCGCCATACGACAGAATTTCGCAAGCTCAAACTGTAGTGTGACTTCGGCTTTAATCAGTCATTCAGCCAACCAATCAATCAGTAAAGTAACTCAGGCAGTCAATCAATCAATCAATCAATCAATCAATCAAGTCATTCAACATACCAACCAATCAACCAAACAGACCATCAACAAAACATTCAATCAATCAACAAATCACTCAATCAATCAGTCATTCAGCCAAACAACCAATCAGTCATTCAGACAACTAACCAACCAACCAACCAACCAAACACACAATCAACCAATCAGTCATTCAGACAACCAACCAACCAACCAACCAATCAATCAAATCAACAAACACTCAGTCATTTAGACAACCAATCGATCAGTCAGTCAGTCAGTTAATCAACATACCAATCAATCAATCAGCCATTTAGCCAACCAATCAACCAACTAACCAATCAATCAATCAACCAGACAATCTGTCAGCCTCAAAATGTGCAACTGTTACTCCTCCTGTAAGGTCATTTAATCAACAAAGAAAATGTAAATGAAAACAAAGCTTATTGATTGGCTGTCTAATCCTATTATCACTTTAAAATAACAAATAATGTAGAGGTCTGCACAGGACTGCTTTTTTTAGACCCGCTTCGGCAAGGTTTATTCCACACCCAACCGCTCCCATTGTATATTCAGTCTTTGTGCCATCATTGGTTGATCTCAGAAAAAATTTTTGCATTCAATTGTTTCGACTGGCTTCTGATGATTGACACCCTCTCATTAGCATCTTGAGCTGAGGAAATGTAAATACGGAACTGCGTTCAAAAATGTATTGTTGTAAGTTGTGTATGTATTGTTGAAAATGTAAATTTGAAAGGAAAAAAAAAATCAACAGGAAATCTGTTAAGAAATAACGCACGGAACGCTATATTGTTAGACAGCCTGCTCCCGTTCAAACTACACCAGAGTTACCAACCGGTACTGTGTTTTATTTGGAAATATTATTATTCCCACACTGCACAGCCACAGGAATGCAGACCTCTAATGTACAGTCTGGTTTATTTATTTATGATTGTACTTCTACGATTATTGCCATCTTTTTATTTATTTTTTCTTTCATTTTGATTTCCAAAAATAATCCTCACTGTAGTTGAGGATTGTAAATGATAATAAAGCTTGTTAACAAGTTTATAATGATTTATGAAGGAATTATATGGTTTTGTTTCGTTATTTGATCTGTATTTACAAGTAGGTTATTCAGCCCTACTTTCTGTCCAGTCGAATCTGGTGTCTTTGCACCCCCTTACAAATGGTTGTTACACCTAAAACAAATTTTGGTCATCGCTACTCCAGCAGTACATGCGGCGGTAGTCATCTACTGTCTTGTAGTTAAGTAAATTAACAGATTTTCATTTTGGGGTGAACTATCCCTTTAATGTGTGAAGTTTTAATCATGTGTATGCATGGTTGTGTGTGAGTTGTAAGCTAGTTTTTGACTTGGAAATGAACTTTTAGAAGATTTCACTAATTCAAATGCACTATGAAAATGAGAACTGTAATACTGTGTAGTATTATAAAATATGCTAATATTAGATCTTGGATTGGGTGTCAGGAGAGTTTAATTGTAAATCATTTTTCAAACTAAATTTGCAACTCAAGTATCATGAACATTCGTTTATCTCATCTAGTTTGTACTGATTTGGTTTCTTTTCCATTTATTTACTACAAATGAAGGCTTTTGCTCCTCTCGGCGCCTCATTATGAACCCTCCGAGTGTTTTAACCTCTCCAGATTTAGTGCTTATTATCCTGCAGTCGAAGTGTAATCAAACTTTATGTTATTACCGATGGCATTTTTAGGCTCACGGCAATTGCTTTTATGTTCATCTTGTGTAATCGTGTTAGAATAA
The DNA here is from genome assembly GCA_903798195.1 of Danio kyathit. Lineage (NCBI taxonomy): Eukaryota > Metazoa > Chordata > Actinopteri > Cypriniformes > Danionidae > Danio > Danio kyathit. Next base: position 15,575,169 of record LR812539.1, read on the forward strand.
CCACATTATGTTGTTATCTTGTATTTTATGCTCCATTTGAAAGTGAAATATCATACTTTATGTAATGCATAAACAGCTTGAGGGGCTGTATAGGTGTTTTTTTCCATGACTCCACCCATATTCAGATATCGACCAATGGAATAAGGTTATAGAGCAGCTGGGCACGCCCTCTCCTGAGTTTATGAAGAAGCTGCAGCCGACAGTGCGCAACTATGTGGAGAACAGGCCAAAATACGCCGGTCTGACCTTCCCCAAACTCTTCCCTGACTGCCTGTTCCCTGCAGACTCCGAGCACAACAAACTCAAAGGTACGTGTCGTCGGAGATATCAATTTGTATGTTTGTTTGTTTTCAACATTGAATTTCATGACAAATTATAATGAAGTTCACCAGTCATATTTCACCTCAAACTAAACCCAAATTAAATTAAATTAAAGTTAAATAAATAAATATTAATAAATAAATAATTTTAATTACTAAAAACATTGTCATTTTAATAAAATTTCAACTGTTCATGTCCACAACTATAACATAAAACATTTTATTTTCGTATTAGTTAAAATATACAGTTGAAGTCAAAACTATTAGCCTTCCTGTAAAATGTTTCCCAAGTGATGTTTTACACTGAGAAGATTTTTTCAACACAATAGTTTTCATTACTAATAGCTAATTAACTTAGTTTTTTTTATTATTATTTCGTTTTTTGCCATGATGACAGACCATAATATATACAGTAAGTATTTATTTTAATGTTAATAGTGTTTATAGCTTAAAGTAGGGCTGGGCGATAAAATCGATATCGGTATTTATTGACTGAACACCATTGTTAATATCGATAATTAAAAAATGAAGAAAATGTAGTTTCAGTATGAATCGCTATAGTTTTATCAAAATGTGGCTGCTGAGAGCGCGCCTTGGAAGTAATGTCAAAAAGCTTAGAGTGTCTGTTTGTGATTTCCAATAGAGGCGCGTGGGCGACGTGCACACGGAAGCACCGCAATTCATGCAAGTAGAACTATAGTAACCAATCTGCTTTAAAATACACATTTCAGTAATAATGGCAGACTAATTACCTCAGACAAAAAAAAAAGCATGTGCTCACCCTTGTCACTTCAGGTCAGATTAACAACATACGCAAAATGAGTGCCGTATAGCTGCAGTGTAAATAAAAAAGGATGTCGCCAGAGTGGCTTTTTGGTTTCTTTTCTTGTGCATCTCAGCCACTAGCACCCCATCTGAAATAGTTTTTAAGCATAGGGGTTTTAAGCAACTTGTTGAATGTTGCAGTATGTATTTGAATAATGGTGGCCGGTTCCTTTACTTAAAAGCTTAGATCTGATTATCATAATTTGTTTTGTTTACAGAATTTGAGGTTTACTTTATCCTTATTATTGACACCTGACAGATGTTGATCTACCTTATTACACACACTTTGTAACATTTTATTTATCAAGTCTCTTTAACACTTATGTTTATTTTATTATAAAGAGGTCAGATATTTTGTTTAAATATTTTTGTTTTTGACTATTAAAACTAGTTGCCTTGGTAATGTGTAAATAAAGTGATTCAAAAAAAATCCTAATATTTCTAAATGTATTGTTAAAATATATTCAACAATTATTGATATTGAATGATATGAAACATGACATCATGATAATTTGTTTTGCAATATCACCCAGCCCTAGCTTAAAGTCCAATTTAAAGACTTAAGGTTAATTTGGTTAACTAAGCAAGTTACGGTAATTAGGCAAGTTATTGGACAAGTTTCATGTATGGACATGTATTGGTTTGTTCTGCATCAAAAACAATCATTTCCCAAATATTATTCAAAATTGGTTTAAAAAATGTAAGCTGCTTTTATTCCAGACCAACAAAAAGAAATAAGAGAGATAAATATTAATAAATAAATAAATAAAAACATTGTAAAAATATTATTTATTAAATATGAATTATTAATATTACTTAATATTGTTTAATAATAATAATTAATAAATAAGAAATATTCCTTTCCCAGGAAAAAAAAAACATTATTCAAAATACTTGCTCTGTTAAACATCACTTGGTAACTATTTGAAAAACAATACAGAACTTCACAGTAGAACAAATAATTTTGCTTCAACTGTACATTAGTTGAGATAATAATGGCGTAAATTCATGTACAGTTAATAAATGTCAAAATTATCTTAACGAATTTTACCATAGCTTATATTTAAGACTGAATGCCAGGTAAACTGTTGAGAAACTCCCCTCAAAAATGTATTATTAAATAACTACTTTTGTTTGTTCCTTTATTATAACATTGGTTCATGTATATGAAAATGTTATGACTCGCATTTTTATGTCCATTTACGAAAACTCCCTCCAATCTCATTTAGCCCATATCTACAGAAAAGTACAATAATATGTTATACAAGAATTAAATAACCGAATAAGGTGAAAGTTAATAACTTCTGGTTGATTCGTCGCTATTTATATTTGTATGCGTGTTGTTTTCATAGTTTGTCTGAAAGACTCAGGCAATTTTGCTGAATTGAAAGAGGTTTCATAAACTGTGCTGCAAGCAGTAGTTCTCCAGAGAAAGCAGAGGAGAATTCTCAGCCTTTGATATGAAAACAGTGTGCTGGATATTAATGATATGATGAATTTTCCATAGTTTGAGGACACGAGACACTGCTTATGCGTGACTGTATAAAAACATGGTATCTATCTATCTATCTATCTATCTATCTATCTATCTATCTATCTATCTATCTATCTATCTATCTATCTATCTATCTATCTATCTATCTATCTATCTATCTATCTATCTATCTATCTATCTATCTATCTATCTATCTATCTATCTATCTATCGCAAGTTATTTTGTTAGATGTATTTTGTTTATTTTCTGTTTATATTTCAGTTTCACCTTATTGTACTTTTTGTTTTTTATTGTATCTTTGTATTTCCTGTGATTTCATTTTACATAATTTGTTGTATTTTTTTATTTATATATTTTTTTCAATTTTATTGTTATTTCACTATTTGTGATTTTAGTTTGGCGACACAGTGGCTCAGTGATTAGCACTGTCACCTCACAGCAAGAAGGTTGCTGGTTCGAGTCCCGGCTGGGTCAGTTGAATTGAATGAACTAAATTGGCCGTAGTGTATGAGTGTGTATGGATGTTTCCCAGTACTGGGTTGCAGCTGGAAGGGCGTCCGCTGTGTAAAACGTATGCTGGATAAAATGGTGGTTCATTCCGCTGTGGCGACCCCTGATGAATAAAGGGAATAAGTCGAAGGAAAATGAATGATTTTAGTTTGTATTTCAGTTTCATTTTGTTGTAGCTTTGGTTTCATTTGACATCATTTCATACTGTCATTTTATTTTTTGTCACATTTTGTCACCATATTTCATAAATCTGTGTGCACATTGTGTTTATTTCACAATTTGATATTAATTTGCAATTCGGTTTATTTTTTTGTTTTATTTTATTTTCATTTTGTTGTTTTATTTTTTCATTTCATTTACATTCTTTATTTTCTCATTTAATTTAATCCCAACTTTAATTAGTTTTATTTCATCTAGGCCACAAGGAAATATTTCAGATCTTCAATAAGTTTAACTTGTCATTTAGTCATTTTTATTTTGTAATTTTATATATTGATTTCAGTTTGCATTTCTGTTTCATTTCAATATTTTAGTTCATGCCATTTTCATTCATTCATTCGTTCATTTTCCTTACATTTTAAGATAAGAATAGTTAGATGCAAAAACCTCTAAATGCCATCCCAAATTTACCTCTAAAATTAGTATTTTTATCAGGCTCCTGTGTGTATGTTCAGTAATATCACTATTATGGCAAAAAATAAGTCATTTTCTGGGTTTTTAAAGTAAAATATCTCAACATAAAGGAGGCTGAGAAAAATGTTCATTTTCAAAGGACATTTCAGATGACATTTAGAGGTTTTTGCCTCTGAACTCCTCATATATAAATGCTCATTTTTTGAATAGTTTATTAATCATTTAATTACTCATTCTGAATGATCTTAAAAACCACTCTTAACTAACTGCTTTGTAAATAAATCAATACCTAATTCAGTATTGAAAAAAGTCATTAACAAAGTATAAAATCACAATCTTTAAGCACATTATGCATGTGCTTATACGTCAAGAATACAGCATTTGTAGTTATAAACTGCTTCATTCATTAGTGCCTTTTTATCATGGGTCGCCATGAACAATAAACCGCTAACTATTCCAGCATATAATTGATGCAGCAGATGCCCTTCCAGCCGCTACCTAGTACTGGAAAACACCCATACACTCTCACATACACACACTTATACACTACGACCAATTTTGCTTACCCAATTCATTTATAGCACATGTCTCTGGACTGTGGGGAAAACCGCAGCACCCGGAGGAAACCCACGTGAACAGGGAGAACAAAAATGCCAACTGGCCCAGTCGGGACTTGAACCAGTGACCTTTTTGCTGTGAGGCGACAGTGCTAACCACCGAGCCACCCTATAAACTGCTTACTAATGTCTATTGATGTAGAGTTAATGCTTTACAACTGATTAATTAACTATTTGCTAATGCTTAATAAAGTACTCATAGTGTGCAGTGCACACCTAATATGCACAGATTATTTTATGTTAGTAGAACAAAAAGAATTGAGAGCTGTAGAGATCAGCGTCAGCCATTTTGAAGTGGTCCAGCAGAGAGAAAAGAGAGAGAGATAGAGAGAGAGAGAGAGGAGAGAGATGATGCTGAGAGAGCAGAGAGAAAGAGTCTGACTTTACCAGGCTATTTATAGAGCAAAAGAGGAAGCAGAATAGCGAACAGAGGAGGAGGAGAAGAGAAGATAGGGAAGGAAAGGTGAGAGCAGGAGGAAACTGAGCACTGATGATTTCAGTGCCCTTGCAAAATAACACACAGGATAACATATAAAGACTGTGGCGTCTGAATTATTAGACGTTTCCATGCGTCCTTCAGACATCTAATGATGTTCAAGTTAAATAAATAAATTGTAACAGTGCAACACATGCTCATTGGAAATACAGTATGTGCTTCAAAACATACTTCAACATATGTTTGACTGCAGCTTCATGGTAAAATATATGATACGGTTGTTGTTTTGTTGTAGTTTTGGTCCATTTTCTTTTATCTGACATCATTTAATATTGTAGTTTTTATGTTTTATGTATTTTATATTTTAATATGTCGCTATATTTCATAAATATATGGTGTTTATTTCACAATTTGATATCAGTTTGCAATTCAGTTTATTTTTTATTTTGTTTTATTTTCATTTTGTTGTTACATTTATTTATTTTTTCATTTTATTTACATTATTTTGTCTTTTTATTTCATTCAGATGTTTGACTGCAGTTTCTAGGTCAAATAAATGCTATGGCTGTTGTTCCTTAACACTAATGATATTTACAAGAACATATTATCGAGGAATAATAGATTATTTCCATGCATTTCTTTGCAAAGCACCAAATAATCACCACAAAGTATCTTCCCAATGTCTATGATTTGTAAATGAATGAGTTTGTTTTACCTATCTATCTCCATATGGACAATTTTTCTGTCGTGGTCAGTGTGCTTGGTCGCTTACACTGTACAGTGTTGTTCTTGTGATGCAGAGTGCTTGGGTTCAAGTATAGTGAAGCATATTTCCACAAAAGACATAAAAGCAATGTAAAATCAAGGTAAAACTATGTGGTCGCAGTGTACTTTTCTCTTATGTTTGCTTTTGAAAACACTATTGGTTGGGTTTAGGAAAAGATTTAGGTCAGTGGTTTGCTGGTCAAGCTGATTTGTATGACAAGCCCCGCCTTCTAGTGAATATGTACAAGAAAGACGTGTTTCTGAAACGTACAACAAAACATACCCCAATGTATTTTAGAGTTGCAAAGATGTCAACAGTGCCCTCTAGTGGATTTGTCATCTGAAACGTGCAATGAAACGTACCCGGAGCAATGTATTATACGTTTCACAAAAACGTAGGCTAAAACACGTGTTTTCAATGAGCCTAGTCTGTGATTGTGCATCCATATTAGTAGCCAAATTAACAAAATATTGAAAATGTATCTATCTATCTATCTATCTATCTATCTATCTATCTATCTATCTATCTATCTATCTATCTATCTATCTATCTATCTATCTATCTATCTATCTATCTATTATGCATCTATCTATCTATCTATCTATCTATCTATCTATCTATCTATCTATCTATCTATCTATCTATCTATCTATCTATCTATCTATCTATCTATCTATCTATCTATCTATCTATTATGCATCTATCTATTATGCATCTATCTATTATGCATCTATCAATCTATCTATCTATCTATCTATCTATCTATCTATCTATCTATCTATCTATCTATCTATCTATCTATCTATCTATCTATCTATCTATCTATCTATCTATCTATCTATCTAATTATCTATCTATCTATCTATCTATCTATCTATCTATTATGCATCTATCTATCTATCTATCTATCTATCTATCTATCTATCTATCTATCTATCTATCTATCTATCTATCTATCTATCTAATTATCTATCTAATTATCTATCTATCTATCTATCTATCTATTATGCATCTATCTATCTATCTATCTATCTATCTATCTATCTATCTATCTATCTATCTATCTATCTATCTATCTATCTATCTATCTATCTATCTATCTATCTATCATGCATCTATCTATCTATCTATCTATCTATCTATCTATCTATCTATCTATCTATCTATCTATCTATCTATCTATCTATCTATCTATCTATCTATCTATCTATCTATCTATCTATCTATTATGCATCTATCTATCTATCTATCTATCTATCTATCTATCTATCTATCTATCTATCTATCTATCTATCTATCTATCTATCTATCTATCTATCTATCTATCTATCTATCATGCATCTATCTATCTATCTATCTATCTATCTATCTATCTATCTATCTATCTATCTATCTATCTATCTATCTATCTATCTATCTATCTATCTATCTATCTATCTATCTATCTATCTATCTACCATGCATCTAGTGGCCAAAGTGCTTTTGAGTTTTAAATATTTTCCTTTTTGGATTCTTCACAATACAGTAAAATTTGATATGTTCAATATGTAAAATGCAATTGATTCAATTAATTAAATTGCAAACATTTGCACTTCTCCACTTTTACATATTGTGCGCAAACTTATAGTTCATATTCATAATGTTTATTTGCCTTTTAGGTTTTTATTTAATTGTATATTCTTTATTAGTCTTTTGTGTAATTTTTGTAACTTATTCTTGTCAAAAATATTTATTTGTTTGTTTATGTATTGTTGTTTGTTGTTCGTGAATTTAACACTTACTGAGCATAAGTTACAACAAAATTAGTTGAAACAATTGAATTTTTTTAAATAATTGTCAAAACATTTCTAAGGTTTATTTGATTTTTCTTTATACATTTTTCTTTCTTTTATGAATAAATTTGATTTTTTATCTAATTTTATATTAAAAATTGTTTTCTATTTATTCTTCTATTTCTGTAATTTTCGTCAAGCACCAATTTACCAAGACACCTTTTTTCATATATACACGCCTACAGTACAAAATAATTCTGATATAGGTGTGTAGATTTATTTGGTAATTCTAATATGTTTCCTTTCAACATTCAATAGATGAACTGCCAGGAGAATAAAGACACCTCATTGTACCCATTTTATTTTTTACACCTTTACTGATTGGTTACAGCTACAGTTTTTCTAGGTTATTACGTGACTGATTTCATGTGTTTTTATATGCAAAAACAAATATTGAACACAGTGCAATTTTCCTTTCTCATTACTTCATAATGTATAACTTTTTATATTGTGTATCATGAAACTGAATGACCATAATAAAAGATGGACCATAGTAAAGCTCAGTGTCTTTCTTTCTAATGATACCTAAGTTTTGTTTGTAGCTCACTGGGGTCAAAAATTATTACTATTTAAATTTAGCTAGGTGTAAATCACCATAATTGAGTGCTGGCTAACAGAAGTTACTTCCATAATTCACACAAAGCATAATAAGGCATTGGAAAAAGATGGATAAAACTGAGTTATTGTGTGTAATAGAGTACAATGTCCTCATTTTAGTAATGTGTGTACTTTTGCAGCGAGTCAGGCCCGAGACCTGCTGTCAAAGATGCTGATCATTGATCCGGCAAAGCGAATATCAGTGGACGAGGCGCTTCAACACCCCTACATCAACGTGTGGTACGACCCGGCTGAGGTGGAGGCGGTGAGTTGATTCTCCATCAGCTTATAGTTAAAGAGTGAGCGCAGCATGACGCATGTTAGCTGAGGCCTACAGTCGTACACTTACCAGAGTAATCAGTTTCTCCATTCATCTGTCCTGTGCTCTTCTGCATGGTTGGGCCAGTGGGACCAATCATGAGCTACTCCATCACTCACACCTGATTGGATAAGAGAGGGGGGAAAAAAATTATAGTTTTTATTGTCACTATAAAAATGTGCAATTAGCCTCAATGTCAATCAATAATTCCCCTAAATGTATTCAGCTCTATCTATCTATCTATCTATCTATCTATCTATCTATCTATCTATCTATCTATCTATCTATCTATCTATCTATCTATCTATCTATCTATCTATCTATCTATCTATCTATCTATCTATCTATCTATCAGACAACATCAATATAAATTTTAATTGTGTTTTAATTTTAGTCAAATAATGGCTAATATTGACATAATATGTTTTTATGGAATTTATTATTTGATTTATAATTACATACTACACTTTTCATTATTATTATAAATTGTACATGTCTAGTAATTGAAACTTTTGTGAATATTAGCTTGGTTTCCTCCACCATGTTGCATTTGTTCAGTTTGTAAATGTTCATGGTTGATTCTGGGGACCTTCATCAGTTTCAGAGGACACAAGGCAGGATTAAAAAATAAAAGAAGGTTGTCCTGATCTTTGATGAAATCTGATTTTATATTTTTGCGTGTCCCCTTTCTGCACGTCTGTACTGTTTCAAAGGAATTTCAAAAGTCGGGTTTTCTTGTTTTAGAGAGTCCCAAGTACAAAACCACAACAGCAAACAGCATAGCTCACATTTATTGTCTGCAATTGTGTGTGTAGATTTTAAAAGATGTCATTTTATGTGAACGTACACTATTTTTTTTTTCCTGCTGATCAAACAAATACTTATATGATATTGAGTATAGCACATAGTTTGTTTTAATAACCCATGAGCATGGTTATGATTAGTGTGATTGTTTTCTCCTTCTCTCTGGTGTTTCTCTTTCTCTGATGAAGGCCAGGAATCAGCAGATATCGATGGTAAATAAAGACCATTCCACACTTAGGAAACTCAAATCACTCACACACCGACTGACGTCTACAACTCGATAGCAGAAAAAAACAACAAAAAAATAATAATACATTTGAGCTGAGATTTGACAGTGTGTTAATATCTGTGTGTGTGTTTGTTTTTGTCTGAGTCTCTGTACTGTGTACTAATATCTTAGAATGTTTTTAAAGTTATTCAATGAATTATTTTAATAGCATTTAGTGATAAAATAGAATACACTGCAAAAATACACTGCACTGCTTTTCTTACTTGGAGTTTTTGTTTGGTTTCTAGTCCGAATATCTAAAAACTCTCTAAAAACAATCTGCCAATGGGGTAAACATCATCTAGTTTTCTCTTTTGACATAAGAGTATTTTGCTTACCGAATTGAAAGATTATTTTGTCTATAGAAAATGCTTCTCGATTTAAGAACTTTTAGATATTTGGACTAGAAACAAGACAAAAAATTATAAGCAAGAAAAGATTTTTGCAGTATTAAATATAATAGAATGATGAGTATAGGTTTAAAATGTAAATTTAATATAAATGTGTCAAACCTTGAATTCTCAAAAATTAATTTGGTGATGATCTTAGTATTAAATAAAAAACAAACTATGACCAAATCTAAAAGACTGTATTTTTATGATTATTATGACATCATTATTGTCAACAAGTTCACAAATTTCAGCCAAAAGAGCAGTTTTGCTGTATAATTGATCTTGAAATGTATTTTTCTGGCCGCTTTTTAAAATAAACTCACTTAATTTTGATTTATTTTGTTAATATAAGATTTAATATCAGTATATAAGTCATGCATATAATAATAGACATTAAGACTCATTATTATAAGTGATATTCAAGTAATTGTCATTTAAAAAATGTCCAAAAATGTTAAGATAACAAACAATTTGCTTACTTTTACACTGTAAATATTGTAATTCTTGTTGCCTTAATTTTTAGTTGACTCAAATGAACTTTTCTAGTCATTTAATCAACTATTGATTAAAAATATTCAGTTAAAGTTTGTATAACTGGTTGAAACCTGATTAACTTGTTAAAATAAGTTAAAGCAACATAAAAATATTTGTTGTCTTTGTCATTACATTTTTACAGTGTACATAGGCTTACACACCAAAAAAAGCTCACTCATTTTGTGAAAATAAAATATAATAATATAAATAAAATAAATATAATATACACTATAATATATAATATAAATAAAATAATAATAATTGTGCATTTTTAAGCAACCCTGTTTTCCCATAATACTCCACTCGGTGCAATTTAATCTCTCTCCTTCTGTTTATTTCTCTGTTTATATACAATCTCTGGCTTGTCACAAAACCTAGTGAGCTCCCTACCTGGACAGCATTTTTGCCAGTAACACCAGGGCATTTGAAACAACAAACCTCGTGTGAATGAAAACGCTACTGAGGTTTTGATTGTTCAAATGATGCACAAAATTCAGTCTAGTTAGGCTGCTCATATAGGATTTGAGATGCGGCCATTCTTTCTCATGTCCCTGTCTTAATCCTAATCCTCACTGCAGACTTTACTCTGCATTTCTGTCTTACTAATGCTGGTGTTTGGTCCTTATTTACTACGTTTTTACTGTTGAACATGTCAGCTGCATGTGCAAATGGTTGTAACACTTTGCATTACAGTGTCCATGATATTTTACATGCAACAAAAAAATTATATACACAAATCAAAGAGTAATCTAATAGACACCTGTAATTAACATATTCATAACATTGCAATATGAACACTGTAGTGTAACGTATTAACCAGTTATGCAGGTCCTCATACTACATAAAGTGCTGTTTTCTAATCATGTAATAATAATACAGATGAAATGCATTACAGTACATCAAATAAGTGAATGTGCAGCTGCAGAACTGTGGCAAGCTCTTTTAATATTTAATCCTTTAAATGTCAATATCTATTTTCATGTTTTAGCTACAATATCTCTGCCATTAGGTACTATTATCTATGTATAATATTGTATTTTTACAGATGCTAATTCTTATTATTTAGATACTAGTACCTCTAAGATTGTAGTACAAATTCATTACATAGTTATTACAAGGCCCACACGAAATCTGCGTGTGCAAAAATCTCCCGGTTTTTAGCCCATCATTGAGTCTATTTATTTACTTGTGTACATTTATATTTCTTAAATTAATTTTAGTAATATTATTGACTAGTATGAAAATGTTCATATGATTTATTTACAATACAGTTTGTAAAATAATATTTTCTGTCTTTTAGTAGATTCTATGAGAAACTTGTTTTGTTTACCAAATTTGTGGATCTAATTGGATTTGCATTGTAAACATTAAATAAAAGTTAAAAAGTTATTATCTTTTATTTCATATATTAAGTTTAGTTATGATACTCCCACAATCACTCTGGATAAATCTGCAGATTTTTTACAAAATTCTGCGTAGAAATAGCAAATAATGTCCGTAGATTCTGTTATTACTTATTAATTAGTATTCATACAGATCTCAGACTGTCTAGATAGAATGTATTCTAACAGTTTTCTACCAGTATCTAATGAATATGTACTCATATTTATTAATTAATAGTATAAAGTGAATATTGTAACTAATGAATATGTACTAGTAGTGTATAATATAAAATGAATGACTACCATAATCTAATGCAGGGGTTCCCAAACTTTTCAGCCCGCGACCCCCAAAATAACAATGCCAGTGACTCGCGACCCCCAATATCCTCTGAGGTGGTTATAAATACAGAAACCTTGCATGTGATGGCATGCACACACACCAATAGACCTAAGTCTTTTCTTCGTTTAATTTTTTTTTAATGCATGTCAGTGCTGTAAATATGCCAGAAAGTTTAACCTGGTGTTATAAAATCAATCTGCTGCATCTGACGCTATTGCTGTGTATTTAATATAACGTAATTACCCCAGGGGTCGCAATCCAATAAAACTAATAACTACTTTAGTAAATATATAGTATATAGTAACCATAAACGACAATTTTTTCTCTTTAGTAGGTTATGGATTAAATATGGTAATTCTTATGGTTTAATAAAAATAAATAGATTTTTGGAAATCATCAGGCGACCCCCCCTTTCATTGTCCTTTGACCCCTTGGCGGGGGGGCTCGGGGGGGGGGGGGGGGGTCCAGACCCCCACTTTGAGAACCACTGATCTAATGGACGAGTCCTAGCATCTAATACATGAATATCTATTGAATCTGTATATTATGAAGAAGTATTTAATGAATTAGTACTAGTAACTAACGAATAAGTACTACTATCCAATAATTGAGTACCTGTATCTAATGGACCAATTTCTAAAGAATAATTAGTGCCTAACAAATAAGTACTAGCATGAAATAAATGCATATAATATTTGTATAATAATAAATGCTAGTATCTAATGAAAGTATCTAAAAGTATCTAATAAATATGTAATAGTATCCAATGAATGAGTAAGGTAATTTAATGAATAAGTAATATAATTGAATAAATACTAGTATCTAATGAATAACTAATAATGATTAGATACTAGTACTTATTCATTAAATCATATAACTTATTCATTAGATTCTATTCCATATTTATTAGATACTAGTACTTATTCATTAAAATATATTACTTTTTCATTAATTATTCAGTAGATACAAATGATTATTTATTAAATATAAGTAATATAATTTAATTAAGAAGTTATAGTATATAAATAATAAGTACTAGTATCTAAGGAATAAGACATACAATTTAAAAAGTACAAGTAACAGTATCTAATGAATATGTATTCATATCTAAGAAATACGTAATCTAATCTAATGAATAAGTATCTAATGAATAAGTAATATAATTTAATGAATAAGTAGTTTTATCTAATGTATACGTAATAGTATCTCAGGAATATGTAATAGAATTTAATACATATTAGAATCTAATTATCAATATAATTTAATGAATACATAATACTATTACTTACTCATTAAATACTATTTATTGAATATGTAATTTAATGAATGATAAAAAATATTATCTAAGTATTGAATAAGTATATGAACAGTATCTACTAAATAAATAAGTTTCCAATAACTAAGTACTAGCATCTAATGATAATGTAACAGAATCAAATAAGTAATAGTATCCATTAAGTAAGTACTAGTGTGTAATTAATAAGTACTATTAAAATGTCATTAGTCAAGTAACAAATAAATATGAGTACTAGTATTTAATTAAGGAGTACTAGTATAGTAAACAAGTAGTTTAAGGCTTAATGTTAAAATGGCTTGCCACATGTTAGACACTACCCATGCCTGATATAAATAGCATGAATTAATATACTTTTTTCGGTCTTTATGGTTAAGGACAAGCAATGGTATGTTAATTGAGAAGACATTTTTCATGTTTATGATTATGTTGTGGTAATAATTAAACCTGTTCCTCTCTGTCTGTGTCTCATTTCTCAGCCTCCTCCACAGATCTATGATAAACAGCTAGATGAGAGGGAACACTCCATTGATGAATGGAAAGGTAGGTCTTGGTTTGGATCTCTGCATTTATACATAACTCACAAATGATGCATACTGTATGCACTTAGATGCTTCTATTATGGTTTCTATCATAACCTTTGTATAGAGCTAACACTAGTTTTTATCTTGAGATGCTAAATATCGAATCAAATAAGCCTTTCTGCATATTTACAAATAAAACTTGATTTTGTATATAATATACACTTTGTACTAAGTAGACTGTTTTCCTTGTATACTGTTGGCTTCTCACCAGAGTGTTGGTTATTTCACTTTTTACTGTCCTTATAGAGAGCAACATTATTTTGGTATTTATTATTTTTTTCTTTTTAGTTTTTATTTATCTGTTTTTAGTAATTGCATATACATTTCAAGCTTACATTGGTTTTTATTTCAGTTTTCGAGTAAAATTGGTTTCCAGGGGAGTATTTTTATATAAAATAAAACGGTCCTTACAATATACTATAAAGGACATACCATAAGTTATTTTTATACTACTTGTATACTATTATAATATGCGTTAAATGTTTAGAATTAGCTTTTGTAAATATGTTTTTATTTTATTTTAGTAATTTACATTTAATTATTTGTAATATATTTTTGTTATATTTAGAGTAATGTATTTATTTAACGTTTCAATAAATAAATGTTGCTAAAAATACAACTACTAATACTAAATAATATAAATAAACAAATGATACAAGCGTAGCATTAGTACATAATGTTGAATCTAAACAGATGTGGATTTTACATACGGATTTTAATAATAATAATAATAATAAAGTCAGATGCTTGTAGCATTAGTATATATACATGTAAAGGGTAGTGTTGCTTATATATAGTTGAAGTCAGAATTATTAGCCCCCCTTTGAATTTATTTTTCTTTTTTAAATATTTCCCAAATTATGTTGAACTGAGAAAGGACATTTTCACAGTATGTCTGATAATATTTTTTCTTCTGGAGAAAGTCTTATTTGTTTTATTTTGGCTAGAATAAAAGCAGTGTTAAATATTTTAAAAAACATTTTAAGGTCAAAATTATTCGCTATTTTTTTCGATAGTCTTTTTTCGATAGTCTACAAACCATCGTTATACAATAAATTGCCTAATTACCCTAACCTGCCTAGTTAACCTAATTAACCTAGTTAAGCCTTTAAATGTCACTTTAAGCTGTATAGAAGTGTCTTTAAAAATATCTAGTAAAATATTATTTACTGTCATCATGGCAAAGATAAAATAAATCAGTTATTAGAAATGTGTTATTAAAACTATTATGTTTAGAAATGTGTTGAAAAAATCTGCTCTCCGTTAAACAAAAGTTGGGGAAATAAATAAACAGGGGGCTAATAATTCTGACTTCAACTGTGTATATATATATATATATATATATACACACACACACATATATATATACACAGTTAAAGTCAGAATTATTAGTAATGTTATTTAAATAATATTTTACTAGATATTTTTCAAGATACTTCTATCTTCAGCTTAAAGTGACATTTAAAGGCTTAACTAGGTTAATTAGGTTAACTAGGCAGGTTAGGTTATTGTATAACGATGGTTTGTTCTGTAGACTATCGAAAAAATATATAGCTTAAAGGGGCTAATGATTTTGACCTTAAAATGTTTTTTTTTTTATTGAAAACTGCTTTTATTCTAGCGAAAATAAAACAAATAAGACTTTCTTCAGAAGAAAAATATTATCAGACATACTGTGAAAATTTGCTCTGTTAAACATCAATTGGGAAATATTTAAAAAAGAAAAAAAAGCGAAGGGGGCTAATAATTCTGACTATCTAATAATTCTGCTAATAATTCTGACTGTATATGTTGCTTTATTTCTGTGCGTGCTAATTTAGCTTAAAAAAGTAATAAAATTGAAGCATTCTGTCAATATTTGGGTTATCATTGTTTAACAAGTTAATGTGGTGATATAAATCAGGTGCCATCTAATTACAAAATCTAATTAAAGTTGGAAGTGTTTGACGAAATTCTGACAGAATTAATTTTGCTTGGATTTTTTGAGAAATGAACATTAGTAGTTGTATTAAAAAAATAAATAAATCACACACATTATTATTAGTACTATACGTGCTGCATACAAACAAACAAAAAAAAAATATTGATCTAAATCTAAGTGTTCATTTACCCTTGTCTTGTTTGTTTTGTCTTTTGGTTTCTAATTACCCAAAAGGGGTTTTGCGTTGATTAGATGTGCAAGCGTGCTCATTTCTCTCCACCTGTGTCTCTCTGTGGCTCAGAGCTCATCTATAAAGAGGTGATGAACTTCGAGGAGAGAACAAAGAATGGTGTGGTGAAGGGACAGCCCTCTCCCTCAGGTACTCTCTGTGCATAAGCTATGCTTCTGTAAGTCAATTTAAAGTGATTTCAGCTGTTTATGAGAAACCCTCCCATTGTGACTGCTCCATTTGTCCCTGTCCCCCCTCTCATCTCGTCCGTGTGACACAAACAGAGTGTTATTACGTGATGGTTTTTCTTGATGTCGTTTAATCTGTGATATGAAGAGTGTTGTTGTTTGTTGTAGTGTTCATTTAAGATGCTGTAAGCACTTTCAACCCCTGTACAAAAACAAAACTCTACTAAACCCCGCCCACAAAGACATTTCAACACTAGCTGGTTTTCTATCACCCTGTGTTAATGCACATTTTGAAGTGTTGCATGAGACATTAAGAAATCCCTTAAATCGTAAAAGAAAAGATGTACACATGCTTGAGGTGGTTTTGGACTTAGGGTTAATGTGAATAATGCGAAATGGAAACGCATTCGATGAATAAACTCTGACGCTGCGAATATTACACCCACATGACTCATCGATATATACACTAGATATAGACATCAATAGTGCCGCCATAATTGTACAGTGCTCCCACAACAAATGTCATTCAACCGCACTAGTCAAGATTAAAGCCAATGTGAAGATGCTGGACTTAGCTTTGCGTACGGGTGTAGTAACGAGCAAACAAAGCATAAAGGCATCACATTTTATCAGTAAGATTTCATTTACATTTTTGTATGTTACAAACTTTTGTTCTAAACAAGTGTTATTGATGATAATACAGTCACTTACTGCACTGACCATAAGGCAAAGTAACACCAACTTGCTCTAAATACTAGGCTTATGCTAGTTTTGTTGAATAAAATAAAGCAAACAATGTAAATGAAATATGAAAACAAGTTGCTGCGGTGCCAGAAACTTGTATTATTGTAGGCTTAGTGAAGTAATGGCTAGTTTTTGAAGTAACTTATAAGGGTGCCTGATGACCTAACTGCCTGCGGCTCAATGTGCATACTTTACACCCTAAATTATTGAATATTATAAATGTTATATGCCATTTAGATCAGAAAGGCGGATATGCACATTGAGCTGCAGGGATATCGATGGTTCACATGAGTGGGAGATTCGGGGAGATTAATTCACAAACGAATCGCTCCCTCCATTAGAATTAGAAGTGAAAGCAGCTGTGTTTCAGGACACTGATTGGATCAAATTTAACAGAGAGGGAGGATAATACATTTCCATGCACACAAACAGGGCCGGATTAAGAAGAAATTGGGTCCTGGGGCTATAATAATCCAAGGGCCACTATTTTATTTTTTTTACCTCACAAAACTATATATATATATATATATATATATATATATATATATATATATATATATATATATATATATATATATATATATAGTTGTTATTTTTGTTATTATTAATAATAATTTGCTAATTAATATTATAAAATTTGATTTATACTTGATTATTATATATTTTTTCTATTTATTAAAATAGGCCTGCAAGTATACAAAATTAAGTCGAGACATAATATGAACTTTGAAGTTTAACCAGGCTGCAAAAATCAGCAAAACAAAAAAACATTTGCAATATTTCATAAATTAGCGCTTTATAATAAATGCTTTAAATAGGGGTTCACCTTTAAAACGTTTCATCAACTTTAGCTGACCATAAATCCCTAATGCTATGAAATCTTTAAAATACATGCTTTTATCCAAAATATTATGGTCTTCTGGAGTTACAGAAGGCTAGCATCCTTATTTTATTTTATTTTATTTTTTGCATCAGATATATTGCCGAAATAAGGGACTGTCCTGGGAAAATTGGGACATCTGATCACCCTTATGGGTTTCTAAAACAGGGGCTATTCAATATTCTGATTGGGCTACAGCCACTCCGAGCCCCAGTTTAGCACCGGCATCACTGTTTTTGAACAGCAGTGAACAGAAAGTAAAACAAATTATCGACAAGATAAAGTATAACGCAAAGAGGCATTTCCAGCATCATAGCGCAAATGAATTCTTTAGCCAATCAAGGCCCCCTTCTTCCGTCGGCCCTGGGGCTTCAGCTCCACCTAGCCCTTATGTTAATCCGGCCCTGCACACATGCTCTTGTCAGCAATGCCCGTGCGATCACTTATCCATTGATGCAGAAAAGTGATATAAAATTATAATTTTTGTAATTTAAAACAATATTTGCATACTGACCACCAGGATAACTCCCGATCATAGATATATGTATATATGTTTACATATCTATGGCTCCGGATGGCCAGTCCTACACTGCACCTTGGTCCCACATTCATTTCAAAGGAGCGCTACCCTGTACTAAAATGGCAGCTCTATTGATGCATTCCTTCCAATAGACAACAATAACGTAAGCGACATCTAATGTACATCTATGCACACGACTAATCAGCTGTCTCCATTATGCTTGCTTTGTTTACTATTGGTTACTAGGTTACTAATACCACAGTCGGCCACTCTACACAGAATGTATTTTTCCATTCCAATGCATTACTTTTTCATTGTTTTTTAATGTAAACACTTTGAAACAAACATGAATGACAAGAACTTCAACTTTAACACACTGTGCCGCACATCAGAACTTGGAGGCGAAGCAAGCATTGTTGCAAGCAGAGTGTCAATTGCCAACTTGATGGAAATGCATCTGATTCACATTTAGGAATTTTTAATTTGTTTGCAAATTTGTAAAGATTCGCTTTACGTTAAGTTGGAAACCCAGCTATTGATTGACAGTAGGGCTGCACGATATTAGAAAAATCTAACATTACGATTTTTTAAATTCTGTGTTATATATTGAGATATGAATACAATTTCACTAGATGAGTTGAATATAAACTATTTGGTAAGAATTGATCATTTTACATTGATTGGGATGATTGTGTAGGGGAGTGCGTAAAATATAAGAAACAATCTACAAGCATAGATAAATACAATAAAAGAAAAATATATAAATTAAATAAACAGCATTTTATCGGTTTCCAAGGAGTCGAACTGTATTCAGGTATACAGTGATTGAATAATCAAATGGAGAATAATACTGCATAGTCTTCGTTTTATAAACAATTCAATAAAATTAATCAATATTCATTTGTTAAAGTTACAAACGGTACAGTTTCTTATGCCTGAATGCTTTTAAAACCCTCATACAGTCACAGGCCTCAAAAAAACAATGAATTATGAAATAATAATTTATAATCCAGACTCAACATTGCGTATACTTGCGATGTGCCTATTTGCGAATGATCACATTGCGATATCGATGCTGAAACAATATATTGTGCAGCCCTAATTGACAGGGAGAAATTGTTTCTGATTGGCTAAAAAAACAATAAGAGCCTCCTCCAGAGGTTGCATTTTATTTATGGTATACCTAAGAAATGCTTACAGCATTTTTTAAGGAATGGTTCACCTAAAAATTTTACTTATTCAGTAGAACATTAATAATGATTAAAACATAATTGGAAGTCTGTGCTTACTGTCACTTTAGGAGTCAAAAGAACCAAAGTCAAAACAAAATTTATTTCCTTGGCTTTTGGCAGTAAATTTTTTGGATGAGCTATCCCTTTAAAAAAGCACTTTATGATATTGTATTTAATATAGAATATTTTCTAACTAAATATTTTCAATTAACTTTGCTAAGCCCCACCTTTAACAATAGGTATGTTTTAAAATATTTTCTCAGAGGTACATTTACATTACAAAATTCATTTTGTATAATCCCTGTTCATAAACATTTGTAAAAAGGACAAATAAATCTGTATTCGGCATGTCGGACCAGTAGGTGGCGATATCACCTTGTAAAGAAAGATTACGCATCTGCACAAACACCGTAGTCCATTATTGTTGTTTTAGATGATACTTCTGCATGACTAAACACTGAACATTCAGTTCATCTTAACAAAATTATATTTTTATCATTTAGATAATGGTATTATTTTCAAATCTTGCACTTCTAAACATTTCAATAGTTTGCATTTTCAGAGCCCTAAAACACTACTGTCATGTAAATGAATGGGTAAAACGGAAAGAGAAATGCATCACGGAATAATGTAAACTCACCCTTAATTTGTATTAATTAACATATGAAATAGTTCTTGAAATAAAATACATTTACTTGAGAAGGAAAATGATTATTGATGCTATGTTATGCTCAAAACAAGAAAAAAAAATCAGTAAATAATTAGTCTTGTTTGAAATCAAAACCTCACATAACCAAAGGGGTGGAGCCTAGCAAAGGAAATATACATTTTCTTATAAACGATGTAAAAAAATGCTACAGGAATATAAATGTATACAAATAATGGATTCATTTAATGTTTGAGTTTAAAACTTTGCTAAAATGATGTGAACTGATGTGCATTTTTTATGTTTATTAATGTATATGTATCTGATTTAATATTGTTTATCTGCCACTGTATATGTATACACGTTTCATAATTAAGGCTGGAGTCCATGAAGTCTGATTTAATAATCTTGCAATAATAATAATAATAATATTACAGTTCAGGAAACCCTAAAATGTTTCAAGCAATTGGCCGGCATGAAGAATATGTTAATCCCCTCATCGAAAAAGCTTTTCTTTGAAGTTTGTGGGATGTTCATTTAGCCCGCAGTGTGTTGGTTTAACCTGTAGGAGGCAGTGTGTGTGTGTATATGTGCTTCTACAGTATTTATGCGGTGTTGCATGTCTGCAGTCCTGCAGCATTGAGAAGGTGACAGACAGTCAAACCAGCTACAATTCTTAATGTTTTAAAAGTGTCGCTTTTACTTATTAACATTCAAATATGTGAATGGTGATCTTGGTTTCTAGCTGCTTGTGTTTTGGGATATCGCTAGGACCTTTGAATTCGTTTTGCATATGTTGTCTGTCTGTTTCTGGCCTCATTTCCTCTCTCTCTCTCTCTCTCTCACACTCTCTCTCTCTGTCCGTCTCCCTCGTTGTAATTAAGTGCTTGTGCTGAAGAAAGCAGTCGCAATGCAGCTCTGTATTTCACAGCAGTGTGGGTTAGTGTGCTCGGATATTCAGGTCAGTTCAGTATAACGATATAGTGTTGTTTACAAATGCTCATATATCATTTCACAAAGCAGCTTTATGAAGAATACTGTTAGATATTTCCACATGAGGTTTATGAAGTGCACAAAAAAACTTACTTAGTATTTGTCTTTTTTTATTGCCAATATCTAAACCTAAAGATGCATTTAGTTGAAAATTGAATATATTAAAATCCACATAAAAAGAACTTTTAATCATCGCTCATCCAGTTTAACGACTTAAAGGGTCACGAAACACCAAAACACATTTTTTGAGCTGTTGACAGTCATATATGTGTCCCACGCTGCTATAAACACTATTAGGACACATATATTTCACTAAAAAGTGAAAATTGGTATTTTGAGCAAGTTCGTTCTTCCGGTTTGAAACAAATTTTTGAAGCTGCGTCGCGGAGATTAGATACTTGCGTGTAGTCCAGCGTGGAGAGTGGATGCCTTTACCTGCGAGTACATCGTGACGTCTCTGAGTGTGCGGCATTAATTCATGATAAAGACTTGGTTAAAGGTTTTGTTTTCATTTCCCGCTATGAGAGCGCCGCTGGACTCACGTGTGGATTACAGTGCCCGCGACACGCAACAGAATGCGTTTGTAAGGAACATTTTTTACCTGAGAGCTTTTCGCATCTGGAAATAATGAAATCCGGATTTGCCTCTCGTCTCCTTTTAAAAAAGACACGGTTCCAGTTTGTACAGTATAAATTGTCCTGTCTCTACAGATTTGGTAAGTGTGTGTGAGAGCATTGCCCTTTGTTTGTTCATTCAGATGGCAAAGTTACTTCGTATCGTCAGCAGTGCTCATTCAGTTTTTAAAGACATACATTAGTCAAAATGATTTAGTTACTAAGTTTACAGTATGTTAATATCACTGCAATATTATAGTACAATATTATAGACTGAAAGATCCGCTGTAAATGCTGCTCTCCGACTGTAAACATGTAAACACCACAATCAAACTTTTACTGTCGTGTAGGATTTTTGCCGCATTTTGTGACAGGATAGTCTATACACACATGCCTTTCTGACGCTACCTACCGAGTACATCCAAGCTACCGAGAAATGCAGAGGATTTTCTTTTCTCCCATACGCCGTGCGGTATCAAACATACCATTAAAACTCCACTCTCCAGCAGTTCCTCACTTTTAATAACTCGTCTGTTACGGGGATATGCAGGAAATGTTCCTGAATAAAAAGTGAAAGTGCCAAACTGCAGTTAAAGTCGACAAATTAATAATTTGGCAAATAATTCGATTACTGATCTTCATGTAAACACAGTCACTGTCTTTTTTCACTGCATCTGTGTGTTTGTTTTGCCTCCAGTGTTGCCAGATATAGCTGATTTTTTACCCGCACAATCGGATTCAAACCCGCCCAATTGGGCGGGAAACCACCCAATCTGGCAACACTGTTTGCCTCGCCTCTGTGAATATCAGCGCGTGCCCAAATGGAAACTCCCATATTTGCAAATCCTTCCCTCTTTCCCTCCCCCGACACTCCCACCTAAACGAAGCTGGACACGCACACTTTCCTGACTTTTTCCAAACTAGAGGTGTGAAAACACCCTGCTGAGACAGGGGGGTTTCATGGCCCTTTAATATACTATAATTAAATGAAATAAAAATTATAATACTGTTTTAGGTAGGGGTGTAACAGATCACGGTTGATCCATGATTTGTATGGATCACAACTCGCAGTTCTGAACAAACGTGACCCACAAATTAATACATTTTTTCTTATTTGTAGATTAATTCTAAATTTGTAATTATCGCAGAGAGATTGCCTCTCGCGACATTCATATCACATGTATGAAAGCATTTAGACTTTCCTGTAATTAAAATGATGACTGAAAAAGTTGTGGTGGGTTATTCAGGATGTGGTGGGTTTCTTAGGTTATTAAAGGTGTTTTCTGTCACTACTTGTTCAGCCTGCAATAATGCATTAAGTGTAAATCTGCACAGTTAATCATTAAAAGATCAGGATCTCAACATCCACGCCACAAATTATAAATGGTTATAAATGGTGATATGCATATGTTTAATTATTCTAATGCTGTGTTCACACCAGATGCAGTACGTGCAGATAAATCGCACTATTCACGCATAAATAGATGTGTGAACATTTTGAGTTTACTATTCGCGCATCAAATCCGCCTTATTGAGCAATAGACGAGGATTCTCGTCATGGGCAGGGC
Organism: Danio kyathit; assembly: GCA_903798195.1. Taxonomy (NCBI): domain Eukaryota; kingdom Metazoa; phylum Chordata; class Actinopteri; order Cypriniformes; family Danionidae; genus Danio; species Danio kyathit. The sequence goes on from LR812539.1 coordinate 15,598,652, forward strand.
TTCTGTCTGCCCAGTGACTATACCTTCGTTGCTAAATGGCTAACATGGAGTTTATTGAGAGAATAGCTGTGTTTCTGTGCTTTAGGAAGGCTGATAAATAGCGTCGATTCATTTGTAGCCGTGTCTGAGTCCATTAGATCCTTTCAGAGGTGCACCCAGCTCTGTGAGATCATCAACTCCTCCAGAAACTATACCTGGATGATGAAAGCTTTCAGCGGTGCTTCAGACTGAGCTGAGCCCAGTTTGATGAACACTAACAACAGGCTCTACGTCATAATCACGCCTCTACAAGAGCAAGCTCCGGATTGGTAAACATGGCGCGAATGTCCACTTAAGTTCAGATTTTCCAACGCTATGCGCATCAATCGTGCAAAAAGATCAACTTGCGCTGCGTCATTTGCGCCGCCTCATTCACGCATATCGCGCTACAGGATGTCTATTCGCGTCCTTGCCTTGACTTAACATGTAAATCACTCGTGCGTGATGCTTCTTCCGCGTCTGATGTGACCGCAGCATAAGAGATTCAGTTTTTTGAGTTAACTATGAAGTTACAAACAGTCAAATAACACAAAAGTACTGGAATGACAGTTTACAGTTTAGACAAAACCACTGATATTTAAGGTAAAGATTTAAATCATCGTCATATGCATTTAACTTGACGCTCAAAAATGAAAGTTGTATGCAGCAATTATATTATTTAACCAATAGGTGGCGAAAACCAGCAATCAAAAATATGCTACTGTATAATTCTTTAAAAATGATACATCTAGCAACGAAACATGAAGTTTTATGAGTAAATAACTTAATCGTTTATTGAAAATGAGACAAAATAAATATGGGTTGTACAAATTATAATGTTAGATTTATACATTTAGCGTTATCAACAACATTAGTAGTAACAGTGATTTATTTATTTTTTAACAATTTATTCATATTCAGCTGATTACTTCTTCATTTTATTTTTAATAAAATTACAGGTTCTAAGTTCTGTTTGTTAAAACCAAACGTTTCTTGCAGTAATTGTTTTTGTAATAAATTGAAAGCAAATTACATTTGTCTCCTCCCCTTTTTGGCTGATCCGAAAATGGTCCGATCTGTGACAAAAAAACCATAATGTGATCCGAACTGTGGGATTTGTGATTATTTGTGATAGGTTAATTTATACTTAAAACTATTTTTTCTAAGAATTTTTTTTTTTTCTGGAAAAAAGGATAAGTAGATTTAATTTTCACATGAATGCATCTTATTAAAAAAAAATTGAAAAAAGCAAAAACAAACAGAAGTAAAAAAAAGGTTTAGTTATTTGTATAAAACAACAAAAATACTAAGTAAAAAAGTTTATTTTGCTGCAAAAGAGTAATAAATAAAAATAATTTAATAAAAATAGAATAATAATAATATAATATAATATAAATATATATATATATATATATATATAAAATTAAGTAGTAGTAGTGGTTATTATTAGTAGTGGTCATTAGTATTATTACTCTGACAGCTCCTTATCTGGTTATTTTCCACAAACATTGATCTTGTTCCTATTAACTAGCTGGAAATCTATTGACGGATGAGAAATCCTGAAGACTGCTGTCTATAGATGTCCTGCATGAGGCATCCTGTACTAAACAGTGATTCAGTGTGTTTAGTTAAACCCGCAGAACCATACAGGGGTTAAAAATCAATGCCGGCTATAAATCCTCCTTCGCCTCCTGTTTTATTACGGATCTGGGAGACGCAGCGCTTTAGGAAGCTCCGTCCTGCAGTGTAAGCTGGAGATTGATGGAGGTCTGGGGGATGCAGAGGTTCAGCGAGGGGAACAGATGGACGATTCAGACACTCACAGCAGAAACTGACTGTTTTTATACCTGAACAGACACTGGAATTATTTATGTGGGATACAGTTGAAGTCAGAATTATTAGTCCTCCTGAATTATGGACCCTTTTCACAAGACTGTTATGACGCGTTTAACGGTCATCATAATCTTAAAGCCTTGAAAACTTTTAATATTTGACTTTTTTTGTAAATGTATGAACATTTATATGCATTTATGCATGTACTATATCATCTTTGCATCAAATTACAAAAAAAATGAATTACCGCTTACGTAAGATGTTTTTAATGCACCGTCTATGGGGTTGAGAGTAAATTGAACGTTATTCTCTTCTCTGGCTGCCAGTGTAAGTCTCACACTATTTTATTTTATTTTTTACTTTTTCTTGATAAGTCTTGATAACACCATCGTGGAGTTTTTCTTTTATTATTTCAGCAAATACGATTGTTAATAAATAATTTGTTGTATTCTCCCATTCACTGCGCTCTAAGTTTACCCATCTATGATGACTTCCGCTGAGAAACCCAGAAATTTAAAAAGGGTCTATTAGCTCCCCTATATATTTTTCCCCCCAATTGCTGTATAGCGGAGAATACTTTTTCCAACACATTTCTAAATATAATAACAAATAATATTTAACGAGATATTTTTCAAAATACTAGTATTCAGCTTAAAGACTTAAATAGCTTAATTGGCTTAATTAGGCAAGTTAGGGTAATTAGGCAAGTCATTGTATCACAGTAGTTTGTTTTTTATACAATCAAAAAATTATTGCTTGAGGGGGCTAATAATATTGATTATATTGTATATTATTGATTATATATATTATATTATTATTTTTGGATGAAGTACCTAAAAATAATTACATAAAAAATTTATTACACACAGACACATATACATATGTATGTATGTATATATTAGGGTTGTGACGATGAGGAAATTTCCCCACCGGTTAATCGACATGTGACAACACCGGTAGTACCGGTATCACCGTGGGGGTGGGCGTTTCCTCTTTTCCTCTTTTTTTCTGCTTTTAAATAGCTTATAAATGCGTGCGTATTATACTTTCACTTTCAGTTTTCGGGAATTGGCAACTCGCGTCAAACTACAAAAAATCACTGTTATTAAACACAGAACTTTTATTAACATAATGAAAAAAACAACAACAATGCTACAGGCTGAAAAAAAAACTGAAAATTGGAACCAAACAAATAAAAACCATAGAACGTTTATTACTTATGTTAGAATATTTTTAAAACGAATAAGAAAATAAAATAAAAAGATAAGTGATTAAATAGCACAAAGTTTAAATAAGATTAAAGGAATGAACAAGAAACAAATATAAAAAAACTTCCAAATGACATTAGGCTACAAAAATGACAGGTCGTCAGTCTTTTAAAAAAATAAAATAAACAAAAACACTGCATTTTTTTTATTAACAGTGCAGTCTACATGGTCTTTGCCAGGAAACCCATGTTGACCATCTCTGATGGGATCTTGAGGCACACTATGTTCCCCATCGTGTTGAACACTCTCTCGGGTGCGCAGCTTGTTGCGCACACGCAAAGATACTTTTTGGTTACCTTTGCCAACAGAGGGAACCTACTTTAGTTGTCTTTTGCTGTCCTAGCTGACTTCAATGTCTTATGTATTATTTAGCCTAATGTATTATATATTAATAGCTTAGTCCTTATAAACAATCCGTTTATAAAATACATTATTAACGAATCTATAGGTTACTGAAGAATAGACCGAATATGAAATATGATCCTTGCATAATGATCACAGCTAAACAAGCTAGCACTCAATTTATATATAAACTATGAATAAAAAAAAATGAAAGAAATTTTAAGTAATGGAACATTATGTAAAAAATCTACTACAGTCTAAATAAAAGTGCCTCATCAGAGCTGAACATCACTGTGCGGTCACCGCGCGCGTGTCTCCCTCAGAGATATTGGAGTTCAATAACGTGGTGCGCAGTAGCTATGACTTTTGGCCAACACCTCCCTGTAAGTTTACAGATAGACTATAGATAGCTCTGGTGGGGTGTGTTATGAATTGCGTGTTTTAAATGACAGCGACACATGCTACATTTAGTTTTTATTGTAAAATATACATTATAACTCAGTACACAGTAAAATATTTTTTTCAATGGCTTGCCTATTGGTAGTGTACATAACCACGCTTAAATAGGCTAAGCATATTTTCATTAATATTAAAACACATGAATACAAACTAGCCATCCTTTGATTTTTTTCGTTTTCGTATATTTTTTATCAAACGAAAAATGCAATGAATTGTTTATTTTGGTTTACATTTTATTAAAATTAATATAATTATTAGGCGACTTGACTTGTGTGTCGTCTGTCATGGATGACAGCAAGAGAGAGAGAGATGAGATCACAGCTCAGTTTCGATGTGTGGCCGCACGTCACATTTACTTTACTGCAAGTTTTTAATATAGGCTCATCTAAATTAACTTTTCATTCGATTAAAAGCCGAAATATTGCCAGACAGACAAAGCAACTTTCGGTTTTGGGAGAGAGAGACTTCAGTGAAGACGCGCACACACACACAGGATACACTCTTGTCGGCCTTTTCATTATTGATTTTTTTAACTTTAAACTCATAATAATCAAGTGCACAAAAGAACAGATGAACTTCGGAAAAAGTGATCACTGCGGTTGCGGCGAGGTTGCTTTGTTTCTCTGCAGTTGGCTTGTCAGTGGCGGGCAACCACTTTCAGTTTAATAAAAATAAGATTATTTATTACTAAACACTGTGAGATGATGGTCGCGGGATTTTTTAAATGAGGCGCTTTTGCTTTGCGTTTTGACACTAAATCCTCCGCCATTCTCTTTCTGTAAATTCGACTCATCTTGTTCTCCTCACATGATAAATGAAATATGAAGCAATGTAGCTATGTTCCGATTTTAACTACAGCCTACTGCATGCTATCGTCTTAAGTAAATTATTTGGAATTATATTTTCCATTTAATTTAAATAAATATTGAATTAAAAAAGGAATACTTAAAAAAATGAGGGCACGGTGTCACGGTGAAAAAGTGATGTCACCGGTGTTGCGTCTTAAAACCGGTAACACCGTCAACACCGTCTATCGTGGCAAGCCTAGTATATATATATATATATATATATATATATATATATATATATATATATATATATATATATATATATATATATATTTATTTATGAGCAATTCCATTTTGTGTAAGTATTTTACAGTACTTTAAAAATGCTCAAAAATGTATCTGTGAATGTTTTTAAACAATTATATTTTAATTTACCAAATTCACACAAGTGCCATTTTCATATCTGTCACATCCATAACGGAGACGTCACTTCCATAACGAAGCTTTTTCCTCAAAAATTCAAAAATGTTAAATAAAATAAAATCAACAATTTTGTTCTATAGAGAGCCGACTCTTATCCTTCTCAGTAGCATTATTTCCTTTGAATTGTGCAGTTTAATTCACAGAATTTCTACGAAGTATGTTGTATATTGTAAAATCACAAACTTTTTTTTGTCACATCCATAACGCATGTTTATTTTCCTCATTTAAAATATAAAAAAATGTTTACAGATGGATATTTTTCTGATCCTATAACTCTGTGGTCAGTTGTTCTGGAAAATATAAATCAATCTTTCAGTATAATGTTAACGTATACTTTCTATGTGAATTTATGTTTTGAGTTTTTACTGCAAATGTCACATCCATAACACTGGAATTGCTCATATATATATTTTGTAGATTTAAAAATTGTATTTGTTTTTATTTTAGTTAAGTGAAATTTCATTCTTAATAAATGCTGTTCTTTTCTAGAATAATTCCCTTATTAATATTGAGTATGAATTTAATATCAATAAATACTGTTTTTATTTAACATTTGAATTAGTTTATTTTGTTGTTTTTATATTAGATAAAATGTTATAATGTTTATTTAGATTCCTTATATTTTATTTTCTTAAATTGTAGTTTAGTTATTTTAGTACATAAATTTAAACTACAGTTGACAGTTTATTCTGCTGTGGCGACCCCTGATAAATCAGAGACTAAGCCAAAGGAAAATGAATGAATGAAGTTAAACTGAGAGAGAGAGAGAACATTTGAAGTGGGTCAAAAAAAACTTTCATCAACAGCAATACTATTGAACAACACCAATTCTTGTCTTAAATTCTTTTTGCTCCTCTTCAAATGTTGACTACTGTGTGTGTGTGTGTTTGTGTGTGTGTGTGTTATATTTTTTATTTTTCATTCATGCATTCATTTTCTTTTCGGCTTAGTCCCTTTATTATCTGGGGTTGCCACAGCGGAATGAACCACCAACTTATCCAGCATATGTTTTACCCAGCGGATGCCCTTCCAGCTGCAACCCATCACTGGGAAACACCCACACACACTCAATCACACACATACATTATGGACAATTTAGCTTACCCAATTCACCTGTACCACGTTTTTGGAACTCCACACAGAAATGCCAACTGACCCAGCCGGGGCTCGAACCAGCGACCTTTTTTGCTGTGAGGCGATTGTGCTACCCACTGCACCACTGTGACGCCTATCTTGATTAAATATGGTTTAATAATTTATGTTTTTAATTTAAAAAAAAAACATGACTGGGTTATGTGAAGAGTTCTGAGTCGTTTTCTCAGCTGTTTTGTGTCAATGTTCTTGTTGCTCTCTCACATCCCTCAGTGTGATGTGATATGATGTGTAACCAGATCTTATATTTTGTTGGTCTGGCACAATATTATAGAGCGAGCGAGAGAGAGAGAGAAGCTGAAACAGACAGTGTCCATAAAACTGACAGTGGAAAAAGCCCTTGCTGAGCCAATGTCACCAGCCTCTTCATTTCTCCTCCTCGTTTTAAAAGGCTAGCTTCTGCTTTCATCGTTTATCATGCTGTCACACGAGGATGTGGCCAATGTACTGTGCTATGAACTTATTATAAATCATATTCACGGCACTCGCTGGGTATTAAAGAACGGCCTACTATTAAAACGAAACATGCAGGCCGTCAGTCAAGGAAATTAGCGTGTAATGTTATTCGAGGAAGCCGTTTAAGAGGTTATTTGCGTGTGATGTTTATCAAATACAATCTCCTTGCCTGTTGTTGGAGTGGCTAGAGCTCCTGAAGCAGCACGTTTGCTGAAGGATTGGAGGATTTCTGGGTTGGTGCGTGGATTTACAGAGCAGTCAGTGCAACTCTCAAGTCAAACCGGATGATGAAAAATATGGACAATTTGTCCTTCAGAAGGACTTTACGTGAAGCGAGAGCTACACCTAGTGGCCTGAAGCATATTTGACCTTCTGAGCTTTTAAATTGGTATATTGGAATAGCAGCAGGTTCAGTATGCTTTTTGTTGCATACTGTACGTATTGAATGATTGTTTAGGCAGGGGTGTTTGCTAATGTTAGACAACTTTTTTAGATGCAGAGATTTTTATTAATGTAGCTCATTGTGTGCAATTAATTATCAAAATTATCTATAAAACTTTCTTAAGATAGCTGACTGGCAGAAAATAGCAAAGAATTGAGATCGTAAGAGATCAAAGGAATTGTAATTGATAACAATATGATTATGTAACAATTATGCATCAAAGTATGTATATATTTTAAATGTTAAAAAGGTAATATTTTAACAGTAGTATTACTATCTTCTATTTATTATTAATATTACATTTTAATGACTTCATTTACAATACTCACACACACAAATATGAATAATAAAGTATAAAGTATAATGAATATTCTCTTGATTTCTGCTATTTTATAAATTATTATTTAATATTTCCCCTAGCATATAAATTTGGCCTACTAATTTTTTAACCACTATTGTAAGTTATTTTGTTAGATTCGCTCCAGATTTGGCTTAAGTGGTGACTAAACTAATTCATATGCACAAATATAATATTTATCTCAACAAATTATCAATACTGGTATAAAACACAAATAGCTATATTAAAATACTCAAAATGGTATAGAAAAACAAAGTATATATCCTAAGGATATTATTGTAAGGATATTTGTATGTGTCCACTTTTCCTTTTTTTTCATTACAATACAATATAAATGGGTTATAATTAGGCCCACACGGAATCTGCGCGCGTAGAATTCCGCAGATTTTCCGCAGATTTTTAGCCCATCATTAATTCTGTTTATTTACTTACAGTTAGTTGAATTGGATTTGCATTTTAAACATTAAATACAAGATAAAAAGATATTCTTTTTTATTTAACATATTAAGGTTTTAGTTATGATACTCCCAAAATAATTCCGCAGAAATCCGCAGATTTTTACCAATATTCTCCTCAGAAATAGCAAAAAACATCCGCAGATTCCGTCTGGCCCTATAATACATAACGATACAGTACATGGAAGCATCCTCCTAAAATAAATTGTTAGGGTTAGTTTTTTTAGGGTTACCAACTGTATATTAAATGCTATGTACTAACATTAAATTAATAATTTGTGTTAATTAATAAAATACAATGCACTTCTAAAAAAAAAACTGCATGTAAATACAGCTTCAGCTAATTCTTGCAGTTCTATCATTTCATTGCTGATCCTAACTCTGCATTAATCAGATCCCACCTTAAGAGCAGCGCTTCAGAATACAAAATTACCACAGAATGCACACTATACACAAACAAAGCACTTATAAAGTAGCTGAAACACCTAATATAGAAGTGGGACCTAAACAAATTCATTCAGGATAAAGTGTTCAGAATATTATGATTTGTAAAACATCACCTCAAACCTAATCCATGGACTCCACCCTTAAAGAACCCACTTTCATCCCTGTGGGATATTTGTACACATTTTGTTACTGTGCTTTTTGATATTTAAAGGGGTCATATGATGTTGTTAAAATAGCATTCGTATTTGGTGTAATTCAATGTGTTTACACAGTTTAAAATTCCACTGTACATTATTGTTGTTCGTCTCTGCCCCGACTTTCTAAACACATTACTTTTTGTAAAACTGATTGGCCAGCAATCCAGTGTGCTTTTTTATTGGCCAAAATAGCGTGACAAATGTTATGCGCTCACTACCTTATCAATTCAAATCTGAATCTGATCCAGAAAATGCAGATGAGCAATCTGATTGTTCAACAGTGCCTGTGTGACATGAGCAGAACAAAACAAATTGCTAAGGTTTTATTTTACAAACAAAGTATCTTCGCTTTTACAACAAAACATGCAGTGTCTCCACAAAATGGTGGTGGGAACAACAACATTACAGTGAGAATAAAAGTTACACCTTCTTTCTTTGCAGACTTGTGAAGATTTGTGCTTGTATTACGCGTTTTGGATGAATCTTAAAGTAATAGTTCACCCAAAAATGAAAATTGTGTCATCATTTACTCACCTTTCACTTGTCACAAACCGGTTTGAGTTTCTTTCTTCTATTCAACACATTACAACAACATTTTGAAAAGTGTTGTAAACTGGTAGCCACTGACTTCCATACTATTGGCTTTTCTTACTTTGGATGTCAATGGTTAATGGATTCCAACATTTTGTTTAACAGAAAAAAAAACAATACTATAAGAACTGATGAGTAAATAATGATTAAAGTCGTATATTTTGGGGGGAACTATCCCTTTAACTCTTTTAGAATATCTCTTTGGTTTTAACACCTTAGTCTTTGAGACTTTTACAGATCTTATATGACAAGAACAGCTTGTAGTTCTTCAGAAACAAAGAACAACGTGAAATCTCGTCGTCATATGACCCCTTTGAAGGTTTTTGCTTGAAATATATCTTCGCCCTGTAGAGGGCACTGTGGCCTCGCAACTCTTTTTCGTTGTAACCGTTTTCCCCCCGTTACTTCCCTTAGCGCAGGTGCAGCCGTGAACAGCAGCGAGAGCCTCCCCCCGTCCTCCTCCGTTAACGACATCTCCTCCATGTCCACCGACCAGACCCTGGCCTCCGACACCGACAGCAGCCTGGAGACCTCGGCCGGCCCGCTGGGGTGCTGCAGGTGACTAACCGCCTGCCTGCGCAACCCCATGTTCTTCAGAAGGTGAACGGCTGAAAACAAGTCCACAAAAAACCTCCAGATGAAAACAATATATGCGTCAAAAAATAATAATGTTTGCATTTTCATTCAAAGAAATGTCTGAATATGTATATTTATGACTCTCCACTAGTTGCTTTGCATCCCCTCATATCTCTGCTGAAAAAAAAGAACAAAAATAAATTATAATGGTTTTCTAGTGAGTATAATGGAAATTATATTGGTTTTAATGGAAACTGTGGGTCCTTTTTTGTTTGCTTTCTATTGGTGACATGCTAAAACCAATAAATCCTAATGGGATGTGTTCCAAAACACTAAAAACATTTAAAAATGTGATTTTAATGGTTACAATTTGATGGCTTGTAATTGCTTTAATGGTGTCTATAGGCTACTGGAAACCATTGAAATTTTCTGTGAAGTTTTCCATTTCTTTTCTTCAGCAGGGACGGCATCCAAAACAGATCAACTTTAAGATGAAAAAAGGAATAATCTGTAAAATGTACATTGACTGGCTGATATCTAATACCTTGCAGTTTTCTGTGCTTCACTCGATGTGGCAGGGTGGGCTTTAATTTTAACGAGCACTGTACAATATTCAATCACCCCCTTGTCTTTTGCCATGATGTGCTGGTTTTGGGTGGCTGGTGTGTTCCTCGTAGGGTAGAATAACATGTACAATGGCGCCCCCTATCTTTTGTATATATGTAATTGTGTACAGCTGTGAGTGGGACTGACGGCCAGTAGAGGGAGTATTTGCACACCTTGCCACATCACACACCCGTTCCCCTTTTGCCTGTAGTCTTGCATGGTCAGAGAAAAAAGTAATTAAGCTAATTATAACGTATATGTTATTCGTATATATACGAATATAAAAGAACCGTGTTTATATAACATTTAAGGGCGACAGGAAGTAAGGCTGCTTAACAGGAAGCCATTGGGGTGTACAAGCACTGTCGCTGTCATTCTCTGACTTCTGCCTTCGTGTTTGTGAAACTCACCCTATTTTCTGCAGCCTTGCATGCTGTAATTCACACTTAAAAGGTGTGTGACGAACGCAAGTCGAGAGCATGCGCCTCATCCTCACATTTTGTTCCTCGTTTGCATCCACGCAAACTAAATCTCATCTCAAAACTCATGTATTTGTGTTGGGAATCGACATGCTTACTACCTAAATTTCCACAGCAGGAGTTTATTTATTAATCCTCTTTATTGTCGGATTTGGGAAGTGCCTTTGAAATAATGCAGTTTCCTCTTAGAAAGCATGAATACAGTGAACGCGACGGGTATGGCAAGCTGTTTTTACATTTAAACTATTAACTATTAGTATTTTTTTTTTCTCATTGTAAACCAGTCCCTTTTTAGATGCTAGTTTCCATTAATTATTACTTATTCTTTAGCTAATAGAGCTTATTCTTTTTTTTTTTAAAGATACTACTTCTTCATTAGATGCTTGTTTTAAAGTCCTTTAAAGGTTTTAAGTTGCTTTTGCTAGCGCACATTGTTATTTTTAGGTGAAGAAAAAAATGTTTTAGTAATCTTCAATCAAAGTCTGGCTATTTGCTTCAGTGGTTGGAGTGGCACTCCTTGTCTGATGATGCCGGTTTGATGATTTCGACCACAATATTCTTAACCCTGCCCCTCTTACTGTTAGTTTGCTATAAGGCAGTGTTTCTCAACCATGTTCCTGGAGGAACACCAATACTGCATGTTATGGATGTCTCCTTTGTTTGTCACACCTATTGCAGGTTCAGTCTCTGCTAATCAGCTGATGATCTGAATCACGTGTGTTTGTTTAAGAAGGACATGGGCTGTTTCTCAATTCCAAGAATGCAGAGAACGAACTTTTGCCAGGTTACCTCAGAAGAACGAACTCCGGAGACTGTGAGAACACAGAACGCGTCCTGTGAGAAATGAGATGCTGCATTCTTCCTGATGGTCACATGACCTTTAGCATTTTTAACGGAAAATTATTTAAACATTACAGCATTCATACAACGATTTATTGCTTTCCCCCTTTTCAATATATATAACATGCAAATATACTTTGCACAATACAAATAACACACATTTTAATATGATTTACAGCAAATAAACACCCTTAATGTGTTTATGCCTTTGTAAAGAATTTCATGGTAATGAAATAAATGTCTCATTTAGGGAAACTTCTGAGACAAATAAGTTATATCTCTGAACTTTAATAATAAATCTATATAAAATGATGCGCTTCCCACCACCTTTATTCAGCTGCAATGACTTCTGGGACTTCTCGGGCGAGTTCGGTGCTCAAGTCTCAATTGACGCATCCTCGATACCATCTGTGAACTTTCACGCATGCTTCGTTCTTGCGGTCTTGAGTATTGGAACTGAACTTTGGTGGTTGACGATGACATTACACAAGAACACAAGATTGCTGAAGAACACATATTGAGAAACAGCCATGGAAAATGTGCAGAGCTGGTGGTCCTCCAGGAAGGTAGTTGAGAAACACTGCTATAAAAGGGAATAGGGAAAAAAAAGCCCAACCCCTACTCAATATTCAGTTTAAAGTCGGAAGTACATGAACATACTGAAGTAAAAGTCTAAGCAATGTCTGGTTCATGTGTACTTTAAGATACTAGTTATTAAATTGATGCTAATGGGGAAACTATGACATCACTTTGTTGGCCAATTAGCTTAGCATTACACTGGTTTTCTCTATAGAACTTTCCCACAGGCTTTTCAATAATAAACTGTGTTCAAGCATAGTTCATTATACATGCAGTACAGGTGAATTGGGTAAGCTAAAATTGTCCGTAGTGTATGTGTGTGAATGAGTGTGTATGGGTGTTTCCCAGTGATGGGTTGCAACTGGAAGGGCATCCACTGCGTAAAACATAAGCTGGATAAGTTGGCGGTTCATTCCGCTGTGGCGACCCCAGATTAATAAAGGGACTAAGCCGAAAAGAAAATGAATGAATGAATACTGCTAGTATAAAAAGTATTGGTAGCATGAAAATCAATTCTAGCATGGTTTGCACTGTAGGTTAAATGTTAAAGCAGCTTGCCAGAGGTGATCCAGGTGGTGTCGGATGTGTCAGGTCTGTTTATCAAGTCCCATAATTCCCTCTTCATATAGATTTCCTGTAGTGTAGACATCCAAGTGTCCAATTTAATGTCACTTTGTGTAAAAAGAGGCACCTGGGGTAATATTTCTACACTCATCTGATCTGAGTCTTGCAGTGGCTTTAAATAGTATTTGGATATTTAGGTCACAATTAAAAATGTCAAGACATTAATAAAAAATAAAAAAAGCAACTGTGGTTTTCCAATGCCAGTGAAGCATTTTCAGTGTCCATTTTATGCCATTTATTAAGCATCACTTTTTCTGAATGAGTGCCATTTGTTATATTAAGTCATATACATTTTTAAATGCGTCTAAAGTGTCCAAATGCATATTGTGGCCACTGTTTGTAGCAATGTAACCCCTTTTACATTTTGAAAAAGTCAAATAATGTAGTTTCAACTTTCAAACACACATGGCTGATGTTTTTAGTACTAGGTAAAGTTTAGCTTCATTGGAAAAAACCATTATGAAGTACACAGTAAATTGAACATATAATATTTAAGTTGTACCGTTTTTGTTTTGTACCTGTATTTGATCCGTGTACTAAGCATTTTAATAAAGGGAATGAAATGCACATTCATTTTTGGGGTTTATTTATGTAACTAAGCTCTCATTTTCGAACTCATCCTCACTCTTTTTTTTTTTTTTGTCTATGAAATGAGTTTTGTTTTTCAGCGACTTATTCGTATGGCAGCGCATGTTAGAAATCTGATCCCGCAAGAACATGCTGAAATATGCACAGATTTTGCTTTTTGTGTTTAGTTGAAATCAGTCGCACACAGTTATCATATATATTGAGTTTAATTACATATTCTAACCGTTCATCTGACAGAGCTGAATATGAAATCATTCAGGTGCTGCTTTATTATGCTTAAACATAAAACCTCAGATTTTTGATATCGAAAGCCATTTAAATGCCCTATACATGTGCATGAACCATAAGATTCCCAAAATGTTCACTATAACAATCAACATAGTAATGCACATCATCTTCAGAAAACAGAGAGGGCTTGTGGGAGGTCTCCAGGCTCTGCAATTCAATATGGCTGCTGATGTTTTTTTTTTCAACAGGGTGGACACGTACAGTATAGTAAAAGTAGCTTTTGTATTTCAATTGTTAGAATTCAATACTAATTGTAAACCGTTATGTTGTGTATCCAACTTGATCGCATTTCATTTTAGGATAGATGGACAACAATGTCTTCTTGCATTTTATATACAGGTTATTTTTCAACAAAATGGCCCTCGAATCTGTCGGGTCCCGCACAGGGTTAATTTTTTGCGAATCCATTAATCGCAGTCGTCCGTTTTGAAACTTTGCACCAGTTATAAAACAATAACTTGATATATTAACTCAAACAGTACTTTTTTTTCCATAAAAGAGGTTGAAATGAGTCAAATCTCAGCCCAGGAGTGTGCATTTCTCCCACGGTGCTTTAAACAAAGTTAAAAGTTTGGATATATTAGTCAGAATGGCTTCTGATAGGTGTAAACACTGAATGTTTGTGCTCATCACATTAGCCACTTTCACACATTAAAGCCAGTAAATTACCATAAAATTACCAGACTTAAGCAAAATTGTCAAAAAATTAAGATACGATTAACACATTGACGCCAATAGCCTAGTAAGTATGTTGACACGAAGCACTGATGTGCTCACGGAGACCCAAGTTCGAGTCCCAGCTCCAGGGATTTTGCCTCTCTCTCTGCTTTCCAGTCTCCACTATACTATTCTATAAAAATAAAAGGTTAAAAAAACCCAAATAAATAATTTAAAAAAAGATATGATTCACACATGATTACAAAATTACTATTTTTCTATGAAATCAACCATGGAAATTAGCATTAAACACTGCTCCATTTTCTTATATATCATTATTTATTTTATCTGACCATTTTTACAGCTTTGATTGATAGCCATAATGTTTTGCTCTAAAATAAAACGTGATGTGCATAATAGTTAAAGGGATAGTTCACCCAAAAATGTTACTTTGCTCACTTTTCTCTCTCTCTCTCTCTCTCTCTCTCTCTCTCTCTCTCTCTCTCTCTCTCTCTCTCTCTCTCTCTCTCTCTCTCTCTCTCTCTCTCTCTCTCAAAGGGTTTAAAACCTTTATGAGTTTCTTTTTCTCTGTTGAACACAGAAGATATTTTGAAAGCTGAAAACCTGTACCCATTGACATTCATAGTAGGAAAACAAATACTGTAAAAGTCAACGATTACAGGTTACAACATTTTTCAAAATATCTTCTTTTGTGTTTAATAGAGGAAAGAAACTCATAGAAGTTTGAAAGAAGGGTGAGTACATGAAAATGTTCTTTTTTGGATGAACTATCCCTTTAACCCCAAATTATACTTTAAATGTTATGTGTATGCTATATACACCGTATGGTGAGCATTATTGCATCATCAGCTTAGTATACAGACACTTCACATATGAACAGCCTGATTTTTCTAACAATGTGTAATCGCATTCACCACTTTTTGAATGAGTGTCCATTTTTAATGGATAAATCTTTCTACACTGCATGTGTCGGATGGCTGTTTGTGCATGCTATCAAACGGAGTGTACTTTAAAAGGCTGTATGTTAAGCATATGTAAAATTCAGTATAATTTGGGCTTGAGGCTATGCTATAAGACCACAGATACTATAGTAAAGAATAAAAATCACAGAGAAAATGTACTGAAGATGTGTGAGACATTTTTGTACAGCATATATTAAATCAATTGAAAGCATGAGGGCACACTGTAAACAGTTTAGACACTAGAAAACATGTTTGGCAACAGTATTTCTATATGGAAGGAAATTGGGGACAAAATTTGGGAAATTTGACAATGTAAACAGTTTGATCACGTTGAAGAATAAAAGTTAATCTCAGTTTACTTTACAATGCAAAGATGCAAACAGTTTAAATGTGTTGAGGTGCAATTGTTATGAAACACAATATAATGTCTTGATGGTTGCATATGTATATGCAAGTATAAAATGCTCTTTATGAATAAACGTGGCATCTGATGTTTGTATACATATTTCTTGAATCATCAGAAATGCAAAAATAGTCTAAAATACAGCAATTTTACTGGCTGTTGTGCTTGCTTAGAAAGCAGGAGAGGTTATTGTAAACAGTTTAGACACAGAAAAACATGTTCGGAAACAGAAATTCTATATGGAAGGCAATTGGGGACAAATTGTGTGAAATTTGACAATGTAAACATACAGTTTAATCATGTTGAAGCATCAAAACTTAAAGTTTTCTTTAGAATGCAAAATCGCAAATAAAATTGAACTGTGTTGAGGTACAATTTTTATGAAACAATATAAACCTCTGATGGTTGCATATGTACATGCAAGTATAGAATGCCCTTTATGAATAAACATGGTGTCTGATGTTTGTATACATATTTCCTAAATCATCCAATATGCAAATAAAGTCTAAAATACAGCAATTTAATTGGCTGTTGTGCTTGGTTAAATGGTGGCATGGTCAAACATGATGAGAATTCATGCAACCAAAAAGTTTTGGCACCGATTGCCTTCCATAATGCCACTTTTTGTACACAATAGCATTGTAGTCATTCATTCATTTTCTTTTCAGCTTAGTCCCTTTATTAATCTGGGGTTGCCACAGCGGAATGAACCGCCAACTTATCCAGCATATGTTTTACGCAGCGGATGCCCTTCCGGCTGCAACCCATCTCTGAGAAACATCCATACACACATTCACACACATACACTACGGACAATTTAGCTTACCCAATTCAACTGTACCGCATGTCTTTGGACTTGTGGGGGAAACCGGAGCACCCGGAGGAAATGCACGCGAACGCAGGGAGAACATGCAAACTCCACACAGAAATGCCAACTGACCCAGCAGAGGCTCGAACCTTCTTGCTGTGAGGCGACAGCACTACCTACTGCGCCATCGCATTGCCGCATTGTAGTCATATTAATGTAGTCAATTAACTTCTTATACCAGAAATTGTCAGAATTAATATTCTAAAGTAAAATAGTTCCTAAAGGTCCCATTTGCACACAATCTTTAAACAACAATTTATCTGTAATTTATAAATAAATCTGTTCATGTATGCCAAAACATCATTGTTTCAAATGCACCAATATCATTGACTGATACATTGTCATGTTCATGGTTTTTGGTCCCGATAGCCTTCCATAATCCTATACTGTTCACACATACTGTAACAACAAACTCATAGTTTACATTCACTTTCAAATTATTACAATTTTATATTATTAAAAACATGTTGTTCACTCATAATTTCTAAACGGTAATTTACAAGTGTGTGAAGGTGGCCAATGTTAAAATAATGCTGCTTCTGAAACCAGCGTCTGTTATAAACCTGTGACCCAAACACAGAACAGTGATAAACGTGGCAGTATTGTTGACTTTGACTTTGTCTTGTAAAAGTGCGGGTTTGTGAGCAGGAAATTAATGTTTGGAAACGTAATGTGCTAATATGATGTCATCATTTAAACTCAATCTGATTGGTGGAGATAATGGCCTTATGAGGAACAGTTGTAAAATATTCCTGGGTTTTGATTGAATCGGTTTATAAGTCCAGTTTAAAAATAACATGTTCATTATCCAGTCTTGAATGTTCATCAAATAAATGCATGTCTCGGTAAACACATCTGTCATGTTATGTTTAAAATGAAGCTATTTGAATGTTCTGTTTTAGTATGAAATGCGTATTTTCATCCAAACAAACTGCACAACAATATAGAGCTGATGAATTAACATGTCACTGCAATCAAAGAAAAAAAAAACACTCAGAGCAATACAGACCACATGATCATTACTATTGACTTTCTTCACGTATACTTTCTTTTTTTGTCATCCTTTTCTCTTTCCTTTATCCTCCCCAAGCTCATTCTTATTTCATTTTCTTCATCCTTCCCACCTTCCTTCTTCCTTATTTGTTGTTCTTTTCCTTCCTTCCCCATTCTTTCGTTCATTACTTTTTGTTTTACTTCTAAACAGGGTCACACACTGGACGTAAAATGCCGCGCCCCGGTTTTTAGAATTGCAAACATTATTTTCTATGAGAGCGGGCACACCGGCGTCGACGTTTGCCATATGTTTGTGATGCATAGCAACATATAGATATAATGTAATGTAAAGATGAGGCGTCCGCTGTGCAACCTGCTTTATTTTGTTCCGTTGTCCTACTTTATTTCCTTTCTTCCTCATTCTTTTTTCCCTTTTTTCACTTCCATTTTTTCTGCTGTTTCCTTTCTTTATTCCTGTTCATGTCCAGCCTGATCTCACGAGGAAACGTAACTGTTTTAGGTTTTGTCAGTTTAGTGGCTAATTCATATGAGTTCAGTCTTACGAAGATGTACGATTTTAAAAAGGAGGCGTGGCACCAAACCCCGCCCCTAAACCCATCCGTCATTGGGGGATGAGCAAACCGTACTAAATTGTACAAATGAGATCGCATGAATTCATATGAATTAGCCACTAAATCAAAGTTACGAATTGCTGTGAGATTGTGTTGTCATGTCTCTTACTTTATTCCTCCTATTACATCTATTAAATTCCTTTTTTCTGTCCTCATTTTTTTCTTCCTGTCCTCCCATCCTTTCTGCTGTTTCCTGTCCACTCTTTTCATACCGTTTACCTTTATTTCCTTACTTGTTCCCTCCCTTTTTCTTCTTAAATACCTTCCCTCTTTCTTCCGTCTTGATTTTTTTTCCCTACAGCTTTTCCATTCTTTCTGCCGTTTTATATTCATCTTTTTGTGAAGTTTATTTATAAACTAATTTCGAGAGGATTGCGTGCTTATGATAATTGCCCGCATTATTCAATTTATGATTCACCAATCAGACGATTCCATATAACAGCCGTCTTCGTTTTGAAGAATCCCCCCTTCCACCCCTACTCCTCCTCCTTTCCTAGATAGGTGGCACGGTGGCACAGTGATTAGCACTGTTGCCTCACAGCAAGAACGTCACTGGTTCTAGTCCTTACCAAGCCAGCTGACGTTTCTGTGCGGAGTTTACACGTTCTCCCCGTGCTCACGTGGGTTTCCCCCGGGTTCCCCGGTTTTCTCCCACAGTCCAAAAACATACAACTTAAGTTAATTGACTAATCCAAATCAGCACCATAGACATGCACCTAGTAAGTAGTTATCTCTTAAGAGCAATCACTATCTGTTCATTAGCTACTACAGCAGGGGAGTTCTACCCGAGCTCAAACTCCCCTCTCGCCTGCAAACGGGAGGGAGCCCCGGGCTCGATGATCTTATTAACTCAGGGCTCTCTCCCGGGACAGCATGCCAAACAAGCTTTATAATCAATCATCAGTTAAGTGTGAACTCTTGAAATGCCCGTTTATCTTTCCTTCCTTACTCATTTCCTTCAATCATTCATTCATTCATTCATTCTTTTTTCTGTCTTCTTTTTTCTTCCCATCCTTCCATTCTTTCAGCTGATTCATTTCCTCCTTCATTTCCTCCTTTAAATGTCCATTTCCTTTAAATGTCCTTCTTTCCTTCCCTCTTTTATTTTTTCTGTCTTCATTTTTCCTCCCATCTTTCCATTCTTCTATTTTCTTTCCATCCTTTTTATTATCTGTTTATCTTTCTTCCCGTACTCTTTTCCTTATAAATGTCCTCCTTCCTTCTTTCCTTCATTCATTTTTTCACCCATCTTTCCATTCTTTCTTCCGTTTTCTCTTCATCCCTTTTTATTATCTGTTTACCGTTCTTTCCTCACTCTTTTCCTCTTCTTTCTTATTAAATTTCCTCCTTCCGTCCTTCTTATGTTTTCTGTCTTATTTCCTCCCATCCTTCCCTTCTTTCTGCTGTTTCCTTTCCTCCTTTAAATGTCCTCCTTCCTTCCCTTTTTTTTTTCCTCCTGTCTTTCTATTCTTTCAGCAGTTTCATTTCCATCCTTTTTTTGTTTACTTTTAATTTCCTTACACTTTTCCTGCTCTTTCCATCCATCTTTTCTTTTTTCTATGTTAATTTTTCATTTCCATCCTTTCATTCATTCTGTTGTTTCCTTTCCATCCTTTTCATGTCCGTTTCTCTTCCTTTCCTAACTCTTTTCTCCCTTTTTCATTTAAATGTCCTCTTTCCTTTCCTCTTTTATTTTTTCTGTTTTCATTTCCCTCCTATCTTTCCATTCTTTCTGCTGTTTCCTTTCCATCCTTTTTTATTATCTCTGTTTATCTTTCTTTCCTAACTCTTTTCCTCCCTTTTCCTTTTAAATGTCGTCCATCCTTTCTTCTCCGTTTTCTGTCTTCATCATTTCCTCACGTCTTTCCATTCTTTCTTCTGTTTCCTTTCCATCCCTTTTTATTATCTCAGTTTACCTTTCTTTCCTTTCTCTTTTCCTTTTAAATTTTATCCTTCGTACTCATGCATTCTTCACATTTCCTTAATCCAACACTTTTTTTATACAACAACATACGACAACTTTTTGCCCTTTTCTTTTCTTTTCTTTAGTCATATTTTTGGGGGGTTTCCTTCCATATCTTTATTTTCCCACCATTTATTTGTTCTAAGGTTATTCAGTGTTAGAGATCACAGTAGCGCAATAACACGACTCTTGAAGTGTGGTTGAATAACGGGTTGTTTTTTGTAATCATGAATTCACAGCGTGTGCTAGTTAATGTGACGAGGCTGTCGGTGATGTTCAACTCAATCTTTATGGTTTCAGTTTGACTCGGATGGTATTTTTTAAGCCTCTTTCTGTGCTGTCAGTGAGCCATTCTGTGGAGAGTTTCAAATGGAGACTGTGGTTCTTCACACAGTGCTTTTTAACATCTAACACCATTTTCACACCTCCTGCTCCAGGCTGTTGTTCAAATCAAATTATTCTACAAATGCAAGATAAGATGAGAAAATAAAAAAACATTTGAAAAAGTTTAAATGAAAATTAAAGATTTAAACAGCACTATGAATTGCTGTTAGCACCCGACATTTTAACGGTACTGTGTATGTAATATAAATATCTGTATGTGACTGAAAATAAACTCCTTTGACCTTGAAATTAATTGTCATCTTTTCTTGAGTTTACATGCCTTATAAATGTGCTACAGAGTCTGTCTTCAAGTGCTGTGCTAAATTCATTTAGATTCCATATTTCATATAGAGTATATACAGCGTTTGAAAAATAGCAAAATTATTCATTCATTTATTTTCCTTCATCTTAGTCTCTATTTCAGAGATCGCCACAGCGGAATGAACCGCCAACTATTCCAGCATGTGTTTTACACAGAGGATGGCCTTCCAGCCGCAACCCAGTACTGAGAAACATCCATACACACTAATTCACAAGCACACTCATACACTACGGCCAATTTAATTCATACAATTCACCTATACACCGTAAAACCCAACAGTCAACTTTATCAAATGAAATGAGTGTAGTTAACTCAAAATTTACTGAAAGTTAATTCTACTCATTTGAAAAGAGTTTTGATCTCATTGTTGAAGGTAAGGAGTTAATTAAATACCTCATTACTTCAATTTAAATGGAGTAAGTTCACAGTACTCATATAGATTAGTCAAATAATTTGTAGCAATCTGTTTCCTCAAACGGTTTGAGTTGCCTTAACTTATTGCGCTTTACAGTACTCAGTTGGTTTGAGTTCTCTTCATTTATTGGGTTTTACTGTGCTCAAATTGCTTCGTTTACTCAAATGGATTAAGTTCACAGTACTCATTAGGATTAGTTTTTGAACTCAAATGGTTTGTTGCAATCGTTTTCCTCAAATGGTTTGAGTTACCTTAACTTTTTGGGTTTTACAGTGTAGCGCATGTCTTTGAGACTTTGGACTCTTTGTTGTGCTAACCACTGAACCACCGTACCGCTAGCAAAATGATTTAGAAGTTTTGTTTTGCCTCGCCTTTACACTTGTTGCCCGTTAAGTCACGCATCGATTTTAAAACCTTGATTTTAACATATAAAGCGGTTTATGGTTCTGCTCCTGATTATATATGTGATCTGATATCTACATCCTCTTCCTCTCGTTATTTACGTTCTGCTTCCTGGCTCACTTGTTTCAGCCTCGTTGCAAACTTAGCACCATAGGAGGTAGGGCATTCTCCTACCGTGCACCTAAATTGTGGAATGCTCTTCCCACAAACTTCTTAAAACTCACTTTTTAGTATTGCTTATAATTTATGAGGCTTTCTTTTTTAACTGTATTTTATGTTTCATTGTGTTCTGACGCTCTCCTTAGCGCTTTGAGTCTGACAAAATTGCATTCTAAATAAAATGTATTATTACTATTATTTTGTTCTGCAAACTACCAATGACTTTTCTTTCAAATTTTATTACATTTATGTTTATTTTATGTTTATATATTCATGCTGTCAAATGATTAATCGCATCCAAGATCAAATTTTGTATTTATATAATTAAACAGTTATATACCCAAAAATATACACAGTGCACACAAATATATTTTATAAATATTAACTTTTATTTTGGATGCAATTAATCATGATTAGCTAATTGTTTGGCAGCAATAATTTTTGGGACATTCTACAAGAAACACACATTTTCACTTTTAAAAAATGTGCTTGTCTTCCTCAAAAAAAATCATACAATTCAATGATAGAACGTATTCTTGATCTCTGTCTGCTTCTCCTCCATCCAATGATATATCTAAGTCATAGCCTTAAACGTGTATTGCACGCATTTTATGTTAAATTTAATACAAATGTGACAGGACTGACAGAAACATGAGGACAATTGTAAATTTATTTGGATTATATATTTGTAGTATTTATTTGTAGAACGTATTTATTATTTCATGTCTTTAATCAATTAATGTGAATGATAACAACTTAAACTTGCTATTTTTGGAAGTTTTTTCTTCTCTAAATAAAGGTTTTTAGCATAACAAAACTATTAAGCTGTTGGTTCAGTTGGGCTGAGGACAAGGAAAATGACAGGGTTTGTAAATTAGTAAAGAGTTTTTACTAAAGAAAAAATTAATCTGAGAACAAAATAAAGGACATATTCCTTTACAGAACAACTCACTCAACCATCAGTCCATTTTAGAAATGTTAGGGATGAAATACTTTCTATTCACTGTATTTATGTTTTTATTTCAGGGACAGAAGATATAGGGGAGAGCGGGGCAGAAAGTAACACTTTTTGATTTTGGCCAAATACTGAAAAAGTAATTTAGACAAACCATATTTTTTTTTAACCAGCAACACACAAGCCTCTCCCTACAAATGAGCACTGAAAGTATGATCGCTGGACCTGTGGTTTCTGTGCAGTATTGGCAAAAGTGCCAGGAGTGAAAATGTTACTATTTACTCCACTTGCGGGGCAAGTTGTAACAGAGAGGGTTAGTTGTAACACATGCTTAAAAAGTCAGATTTCACACAATTAATTTAAATCCAGTTTACTTTAAATAGTATATTTCCTCAGTACATAGCTCAATTTAGTTTTTATTCTACATAGCAGAGTATGTTTATTTATGTATTTATCTATTGGATAAACACATTTGGATTTATTTGCATTATTATACATTGCATTTTTTGCATTAATAGCAATAAAATAATTTTTTTTCTATTAAAAATATTTTCTATTAAAAAACATTTTTTGTTTAAGAAGTTCTCAACATCACAACCAAAATTCGACAATTATTTTGTTAGCTTAAATGATGTCCAACAGTGTGTGGCTTAATTGTAACACCCTGTTACAACTAACCCCGCTGTGTCGTGTTTTCCTCAAAACTAGCTAGCAGTCACTGTCAAAATGGTTCCATCTTTTAGCCTAGAAGACGGTAATTACAACAATATAAGATTTTACATACATACTTTCACAGATTTTTTTAAATAAAAAAATATCGACTATAATAAAAAATAATTTTTTGTTGCAAAAATGGATCTCCTGTGTTTCTCATACAAATTTCGCCAAACTTCTTCAGTAGTTGTCAGGAAGAGATCGACACTGTGATGAAAACCTTGGAAGCATGCCATGTCCTGAGCAAATACCTTAAAACTTTGTGTTACATTTTACCCCGCCTTACTTTGTACCCCGCACTCCTCTACCTTTTCTGGTAGAATGTGCCTTTTACACCAATCTTTTAACTACGGAATTGTAAATAAGTTTGGCCAACGTTACGGCAATTTTCTGCTATTTGTTTATTATTATATTATTATTTCTATTATTATTATTATTAAGTTCTGTAAATTACCATATTTTAATTTGATACTTGCAAGAAGTGTTAACAGATATGCAGGGAAACTGTATTTTTTTATTATACATTGAAAGTAATGAAGAAATCTCGCCTGTGGTCCACACTCCACTTCTCTGAAGTCAGCATTAAAGTTAAGGTTTGTTAACATTAATCACTTGCTCTGTGTGATTCCGACATTTCAAGAAGGTCAAATTATCCTCTTCATCACATCAGATCACCCGTGGAGTTTCAGAGCAATTCTCAAGCTTTTTCTAAGTAATTGATTATACAGTTCCTACACCAGCTGACCTGAAAAATATATGGCATGTGCTGTCTGGCTTGAAGTAATGAGCATTGCCGAGTCTTTCTGAGAGACCATAATTAAGTTCCAAAGAGAGATAGCCTAATGTTACGTGTGAAAACATTTAACTAGTTTCCTGATTACTTACTAAGCGCACACGAGTGAGACACCTTTAGCCAAAATCCATAACATCAAAAGACCTTACCTGATTGAGCTTCGAAAGGAGCATTTTTTCGATGATTTTTGATGATTGTTGCCCGCGGTCTGCTTGATTTGTTGTGTTTTTAATCACGTTGATAACATTTAAATGAGATTACAGGCTATATTCAACTCTGTGAAGGTTTATATTGGCCGCGTCTCTCCACGTCAGCACTAAAAGCACTAGCACTAAAAGCCATATATAAAGTGTGTATAAGTCGTAATTTGTAACGCATTTCACCTCATCTCTCTTTCGCGATTGTCCTACTCCAATGCTGACGCGGTTCAGGTTCATTTAGTTTGGTTAATTAAAGAGAACAGCTGATAGAGGTTAAAAAAAAACTGGTGTTTGGTTCCCCAAAGTAGCTTTCACAAATTTATTTAAATAAGCAACAACAACAACAACAACAACAACAACAACAACAAAGAGTAGCCTAATGATTTCGTGAAGTTGTTTTTTACTAAATGAAAAGCGTGTTGAGATTATGAAAATAGTGGGTGAGGAAGTTTTGGCTTCACAATTCAAAACAAAGAGGGAGAACGGGTTTTGGAATATAGATTGTAGCTAAAACAGTTCTTTATGATGTTCTCCAAACTGAGGATAAAAAAAAGGTTATTTTCAATAAAATGTTCTTTGGGGATCTATAGCAATACTGTGAAAAACATTTTTTCTTATGCACCTGTTTTTAAATGTGTAAAATATGTGTTACATAAAACAATGCCTGCCTTAGCATGTTGCTATATGTGTGGTAAAGCATAGCTTATGTTTTCACGTTGTATAAATTAATGCTTACCATTTTTCTAGCATTAGATGACATTTTGTTAGCATTGATTTGAGTGTTGCTACTGTTTCTAACATGTTTTACTACATGTAAAAGGATCATGTTTCACAAGTTGTATGAAGCACCATGTCCTTATGTTTACAGTTTCTATAGAGAGTTAAGAATTAATTGACGTTTTGTTAGCGTAGCTTGGCATGTTGCTACTATGTGTAACATGTTTGACCAAACATCGCTTATGTTTTCATGTTGTGTGCTTTACCATGTCCTTATGTTTACCATTTTTCTAGAATTAGTTGACATTTTGTTAGCATAGATTAGCATGTTTCTATGTTTAACCAGACATGGCTTATGTTTTCACATGTTGTATAAGTGACCATTTCCTTATGTTTACCGTTTTTCTAGCATTAGTATTAGTATGTTTCTAACATGTTTTACCACACATGACTATGTTTTCACATGCTGTCTGAAACACTATGTCCTTTGTATTCATTCATTCATTCATTCATTCATTCATTCATTCATGCATTTTTTTCTGCTTAGTCACTAATTACATGCAAACAAGCAAACTTCATAAAGAAATTCCAACTGACCCAGCTGAGGCTCGAACCACCTTCTTGCTCTGAGGCAACAGTGCTACCCACTGTACCACCGCACCACCCCACTGTCCTTAGTATGTTTATTATTTTTCTAGAATTAACTTACATTTGATTAGCATGTTGCTACTGTTTCTAACATGTTTTACCACACATGGCTAATGTCTTAACATGTTGTATGAAATACCATGTCCTTAGTGTATTTACCATTTCTTTAGGATTGACATTTTGTTAGCATGGATTACCATGTTGCTACTGTTTCTAACATGTTTTAGCACACATGGCTAATGTCTTAACATGTTGTATGAAATACCATGTCCTTAGTGTATTTACCATTTCTTTAGGATTGACATTTTGTTAGCATGGATTACCATGTTGCTACTGTTTCTAACATGTTTTAGCACAAATGGCTAATGTCTTAACATGTTGTATGAAATACCACATCCTTAGTATGTTTATTTTTCTAGCATTATTTGACATTTTGTTAGCATGGATTAGCATGTTACTACTGTGTTTCTAACATGTTTTACCACACATAGCTAATGTCTTACCATGTTGTATGAAATACCATGTCCTTAGTATGTTTATTATTTTTCTAGCGTTAACTGGAATTTTGTTAGCATGGATTAGCATGTTGCCACTATGTTTCTAACATGTTTTACCACACATGTTGTATGAAATACCATGTTCTTTGTATGTTTACCATTTCTTTAGGATTAATTTACATTGTATTAGCATAGATTAGCATGTTTCTACTATGTTTCTAACATGCTTTTTACCACACATGGCTAATGTTTTCACATGTTGTGTGATGTACCATGTCCTTAGTATGTTTACTATTTTTCTAGCATTAACTGACATTTTGTTTTACCATAAATTAGCATGTTGCTACCATGTTTCTTACATGTTTTACCTCACATGGCTGTTTTCAGGTGCTGTATGAAATACCACATTCTTAGTATGTTTACCATTTCTCTAGCACTAACTGACATTTGCTTAGCATAGATTAGCATGTTGCTATTAGGTTTCTAACATGCTTTTTACCACACATGGCTAATGTTTTCACAAGTTGTGTAATGTACCATGTCCTTAGTATGTTTACTATTTTTCTAGCATTAACTGACATTTTTTTTACCATAAATTAGCATGTTGCTACCATGTTTCTTACATGTTTTACCACACGTTGTATGCAATACCACATCCTTAGTATGTTTACCATTTCTCTAGAACTAATTGACATTTTCTTAGCATAGATTACCATGTTGCTACTATGTTTCTAACATGTTTTTACCACACAAGACTAATGTTTTCACATGTTGTATGATTTACCATGTTCTTGTTGTTTACAAACTTTCTAGCATTAACTGACATTTTATTAGCATGGATTAGCATGTTGCTACTGTGTTTCCAACATGTTTTATGCAGCATAGATTAACTCATTTGCATGTTTCTAACATAAATTAACATGTTTCTTTGTAGTATAGTTTGCTTTTTAATCAAAGTTTTAAGATAACCGGAGCCTAGAAGTGTTTAGAAATGTATTCTGTGCATGTAACATTTCTGAATTAAATACAGCACATTTCAATGGGATAATTGTAGATCTGAGTAGCTATCAGGACCCCAAACAGTTCTTATTTTCATTTTACTAAACTCTCTGTTTCACACACACTCTCACACATTTATCATCTCAATAGCTCTTTACAGTGAACCTCCGTCTCATTTGGTTTAGTTCTATAAAATGGAATCAAAACCTCTATTATCTGTGCTTCTGTCCGCCTTCCAGAGGTTTGTATTCTTCACATCAATTCTGGCGTGAAAATATTCCTGGATGGCTTGTTTCTATCATCAGCAGCTCAGAATGGAATTTGTGGGCTGCGTTTACTTTGTCCGGCTCCTTTAAGCCTATTATCCAGTGCGAAGTGTGTGGGACAGAGAGCACAGGAACCTCATGAGCCTGACGGTCAAATACGCAGAGACATCTTTAGATTAAAAAGCACCATTATACTGGCTGAACAGACAGGGATGTGCATTCCCAGAGTGCACAAGGGTGGCATTAGATGTCTAGAGAGAAGTTTAAAAGGACAGTTCACCCAAAAATGAAAATGTGCTCACTCTTGAGTAGTTCCAAAAACAATTGAATTTCTTTCTTTCCGTTTAACATGAAGGAGATACTTTGAAGAATGTCAGAAAACTTGTAGCCACTTATATCTATAGTGGACATCCATACACCACTTTATATCGAGACACTTTTGTGGTTTTTAATAACATTTTAATAAGTTGTTATAATTTCTAGCAAATTTGTATCATTCTGTGTTTTATGTCATATTTGAAGATTTATACTGTAACCGGACATTTCAATATCAATCACTAAGGGACACTGCCCTTATTTTTTCCTGAATGATGTCCAGCAATAGTTTAAGAGGATGTTATCTTAATTCATAAAGTTCATTTTGTGCTTGTAAATATCAGACCACCCACAGATTTAATCTGCATTCAAACCTGCTGGTTAACACAATAAACACACGACAACTTAATATGAGGTCACATAATTTAATTTCATTGCATTTCACCGAATGCATCAAGGCTACAGTAGAAGCATGGAGAGCTGAGACAAAGCCAAAGAGCCCAAACACACAGACAACAAGATCCATGGTCAAAGCTTCAGTCTTCATATAAACAGAACCACAAACACAAGTATTTACACGCCTCCTGCTCTGCTTGCTTTTGGTCTTGCGGGAAATGCCGTGGCATCAAAAACAACGTTCTTCATCAGTATTTGATTTTCTTCTTTAATAAAATCAAATCAGAATTACATTTATGTAAGATGCTAATGCTGGGTTCACAACAGACACGAACCACTCGCTTTAGATTACTCATGTTTTTTTTTTTTGTCTCATGCTAATTTTCCGTTAGAGTTGAATTTTTTGAACTCACGCTTGAAGACACGATTGAGATGAATTCAGTGCGTTCACTGCAAACGTGTGATGCCTAGCAGAAATTTGCCTCTGTTTACGTGTTTTTCATTGACTCTGTATGTAATCTACTTTTGCAAACACTTACATTCGCATTTTTTGTCACAAAAGTTTCGTTAGATACTAGATAAATTTTTTGAACTTGTACAGAAGACGTAATTGAGATTAATTCTGTATGTTCACTGCTAACGTGTGATGCCTAGCAGACAGGGCCGGAGCAAGCTCAACTGGCTCGCTAGGCAAACGACGAGAATGCCGCCCTCAAACTGAAAGTTATGCTGCCTTCAATCCGCCGGAGGGTGGGGAGAGGGGGCGGCGGAGCTGGGTGTTAAGATGATGCGGGGGGTGGGGGGTGGGGGGGGGGGGGGGGGGGGCGCGCCGCGGACGCCGCCCTGACTGCTCTGCCGCCTAGGTCACCTCTATGGACGCACCGGCCCTGCTAGCAGATATGTGCCTCTGTTTTTTGTGTTTTGCTTTGACTCTGTATGTAATCTACTTTTGCAAATACTGTATGTACATTCACTTTTTTTTGTTTTGCTAGAGTTGAATTTTTTTAACTTGTGCAAGAAGACATGATTTAGATGAATTCTGTGGCTTCACAGCAAGTGTGTGAAGCCTAGCAGAAATTCACCTCTATTTGCATTTTGCATCGAATCTGTATGTAATCTACTCGTGCGAATACTTACATTCTCATTCGGCGTGAACCCAGCATTAGACTTTTAATATAAGACTATCTGTAGGATTTTTTGCAATTTATTTATGACCTAAAAAACAGTTGTGCAACTGCAAGAAATAGCCTCCGACATTTTACCTGCCTATCCAGCCTGATCTCATGAGAAAACGTAACTATTTTATGTTTTGTCAGTTTAGTGGCTAATTTGTAAGTTCATTCGTAGGAAAATGTATGGTTTTAAAAAGGAGGCGTGGCACCCAAGCCCACCCCAAAATACTGTCATTGGGGAATGAGCAAATTGTACTAAATTGTATGAATGAGATCGTACGAATTCACACGAAAGAGTCACTAAATCACAAAGTTACGAATTGCTGTGAGATTGTGTTGGCCTATCCTAGTTTACTTCTCACAATTTTTGCTTTATTTCTTGCGATTGTGTTTTTATCTTGTGATTTAAAATCACCAATTATAAATAAATGTCTGTTCCAGAGTTTAACGCTAAGGATTTTTTACTTGCCCTGCCAAATTTTTCACTTAAAAAAAATGTAAATAGCTATTTCTTAGCCACATATTTTAAACAATGTGTCAAAAATAATATCTGTGAATCTAAAAATTAAATATTTAAAAAATGTTAAAATATTTAGCAGTTAAATATAGCAGTATGGAAAATGTGCAGGTATTTTATTGCAAAACAAAAGGTGGCTGACTTAAAAGTGACAGCAAACTATGCACAACATCACTTCGTTGTTTTCGTTGTGTCGTACCCATGTAAATGTCTGTTTCCGCAACGTTAGAAACTGACATTTTCTTTTAGCCTCATAATTTGATGTTGTTGTCATGTTGCCGTCTCTTCGCTGTACTGGATTTTACCAGGTTATGGAAAAAAATAATGTGCTCACAACATCCAATCAGAGAAGAGGAAATGAAAAGCAATATTGTGTTTACGACTTCACAGAGTAGGTAGAGAAGGTAGCATTTAAAGGCTTAAAAGCACAAATTGTTTCTCGATTCTAAGACTGTATTTGCACGCAATTGACAAATAGTCACAGGCAAATTAAACTTTAGTGACAAGGCAGCACTGGCCCGATAACGACTCTGTAACGACTCTGTCTACTGTACAGAGCATCGCTCACGCTGGGCCCGGGCCATCGGGCAGTCCTTATTGTTGAGCCCTGCGTTCGATTGGAAGACATGTTTTAAAAATGTGTTTTAAATCTTTTGATTCTGGGAGGGGAAAAAAGGCAGAACTGTGATAATATGTCTGAGATTAAACTTTGCAGTTTTAAGTTTACATCTTGAAATTAAGCGTTGACATTAATGCTGTTGAAGATTATTTGCAACTAATCGCATACAAAATAAAAGCTTATGTTTACATAATTTTGCGTGTACTCTATATATAAATACATCCACGTATATATGTACTCTATAAAACATTTATATATGTTTATTTATATCTAAAATATTTATATATAACTTAAAATTATTTATAAATATAATATGTAATATTTTTTTAAGTATGTACATGTATGTGTGTGTGCATATATAAGTACACCCCTCAAAAATCTATCTTTAAATTTTTTTTAATAGGAAGCTAAGCAATATTATATTTGTGCATTTATATTAGATCAGTCAGTACTGAAGCCAAATCTGGAGCTTATCTAACAAAATAACTTACGATAACGGTTCAAAAACTAGTACAGCCAAATTTATATGTTATACAAAAATATTAAATACAAATTTAAAAAAGAGGAAAAATCAAGAGAAGCAAAAAAAAAAAAAAAAAATTATGAAATTTTGTAGGTTGTCATTTTTTTTGCAATATTTTGCTGGAATTTAATTGTATTATCTTTCAATTTCTGAATATATTTTGTGAATAAAATATCATTTTAATAAATATATCAGTTTAATAAATCTGTTTTGTTTAAATCCACCAAAATACATTGCCTATATTCACTGAGAAATGGATAAAAATGTTATTTTCAAAATGGGGTGTATTCAATTATGTTGAGCACTGTATATATATATATATATATATATATATATATATATATATATATATATATATATATATATATATATATATATATATATATATATATATATATATATATATACTTTTATTTTGTATGCAAATAGTCAAGATTACATTCCATATAACTATTTACATTTTTTCAGAATTTAGTTTATATGATGCAATTTAGATTTGTGAGTTTTGGACTTTTCTGAGTTTATGTTGTGTAAATATGCCTTTGTAATTCAAGCTTAGAACGCAAAATTGCCCGACCTTTACGAATGACAAAATTAGAATTTAACTTTTCAATTCGTAACCTCAAAATTATGAGAAAAAATTATGTTCGCAATTTAGACTTTTCCTCGAAGCTATGACACTTTCACTATTCTAAGTTTGTGTTTCACAATTCTGACTTCGCAAAACTCAACATAAAGCCTTTTTTTTTCTTATAGTTGTGATGTTAACAGTCAATTGTACAAGTTTACGACTTACAATTGTGAGATATAAACCTGTAATCGTGAGAAAAGTCTTAAATGTATTTAATAACTTCCATTTTAAGGCTATACGCTTCCATAAAATCTGTTACAGTGAAGTTAAAATCATTATTTTTGTATACTGATGAATATTTTTTCCCATGATAACTTGCGCAGAACCAATCAGACAGAGCGATATTCGAAAGTTTGCCACATTTCATACTTCGTCGTACCATACCAGAAAACAACATAGCAACTCATAACGCTTTAAGTGCAAGGAAAAGCCTTGATATAAAACCTCTATGTAACACATCGAGAATTCTCCGCTTTAAATATCAGTACGTACATTGAACATGAATTAGCATTTATACAGACATCGTGGAATTTTCGCATTTTATATACACGAGAACAAATGCGACAGCTCAAGGACACATTTGGTTGGATCACAAAAAGAAATACGAGTGACATTCGTGTTCCTGTCATCCTTCGGGAGTTTGCCATCATCTAATAGTTTATTTTAACGCTCTCCTCACCTCATCACCCATCATCTCTCTTCATAAACGGGTTCAATCCAAAAACTGGTCCACATTCAGCTGACAATTTGGCTCAATGGGCTTCACTCAGCCGTGTGGCACCAAACGTGCCATGCTGAGGAGAGGCTGAAGCTTAATAAAGTCATCTCCTGTCCAAGTATGACCCACATTATGTAACATGATAACATTAAAAACAGGCCTCACTGGATCCAGATGGTGTTTGCTCGGTCGGGTCGTCGTGGGTCTGCGGTCAGGTCTCCAAATGTGGAGAAGAACTGCTCCATCTCTTTCTGCAACATCTCGTTTCTCTTCTCCGCGTCGTCTTTGGCTCGCTCGGCGTTCCTCAGCTTGATTTCCACCATGGTGTATTTCTTCTTCTCCTGGTCCAGCTCTTCATGCAGGTTCGCCATCACCGCCTCCAGCTCCAAATTACGATGTTCGAGACTATAGTGAAGATGAGAAGAGTGGGTCAATCTGTTGGTGTGGTTGCAGGGTTCCCAATTGTTCAAGGACACCAGATTCAAGAACTTTCATGGACTTTTTAAAGCACCATTCATTTGAAATCAAGCACCTTTGTAATTCATACAGCAGCATATGTAGCACCTTGAATATCGTTCCTACTCAGCAGACACACAACGTCATAAGATGCTAATATTAGGTTAGATTTAGGTCACCGGCGTCTAAGGACAATGTTATGTTGACCTCCAATAACGACGTAAAATGACATTGTTGTTTTGTTGATTTTAGGTTGTGTTGGAAAGTGACCAAAATGCTTGTTGATGTCAAATACTGACATTTATTTGTCAGGTATGGCAGGTATGGTCTGATAGACGTCATATTGGTAACGTCCACACAACACACACAACAATCATTAGACGTTGATATTTTGTTGTTTTTAGGTTGCGTTGGAAAGTAACCAAAATGCAAAGTCTGTCCGATGTTGGGCTGACGTCAACCCAATTTTAATTTCCAAAGAAAATGCAATGTCCTACGTCAATCTGACGTCATGTTGACATCCTGTGCCTGCTGGGTATACTTAACATTTCACTCACTCTTAATATTTACTTTATTAATAATAATAAATTTTATATTATATTAATATTTACAATTAAAATTGACCATTTTAAACAGTCATGTTCAAAGAACTGTAATAAAATTTGTTGAATTCAATACTGGTAATACTCAAATGTGATTCTGAAATATTGATAAAATATGCATTATTTGTCAGTGTTATTGTACGAGATTTAAATGTAAGATTTTAAATTAGGAATTGCTCAGTTTTTCGTTCTTTTCTTGACAGCTGCACAGAACACTTGTTGAAATATCACCGTAAACAAATTTTATTTCAAGTTTAATTCAAGCACTTTCAAGGACCTATGTTAGTTTTTAAGAACTTTACAGGCTTTGAATCCATGTCTGAAATTCAAGTACTTTCAAGAAGCGTGGGAACCCTAGGTTGTTTAATCAAATGCTCGAATAGTTCATTAAGGTAAAAGTTAATTGTATCATTAATCACAATTCTCTAATTGTTTTTTCTTGCTTTAAAACCTCTTTAAATTTCCATCTTTAGATCACCCAAAATAAAAATAGTTACTGATTACTCTTAAATAACTTATGTTGTTCCAATCCCTTGAGGCCTTTGTTCATCTTCAGAACACAAACAACGTTATTTTAGATGAAATCCAGGAGCTCTTTCATCCTCCATAGACAGCAACGCTCTTGAGATGTTCAAAGTTTAAAAAATCTGTTAAACAACTTTGCAGATGAGGTGCACATTTACTACTCGCAATATAACATATTTTCATTAGAGTCTGCAACCTTGAAAGCCATGCAGCCTTGAAACCTCCGAGTGGGAGGGAGTTACACTGCAAGTAGGTTGGGTTTAGGCTTGTGGTAGGTGTAGACTTTAATTAAACACAATAGGCTGTACTCCATGTCATGTACTAGACATTTAAGGTGCAGTTCAATATTCTGAATCAATATTGGAGTTCCTTTTGCATGCTGGAGGAAGGATGACACCATGGCTGAAGTATTTCTCTTAGACAGGTAAAGTTCTGTTTCAAAACTATTTTTGTCAGGCAGAGCTGATGTAGACTGGGTTGTCATGAATGGGTTATATGCACAGAAGTGTTGTTTAGCCACTGAAATCTTCCGGCGAAAGCTTGATGTGACTATTTTCAGTTTCATAAGGTCCTTTTACAGCATCCATAATGTAGATTTTTATTTAGTTTAACAACAAAACATCAGTAAATAGCGCTATTCCGCCTAGCCTGCTTTACCGAGCTGAAGATGGTTTTATATTCACATTGGTTCATTTTTGAACAATGACAACCTGTGACATGTTCCCTATATTGTTTACAGCTACTCTGAATAATCGGTCAGAAATAGCATGTAAGTATGGCTTAGTAATGAGTGTAATAATGAGTGTAATTCCTGCAAGCCGCTGGCCAACCTTTAGCTTTAGCTCAACACATGAGAGAGGGTTCTGCTGTCATTTTTAAGGTACGCTCGCTCCTGTTTTCAGGAGGCGTGGCTTTGGATGGCAGGGGAGGGACGGTGTTTCAGAGATTTATGCTAACAGGCTAGCATTGTGGCAGATCACCTACTGCACCTTTAAATAAATCAATGAAAAGGTTTGCACAGCCCACTTGGAGTTCAAGTCCCACCCATTTGGAGATGATCAGTCTGTTTATCCTTCTCTTTAAGTCAGCAGTGCAACACGCAGGCACACTATTAACCGTAAATGGTCTACCTAATCTGACATGGAAGAAAAGACATAGGAGAACAAAGTTGTTTTTACTGATTTTTTGGCATGCAAAGTGAGCTTTGTGTGATTACAGTCGAGCCACTGAAGTCACAAGGAGAGCTTTGACAATGTTTTTGGTTTCTTTTTATGAACTTTGAATGGTCTCTGGGCCATTTCTGTGTATGGAGGATGAGGGAGCTCTCAGATTTCAGCTATTCATTCATTTTCTTTTTGGTTTAGTCCCTTTATTAATCCAGGGTCGCCACATCGGAATGAACCGCCAACTTATCCAGCACATGTTTTACGCAGCAGATGCCCTTCCAGCTGCAACCCATCTCTGGGAAACATCCATACACACTCATTCACACACATACATTACGGACAATTTAGCCTACCCAATTCACCAGTACCGCATGTCTTTGGACTGTGCGGGAAGCCGGAGCACCCGGAGGACACCCACGTGAACGCTGGGAAAACATGCAATCTCCACACAGAAACGCCAACTGACCCAGCCTAGGCTCGAACTAGCGACCTTCTTGCTGTGAGGCGACAGCACTACCTACTGCGCCACTGCGTCACCTCAGATTTCATCTAAAATATGCTAATTTATGGACAAAAGCCTCAAGTGATTGGAACAACATGACGGTGAGTTATAAATTACACAATTTTAATTTTTGTGTGAATTAATCCTTAATTTTTTTATATGATAATTTTATTATTTACTTTTTTAATGTTTTACAAAGTAAATTATTTTTGGTGATACATAATCCAAAAAAAAAAACAACAACAACAACAACAACAGTGGAACAAAATAATAAAAACAACCACATAAGCATCTACACAATACAAGTTATCCAATCAAATGTGTTGCCAATCTATGCGTTCTCAACTACTGAAATTGGAAAACCTCAAAACATTTTAAATTGTGTTTCCACCACTTGTGATTTGCTAGCTGAATAATTACGTTAAGACCAAGTGTAAACAGAGCCAAAACCAAGCACTAACTTGATACCATTAGCTTTAAAAGTTCATGACTCTCACCTCTTGATCCTGGCCTCATATTCATTCTTCTGCTTGAGCATTTCCTGTTTAAGACTGGAAACCAGGCTGTGCAGTGCACTGTGATTGGTTGGTCCATTGGTGACAGGAAACGTATCACTGTTATCGCTGCTGTTGCTGGTTCCTCTGCTTCCCCGGCCTCCTCCATTACTGGTCCGCTGCTCCCTGTCCTCCACCACCAGTCCGTTCTCCTCCTGCACCGGCCCGTCCAGTAAAGGGTCCTCAAAGTTGCTGCCGAAAAAGTCTTGCTCTGGGCATGTGGTCGTAGAGGAGCGACACGAAGTGGAGTTTTCTGGCAGGGAGATTTCGCAAGAGGAAGTGGACCATGTGGCGCTATCAACACTCTGCTTGTCCTCACAGCTGCTGCTCAGACTGGGCTGTGTCATCTGTTGTTGGTGGATTTGGACATTGTCATAGGTGGACAAGCGGTTTTGCTGGTGCTCAGCGTCTCGACTTTTGCCATCGCGCATTGTGACGTGACCATTAGGAACCCAGAGTCCATTTCTCGCATTGATAGTCCCATTGGTTACATCTGTGCTGGATACGCCCATCCTGACGACACCATTTTGGACACCCATTTTGGTGCCTGAGCCCTTTATCGCACCAGTTCGACGGGCATGGAGCATTCCCATATTGGGTAGAGTCTGGGTTTTGTCTTGATTGGCGTCGCCGGATGACGATGAAGAGGAACTGAATGATCCGTTGGTGACAATCCCGCTACCTTTGCTGAAAGCTGGGTTCTTTTTCACTGCTAATGGTGGACTGCGGGTCACCTCAAATTTCTGTCCTGTAAAACCATTACGTGGGCTTCCCGAACGGGGAGAGCCATTGTCCAGAGGAGTGCGGTTGGGTGATTCGGGGGCGTCCCAAGTGCACTGCCGCGCCCCGGTGGTGTTATTGTTCTCTTTGTTTTGAAGCTGGCCATTGGTAGGCTGTTTCTGGGTCTCATTATTGTTATTATTGACCAATTCCAGGGTGCTAGAGTGCTCCTCTTCGGCAGGGAAAAGAACATCATGTTGACCGATCAGAACCGCCATCAGCTGCTGGACCAGCACTGTTCCTGTTCACAAAACAAACACATTGATAAAACATCTTAACATAATTATGATTCAGAGATGTCTGGAATAAGAGAGGCTGGTAAAAAGTCCTACCTTCCATTATAGTCACTGGGTCCTCAACCTTTGGCCTCAGAATATTTGGCCCAAAGACTGTAGCCAGATTCTGTACACTCATTTTATTCACACCTGAGTAGGACTGAACTTCATCCAAAAACCTGGACAAGAGAAAAATGTTAACATTGTAGCTTAGATTTCTGACATCTGATTGAAAAGCAAATTGTGACCTTTTAAATTATTATTTATTTGTTTGTAAATAGAATTTGATTGCTGAAAATAGGGCTGGGCAATATGACAAAAATCTTATATCACGATATGTCATCTCACATCCTGATAACAATATATCTCATGCTATAGTGCCTTTTCTGTAAATTCAATTAATTAATAATTTATATAAACTGACCATATGGAAAGAACTATTTCTATTTTTATTTTATTTTTTTCCAATTTAAAGTATTTACTCAAAAATGTATATATAAGTACTCCCCTCACAAATCTATCTTTTAAATTAATATTTTTAATAGGAAGATATGCAATATTATATTTGTGCATACACATTAGATTAGTCAGTACTGAAGCCAAATCGGGAGCTAATCTAACTTACGATAATGGTCCAAAAACTAGTACAGCCAAATTTATATGTTATAGAAAAATATTAAATACAAATTTAAAAAAGAGGAAAAATCAAGAAAAGCAAAAAAATTGAAAAATTTAGTTGAATTTTTTTAGGTTGTCATTGTTTTTTTTTTGCAATATTTTGCTTGAGTTTAATTGTATTATCTTTCCATTTCTAAATATGATCGGTGACTAAAATATTATTTTAATAAATATATCTGTTTAATTAATCTGTTTTGTTTAAATGCACCAAAATCCATTGCCTATATTCATTGAGAAATGAATAAAAATATACATTTTCCAAATTGGGTGTACTCAATTATGCTGAGCACTGTATGTGATCATATTTCTCACTTTATGAAGAACTTCAGGGAAAATGTTTAATTAAGAATATAGAGATATGAAACAAATATTAATGAAATATAAAACACTTTTTATAAAATGATTACAGGCCCAGCATAAAATATCGCTAAATAAAATGCAAAATCTAAACATTGAATTTCCACGATAATTTCAACATAAACGATAAAGCACAATATGACACTAAATTACTTTTTATTTTGTCCGTACAATTTATTGTCATATTGCAATGCCATAACTGAAAATAAATAATATTTTAAAAACAACAATGTGAGAAGTCTAGAACTTATGCTTTTACATTTGCATGATTAATAGGCTGTTAAAACATCATTAAAGTAATGAAAAAATATCAAGATTTTTTTTAAAGTGGTGATGCTGAGTGAACTGACTCTGAACAAATCTGTTTCTATTGAGTAAACTGACTCAGTAACCTATTCAAAGATGAATTGATTCACTTAGTTTAGAGTAGTTCCTGAATAAATCTGCTTCTGAATGATATGATTAAGTGAACTGATTCAGTCACCCCCTCAGAGAATTTTTTTTTTTTTAATTTCTGAATCAGTGTTTTTGAATGAAACAATTGAGTGAACTGACTGAGCAACTCACTCAAAGCCGTTCACTCTTGTCTTCATATACAGATGTATTTATGTTACCTGCAGTTACTTCGAATTTTCCAAAACTAAAGCACAAAGCTAACAGGTTTAATATGTATGGTAACACTTTATTTTGATGATCCATTTGAGTATTAGTAGACTGTCTGCCTAATATCTGTTGATACTGCTCCTTCAACAGACATTTAGCTGACTTTAAGAAACTTTGCAAGTACATGTCAACTTACATTAACCCTAACCCCATTCTAACAATCTACTTATAATGTAGATGCTATGTAACTTAAATCCAACAAACGGACCATCAAAATAAAGTATGACGAAATAAATTATAATGAAACATTTTGATTATTCTACTGTGCCACAATTAAACAGAAATAAACACTTACTTGCATATGTATTTAAGCAGATTGTAGTTCACCACAGGTAAAGCTTCTACTTGTCTTCTTAATTCCTTCATTCCCTGTATAGAGAAAATCAATTAAATACATATCAGGGGAAATAAAGCTTCATACATTTGTTTAAACTAATTAATGTAATTCAATTTTAAATGATCTGGACTAAAAGATGTACTGATTCAAAAGACAATTGAACATATCCCAGGCTTTTAAAAGTCTGTTGAACTCCCTCTAATTGGCTTTAAATATTCATATCACAGTTTATTTCGTTATTACAATGCTTATTCAGCTAGGCATGGGTCAATGAGTTTAACAATTGACGACGGTCTAGATTTAATGAAGCGCTCCATTCCACATCTGTTTTATCATGGTCGATATGTCTTTTCCCTGCAGGCTTTCTCTGATGAAAATGACTTTGCTGCATCATATGAGAAAGCAATATCTCAAAAACAAATGGATCCCTTAAAGCCTTCTGCTTCATTTTAGGTGGTACAATGATTTTATTTTTCGCATGTACCGTACTCGAGGGACTCTAAAATGTATGAGTTTAGTTAAATATGTTGGGGCAGTAAATTAAATTCAGTGTTGCAAGACCCGTCGTGCACTTTGATTCAGTTGTGAAACGATTCAGACGCCTCTGGCTGGACGTGATGTTGATTTGTGCAAGGTAAAAGTCTAACTTGAAAGTCAGAATGAGGCTGTTTCTGTTTCTCAGGGTCGATCAGTTTTTCTTCAGGCTCAGTGAAAGAAAAAAGAGGGAAGAAATGGATGTACTTGAGATGAAAGTCGACTGCAGTTGAATAATAGGATGAGTCATATGCCAGCCTGCTGATGGGAACAGAGCTCAAACAGAAAAGCAAGAGGAGGTCAAAAATACCTTGAGTCTACAATGAGGCTCATAATGAAGAGAACATACTTTTATTCAGTCTGTTCACTTCAGGGCATTGCAGATTGTTTGCTTTGTTCCTAAAAGGGAAGTTCAATTTTACAATCTTGCATTTCTTTCTTGTTTTCACTTTTAAAAGGCAACATTTTAAAGTGCGCCACAGAGAAAAGAAGTAAAACTGTTATTTATCAAGAGGGAGATGTTATGATGGATTGACAAGGTATGATATATAATTAATAGCAGAACTCTTACAATCCATGAAGAGCAATAACACTTTTTACAGACATTAAAGGGTCTTCATCTTTGGTTTTCAGTTGGAATCACACAATGCTGCTTTTTAAGATTTGCTGGTCAGTAGGGTCAAATTTCTTTCTTATTTCAAGTGATCAATTCCAGAGTTTGTTTTCATTCTAACTAGTCTCAAATTTGTTTCGGTATGGAATTAAGTGTAGTTGCATGTTCAAACCTGCCTAAATGAACCCAACAAACTAATCAAATGTACCAGGCTCTGAAAAATAAAACTCCACATGAAAAATGACTCAGTTAAAGAACACAACTTGTAGCAAAATTGTAGTTTTTGATTTTTATTGGGGAACGATTGTGTTTATATTTTGAGTAATCTCAAACTTGTCACTAAACCTGGTTGAATTTGTTTGGCCTTGGCAACTCTGAACCTACTCTGATACCACTCGCTTCAAATGTTATCACTCGATTGAATGGGTGTTGTCAGTGGTTATCAGCTGATTGATATGGGCCAGTAGGGGCCTTCTGCACCTACCAGTACCATCAGAAGGCTGTTATCATCCATCCACATGGTTAATCCATACCTGCCAACACTCCCATTTTTCCCGGGAGTCTCCCGTATTTCAGACCCATCTCCCGTTCCTCAGCTTTTGGTACAGTCCCCTGATCGCTGACCTTGGTAGTACAGACCTCTTGCGCCCCATCACCCCATTCGCTACTACCCCCCCCCCCTATCCCCCCGCTCTTCAGTTCACGAATTCTCCCCCCACCCCCGCTCTTCAGTTCGCAAAACCTCCACCCCCCGGTCTCCCGGATTTTCAGAGACAAATGTTGTCAGGTATGGGTTAATCAGCTATACTAATAGAGAAGACTCTAGATCCAGATCTGTTTATACATTACTGTGATGGTTGGGTTTAGGGTTGGGGTAGAAATAAACGTTAATAAAATACAATTAATGGGAAATTTAATAAACAATTTAAATAATTCTCGTTAACTTCCGACCGCAGCCGTATGTGATCTATAGCTGATTAACAGCTTTGTTATCTATAGCTGATTACAGCCTTCTGAGCCTACTAGTAGGCGCAGAAGGCCCCTACTGGCCCATATCTATCAGCTGATAACCACCGATAATGTCCATTCAATCGAGTGATTACATTTGAATCGGCTGCTGATACTCAGAGCTTCATGAAATAAACCAGAGGACTGTTGGTGTATTCCAAACAGGATATATCAATCTCTGAAGCACATTTTGAAAAAAAAACAGCCATAGCTGCAGTGTTTAAGTGTCGTTTCAAACTGAAGTACTCAAAACTTGCCACTTCGAAGATTAAAGCAATCTGACTGATGGACACTTCGGCCCCCATGATCTTATGTGGGGGGAAACTGATTGGTGTTGCACATTTTTTGTAGGGTAATTGTTCATGAATTATTTTACAATAAGTCTCCATTTGTTAACAAAAGTTAATCAAACTAAGCTGACAATTAAGACATCTTGTAAAATCTTATGTGATGTCAATTTCTTAGTTTATTTTAATAACTAAATTCAAAAGTCAAAACTTTTATTTAATTAAGATGTATTATTTCAGGCGGCATGGTGGTTCAGTGGTTAGCACTGTGGCCTCACAGCAAGAAGGTTGCCGGTTGAAGTCCTGGCTGGGCATTTCTGTATGGAGTTTGTTTTCCCGGTGTTTGCATGGGTTTCCTCCAGGTGCTCTGGCTTCCCCCACAGTCCAAAGACATCCGCTATAGGTGAACTGAGTAAACTAAATTGATCGTAGTGTGTGAATGTGGGAGTGTATGGGTGTTTCCCAGTACTGGGTTGCGGCTGGAAGGGCATACGCTGCGTAAAACCGGAATAGTTGGTGGTTCATTCCACTGTGGCGAAAGAAAATTAATTAATGAATGTTTTATTTCAGCATATTGCCCTCTGCAGGGGACTTTGGAATGAAAACAACCATGGTTGCCTTATTGAAGTGTTGTTCCAAACTGAAGTACTCAAAACTGACCACTTTGAAGGGCCCTTCGGTATGGGTACAACTAATGGACACATCAGCCCCCATGATCCTTTGCGCAGGGAAAATGATTGGTGTCACACACTACATTCCATTGGGAAGTGCTCATCCCTATACCCCAATCCCTTCAAAGATGTCACTCTGGAGTTTAAACCCTTCAAGGCGATTAGGGCATAGGAATGAGTTCTTCCCAAAGGAACACAGTGAAAGTGTTGTAAAATGCTGAATGATAAACAACAGATTTACAGTAATGGTCAAAAGTACATTTGACATAAATATGCACAATATTTGTTTTTAATGGTCCTGCAATTTAATTTAAACTATCAAATTAAATATAACAAAGATAAAAAAGATAAAAACACTAACGCATTTAACTGGAAAATAATGCTAGTCAAGCTACAGCTAATCATGAAATATATATGTAAACACATATTTCAAAAGAAATAAACACTGATAACAATATAATAATATGTCATCGGTTACCCTTGTTTCATTGTTAATCTCTTATATAGAACATTTCTTAAAGTCTGTATGAAATCAAAAATTTGCCATGATAATTTTGCTAGCACACATTGTTATTTTTTAGGTAAATAATTAATCCATGCAAGTTAAACTACTGAAAAAAAATGTTTGTTCAATCTTCAATCAAAGTCTGTCTATTTGCTTCCCGATTTGGAGTGGCGGTCCTTCTCTAATGTCAGTTTGACGGCTTCAGCCACAATAGTTCAATCCACGCCCCTTTTACTGTTCAGTTTGCTATGATTGGCAAAAGAAAGCCCTGCCCCTACACAATATTTCAGTTCAGTACATGAACATACAGAACTAAAAGTCTCAGCAAGTTCAGATATTTATGCCTATATGCAGTGTTGGGGAGTAACAGAATACATGTACCAGCGGTACGTATTTAGAATACTATTCATGAGTAACTGTATTCCGTTACAGTTACTATTTTTAAACAGGGTATTTAGAATACAGTTACTTTCCTAATACCATTGGAATACTTCGGGCGATGCGTGTCTGGCCCATAATAATATTACTAAATTGCCGCCGAAACCATAGAAACAGAAGCTACACTCCCGACTGCAATCACCAGCGTTAACTCGGTGAGACCCACGCAAATGACACTGTTCTCATGCTCTCATGCCAAACCTCCATTTTCTCACGCAGCAAAAAAGACGATCGCAAACACGAACAACCGGACAACAACCATGATTTTCAAATAAACTGCTTTTTTTGCCGTCATTGTTCGTGAATTCGCTGCTTGATGTTTCGTTTGCGCATTCAGAGGTTTCATTTACGCTTCTTAAATTTACGTTCGCTTTTCTGACGGGGACACCTTAGCCAAAGTTGGCAGCCCTGGTTAACTTGAGTGTACAAATAT
The DNA here is from genome assembly GCA_903798195.1 of Danio kyathit. Lineage (NCBI taxonomy): Eukaryota > Metazoa > Chordata > Actinopteri > Cypriniformes > Danionidae > Danio > Danio kyathit. The sequence goes on from LR812539.1 coordinate 15,642,766, forward strand.
GAAGGATTCAGACCAGGGGCTCGAGGGGTTGGAGCCGCAACCGAAGCAACTTTCTAGCAGCAGTAAAGGAAAAAATGCATTCACGTCTTGGAAGTTCAAGCATTTTTTCTCTTTAAAGAATGAGAGGGGTGAGCAAAACCTGACAGTGCAGTGCAATCTCTTTTTCTGTGCAGACTGTGAAATACAAAGGGTAAGCAAAATGCATATTATATACATATACTGTATATTACAGACAGTAATGCTGTCTATGTTCAAGCACTTTTTATCTTTATTATAGAAACAGAAATTGAATTTGTTGACACTTTGATAAATAAACATTATTTAATAAACTTAATTATATTGTTTTATTTATTTATCAGTCAATAATGGGCATTAGAGGCCCTCTGTTTTCCTACAGAAATTGCTACCAACGCATAGTGTGACATTTAATAGACTTGAAGGCTGTTTTTAAGGGCAAGTATTCCAAGTATTTAGAATACAGTACCAGGATTAAGCAAAGTAACGGAATACGTTACAAAATACATTTTAAAGCAGGTATTTTGTATTCTGTAACTAAATACATTTACAAAGTATTCTCCCCAACACTGCCTATATGTATGGAATCAGATGTGTTACGAAATAACTCACCGCATCCTGGTCTTTGCTGAGGAGTTTGGTGCAGGCCAGAAACTCTTCATATTTGGAGAACGGGATGACGGGCTCCGGCAGCTCTCTCAGATACAGCTTTAACAAGGATGCCACGGTGTGAACGTCTGTGTTACTGCGGGCAAAGATGGAAAGAGAAGACAAAATCAATATATGCTGATCCATGAAAAAAAAATCTAGAAGCATTCACACATGCTGTTTTGAAAGATTGTTATTTCGTTCATTTTTCATATACTGTACATTACTGCAGCTCTAGACTTTTCCACATACTGTACCATTATTACAGAGTCAGATGCTGACAATGCAGATGATCAAGCAGATCGATTGGACATTGCATCCCAGATGTGACTTCCACTATGATACACTATACAAGATTAAATTATTGATTCTGGTGTCCCAACAAGCACCGTGGTTTACAAGCCCCTGCATCAAATACACTGCACCAAAAGTGGACTGAAATTGGTCAAAACTAAAAATGTGCCAATATTCAATAATACATACATAAGGCATAATGTATATCTTTGCAGTAGTTCCTGCATAATAAGGTCAGAAAGGCTTATCAGCAGCTCTTTTGCAAAGTTTATTTTGTGAAAACAACCACCTAGATGTACATTATCCTGTTTATTACATGGCTGCTTGCCACAAAAGTAGCAGTGTAATAAACGAGCAATATCACACGAGTAGCAGTGCGATGTGGCTTGTGTGCGTGTCCTGCTACGAGTGTGATATTGCGTTTATACAACAGTTTGATGGCATAATCATGCATATAAAAACGAAAATCAAACATGGAGAGTCTCAAAATCCTTTTGTAAGAGGAACTACTTTCTTCCACCATTCATTCACATCTGCAGCTGATGCCAGAACAGCAGAAACCGTTGCTCATTCACTAACATCCCTTTAGAGCTAGTATTTGAATGATTCTCTAGCGTAATGTCTAAACTTATAAGGCTGAACAGCATGAAATGCCATCAGTCTACAGAGAGTTCCCAGTATTTCTCTGTTGCAATCGGGAGATCACAATATTACTATGGTATAAATACAGCACTACAATATACAAAAGTATATTGTTCCCCCATACCCCAAAATGCACTCCTCTCACACGCCAGTTTCAGCTCACCTCCTGATTACACACACTAAGCTGCAGTTATATATACATCACACCAAGGTTATAATAGTTTTAGATTTTTATTTCATTCGTTTTGACATTTAGTTTTCAAATTCAGTTAGTTTTAATTAGTTTTTAGAGGGAGATTTACTAGTTTTTATTAGTTTCTATATTTTGAAATTGCTTAGTTTTAGTTTAGTTTTTATTAGTTTCAGCATTAGTTTTAGTTTTCTTTTCTACATAAGAATTTTTGTTAGGTGCAAGATTCAAAATCATCAGAATATTGTATAATGAAAACCTGTATTCAGAGGACACATGACCACTACCATCTACCCATCCTCAAATTCAAATACAACAGCCCACAAGATAGCAGCCTTAAGTACAATATGTGTGCAAGGCTGCTTCTGAGGTTAGATACACAGTAGGGATGGAAAGTTCAGATATTTAACGCGGATGTTATGACTCAACATACCAAAATTACATAGTCAGCAATAGTAATTTCAGTCAGTTAAAAAAAAATTACCATCTGAAAAATGTCTTACAGTAAAGTTTTGCAACCCAACTGAAAAATGATTCACTTATTTAAATTCCAATACGACTTTCTGTTATGAAACCGTTTTTTCACCAGATCCTCTCATTTAAGCCCTAGGCTCGGTTTGCCCGCGGTGCAGTTGTTGAAGTTTAGTTCAGTCACAGCAGGCTGTCATGTGTTTGTGTTTGGTTCACTGAATCACGCATATCGGTTCACCGCTTCTCAAATTTAATCTCAGTGTAACGTTACTGTTCTAATAACTGAACAAGAGTATATATTGGATTATTTAGAGTCAGAGGGGGTATCAGGCTTGTTAAAAAGTAAGTAGGTTGTGGATGACGTGAATCGTTTCAAATGATTCAGTTCGATTTGGTGAACTAGTTCAACCAGTTCACTTAGAAGATAGTTTTAAGTCTCTGTATTTAATGCTATCACCGTGCTGCTGTCATGTCCACTCGTTGTTTTTGTCGTGGGAGCAACAGCAAGGATGACAGGAGGAGAACCTGCTCTATCTGGCCAATGGCAGCAGGACTACAGACTCTGAGGTGATGTACGGGTCAAACACCTGCAGCGCGAAGTAAATAGATTCCCTTCTAAAAGGCTTCCAGTAAGATTATGTATTAAATACATTTACAAACACGAAGACGAAGGAGGTTTTTGCTATAATTTTAGTTAGTTTCAGTTAGTTTTGTATGTACACAATACAGTTTCAGTTAGTTCTATTTTTTTTAAAAACTCTCGTTTTTATTTTTATTTCAGTTAACGACAATTATTTTAAATTTTAGTTTTTGTTTTTTCGTTCGTTTTCGCTAACTATAATAACCTTGCATCACACACACTCATTCATTGCTGAGTCTTGTGAGCATTACGCAAGCATTTTCCTTGTCTTCCCTTACTGTGTTTTTGACCCTTTGTTTACCGTTTCGAGTAGTTTTGCTGCCTGCCTCAACCACTTTGCCTGTAACCTTGACAACTCTTTTGGATTGCCCTCATGTTACCGTTTGTCCCTGTTCTGAACCATGCTTGCCTGACTAATCTTAAATAAACTGCATTTGGACCCGACCCCTGTTGTCAACCCAATGTTACAGTAACTTTGTAAATCTTACATTAATCACAACATTTACAAGTTATTTAGCAGATTTTTTTGTCCAAAACAACTTACAACTGAGGAGGCATTCAGCGAGTCAACAAGAAGAGGCAATGCACACAATAATTATACAAAAGAACTGTTAGTGCTCAGAGAATTAAGTGCAAGACTAAGGAGAGGGGAGTCTTTTTTAATAGAGAGAAGAGTGTTTCTACAGGTGATTTGTCATGCTGTGTGAAGCACACTTCAAAATGCACAAAAAAATGTTTTTTAGAGATATGGAGTGATTTTAAGAATGTGTCTGGTGCAACTGTGCAAAAACTGGTGCAAGTGTTGGTTTAAGTGTCAGAGGGATGAATGAGTGTTTTCTACAGGTGGTTTGTCAAGCCCACTCACCTGTGTGAGGCACACTCAGAATTGCATAATGTTTTGAGGTTGTCATGTGGTGTGGAGGAGTAGGCATCATGGTTTTGTTCCAACATAGGCTCATTATCAAAACGTAGCCTGATATACATTTCTGGAGATCACAAATTATGTAGGCAGAAGTTCGTATGGCTGCATTTCGTCTTTAAAACGACACTACGGGGCGGTATGATGCCGTTCCTTTTCGCGCTTATCAGCTGACCACTTACCTCCGTATGGACGGCTTTCCTGCTGTTACCAGTTTGTCCAGTAACTCGTCATGTACATCGGCGGACTTGAGACGCAGAGAGGAGTTGAGCGGGTGAGACAAAAACAGAAGCCAAAACATGAACTAAAAAGTAAATAACACGGTGAGAATGTGGTAAAATCTGAAAACATGGTAAAAATCAGGCGAGGGCTTTTCTTTTTTCTAGGTTGCTTTTTAAAACTGTCGGTTGGGTATAGGGAAGCGGGTGGGCGGGTCAGTCTGTGTTTTTGAAAACACTATTGGTTGGGTTTAGGGAAGGAGAAGGGTGGGTCAGTTAATCAGTCAGTCAGTCAGTCAGTCGACAGCGGCCTGTGGTGGATTTATGTGAGAAGAGCAGGCGTGAATGGCACTCGCGAGAGATATCTGAGATCTCAAAAAGCGTACACAGTGGCCTCTGGCGGATTCGCGAAAACAAAAACTGCAAAAAAAAGTAGCTCCTGGGACGTATTTGCCGCTCTCCAGAAATGTACGTGTGGGGTACCTAATTAGCCTGGGTTGGGTGTGGAGGAGTGGACATTGTAGTTTTGCTCGCAGGGGTTCAGGTGATCCCGGAAGAGATTTGTTTTTAGTCATTGAAACATATTACTACAATAATATGGCTTCTTCAATCATTAAAGATGAGCTGATACCAGACTCTTTGTGGGCTACATTATAAGGTCTGTATCCCAGTATATGTAATAATGAGTAATAGGAAGCTGGTAATAAATCAGAGTAAGTACTAGCAAAACAGCCCCATAGAGGACCTCTGCTTGTGACAACACTGTAACAAACTGGATTTATTGACACTTCCTGGGTGGGCTGCACAGGAATAGCGGGCACATGTGTAATGTAACCGTCAAATGAATTTTCAGTGCAGTGACCCTTAATAATTATCACCTTTGCTTCAGACAGCAGTGAGATCTAAATAAGAGCGGTGTTAAATATGCAGTGCGCTTTCCCTGCCGGGTCTCTGTCTGACAGCGTGATTGTGGAGCTCTGACAGCCATCGCTAAAAATCGCAGACTGTAAATAAACCGGGAAGCAGCTGCTGGTGGGATCTGAAGCGTTTGGTGTCGTGGAAGTGCAGAGAAATCTTCTAAGAAAAATTCTAATGTCTATATTTTAAAGGTTATGTCATGGGGGAACATTAGCTTAAAGTCATAGCTCTGCCTTAAATAAAAAAAACTCACTATTTATTCTCCCTCAAGTGACTCCAAACCTTTATGAGTTTCTGTTGAACACAAAAGAAGATATTTTGAAGTATGATGAAAAGCTGTAACCATTGACTTCCTTATTAAGAAAAGCAAATATCATTGATGTCAATGGTTGCAGATTTTCAACTAGGGCTCTGAAATATGACGATGTATATCGTATGGACAAACAAAAAAGTCTCTCGCTTCATATTATGCTGGATTGTTTATTTTTAATGTATTGTTTATGGTGATGCAAAATACACTTTATAATGTAATACTTTGTCGTCTTTGGAATGACCAATATGGATTCAGGCAGAAATGTAAATAACAGAATGATAAGAAAGTTGCAAGTTTTTAACACTTTGCAATTTATTTTGCAATATTTTGTTACATTGTTACAGTGTAACTATTCATTTAACTACTGAGCAATATTCATTAATTACATGTTCTTACTATACGATTGGGCAACATAGGCTCATTCTGAAAACGTAGCCCTCTATACGTTATTGGAGACCGCAAATTACGTAGCCAGAAGTACGTATGCTGCATTTCATTTTTAAACGAACGCTACAGGGCGATGTGATGCCATTTCTTTTCACGCTTACCAGCTGACGGCTTTCCCATTGTAACCAGTTTTTACCCAAAGGAGTTGACCACGACGACGGGGTTCGAGTCTGATGAAGAACGGTTCCAGAATGCAGGTAAGACAAAAATAGAAGCCAAAAAATAAAAAAACAAGTAAATAACAAGGTGAGAATGTGGTAAAATCTGAAAACGTGGTAAAAATCAGACGAGGGCTTTTTCTTTTTCTAGATTGCTTTTGCTTTTTGTTGGTTGAGCTTAGGGAAGTGGGTGGGCGGGTCAATCAATAAAATTGGTTGGGTTTAGTGAAGGAGGAGAGTGGGTCAGTCGATCGGTCAGTCAGTCAGTCGGTCAACAGCGGCCTCTGGTGGGTTTACACAAGAACAGCAGGCGCGAATGGTACTCGCGAGAGAAATTTGAAATCTCAAAAAGAGTACACAGCGGCTTCTCATGGATTCGCGAAAACAAAAACTACAAAAAAACATACCCGCTGGGACGCATTTTGCGGTCTCCAGAAATGTATATAGGGGTACATTTTCAGAATGAGCCTGGGTTGCGATTGGGGATAGAATGGGGGTTGTTTACAGTTGGTTACATGTAATTATGCATAATTCATTGTAATTACTATAGTGCGTGCATAGAACAATGACTGTATGTCTACTGTATCTACTGTATGTCACCTTAAATTAATATGTCACCATATTTTATTTTGGGCTAGTAGTAATTGCCTTTCATAAAGTGTATTTCATTAATATTAATTTTTATATTTATACATACATTTATACAGAAAATTATCTGATATGAATAAGTATGAATAAGTTTTCCCAGGAATGGTTTGCAGCTGGAAGGGCATCCGCTGTGGAAACATCTGCTGGATAAGTTGGCGGTTCAGTCCGCTGTGGCAACCCCTGATTAATAAAGGGACTAAGTGATGGGAATAATGGTGTTATAAATAAACGACTTTACTAACGCAATTTCTTTTTTCAGTAACAAGTAGTCAAATAAATTACTGTTTCCGCTGTTACAATGATGTTACCGTTGACAATAAAATGCAGCATTATATATATGATATTGCAATTGAGCTCACTGAAGCGCTTTTCATCTGTCTCTGTCAGCCTGCTCTCGTGAGTGTGTGAGTGGGGCACATAACTGATAATGACTGGTGTGTGTTTATGGGGAGGGACAACCACATAACTAATGATGATTGGCTAAAAATGCAGGTGACGTTTTAAAAGGGGTTGACAGATCCACTACATTAAATCAACTAAAACTAGTTTAGTATTGTTCTGACATGCAGAAATGATCAATAGTAGCAAAACAAGTAAATCATGGAAGTATATTTTGATATATAGTGTTTTACAATCACATTTCCATATCGTCAGTTTGCCGTGAATGAAAGCGGCGTTCGGCCATACAGTGTCAATAGCTATGCTTCCATCAAAAAATGCAATGAACTCGTGGTGGCGTTTGAAGGTATGAGACGCTGAGCACAGATGTCTTGATTTTGGAGGTGATTAATAATATAATAACACTAAAACTGAAACGGTTAAGTCATTTTAGAATGACCAAAACAACATTTCAGTTGTTACAATGTGCTCAGCCTGTTGGTTTGTCCATTCACACACATTTTCATCTTCACATGATCTCTTATAACAACTTAAAATTACCTTTTTTAATGCGCATACTGGAATTTGTTCAGTAAAAGTGTTTCCATCGTAGTTTATGTGCATCTTTTCTCATCGAATAAAAAGTTTATCCTACTCAGTTATGCGCATGCAGTTTTTATGCGCAATTTTTACATTTATGTGCATCTTGGTGTTTCTAATGCACATATCCAAAATGCGCATAAAAATAGGTGAATGGGAAATGGAGAGAGAGCGTATATGTATGTGTGTCTGTGATATGAGATTTTTGTCATCCCAGCCCTGTTTAGAACATTTTTCAAAATATCTTTTTTAAAATATCTTTTTTAACATAAGAGTGTGATTAAATGACAGACTTTTCATTTTTGGGTGAACTATCCCTTTAAACTGGACAAAATACTTCACATACTACAAACTTTCAGTCTGAGAGTAGAAAAACATCACCTAAATAATAAATAGGTCCTTTGGAGAAAACCTCTGAAAGAAATACGGTTGAAGTCAGAATTATTAACCCCCCTTTGAATTTTTTTTTCTTTGTTAAATATTTCCCAAATGATGTTTAACAGAGCAAGGAAATTTTTTTACAGTATGTCTGATTATATTTTTTTCTTCTGGAGAAAGTCTTATTTGTTTTATTTCGGTTAGAATAAAAGCAGTTTTTAATTAAAAAAAAAACATTTTAAGATCAAAATGATTAGCCCCTTTAAGCTATATTTTTTTATTCGATAGTCTACAGAACAAACCATCATTATACAATATCTTGCCTAATTACCCTAACCTGCCTAGTTAACCTTATTAACCTAGTTAAGCCTTTAAATGTCACTTTAAGCTGTATAGAAGTGTCTTGAAAAATATCTAGTAAAATATTATTTACTGTCATCATGGCAAAGATAAAATAAATAATTTATTAGAAATTAGTTATTAAAACTATTATGTTTAGAAATGTGTTAAAAAAAATATCTCCGTTAAACAGAAATTGGGGGAAAAAATAAACAGGGGGGATAATAATTCTGACTTCAACTGTGTATGTTGGGAAAATGTTGTATAGAGGGAGAAAAAGACAAACTGGAGTTGTTAAAAATGCTCACATCTGAATGAACATTCCATATTTAGACTTTGCTTTATTGTAATGACAGTCATCAGAGACGAAAGCAAGTCAGTTTGATCAAGCAAAAAGCCAAAAGATGGAAAGCGTATGGGTTTCCTAATAAAGCGGATGTATGTAGAACAAACTTCATAGACTGTAAACAGAGCTGTCAGCTGCATCTTTTCACTTTGATTTATCACTGGAGCCAGAGTAAACATGCATTTAATGAGGACTCAGTTCAGTTCATTAAATGCTACGATCTGATAGAGAGAATAGTGTTGCAAACTTGTTTCTCCAAAGCAACTGCATTCAAGTTCAAAATACACCCCTGTTCAAAACCTGGTGGTAGAATTTATTTAAATATTCTCAGCAGGAAATAAAAACTAATATTAACGGTATATATATTTTTAAAGTCAATGCTATATATTTTTATTATGCTGATTTGCTGCCTAAAATGCATTTCTATTATTATTATTATTTTTTTTTTATTATTATTATTATTTTTATTATTATTATTATTATTATTAGTTCTGAAAATGGATTGCTTCTTCTTGGTACTTTAATGATGATTTGAAAGTTAATGAGAGCATAATATAAAATAATACATACCTCTACACAGAATTTATGTATACTGTATACGGAAAAGCTGCTGTGAAATTTACAGTATTACTGGCAATTTTGGTTGCCAGTAATACTGTAAAATTTACAAGTGCACTGTAAATTAACTATTACAATTGTGTGGAAAAATTGTTAATTTACAGTGTGCTTGTAAATTTTGCCAATAATACTGTAAAAATTGCCAGGAATACTGTAAAAAAATGCCAGGAATACTGTAAAATTCGCAGCACTTGTTTACAGTGTATTTATATTTGATCAGTTTAACCCCCTTGTGTGAATCACTTCATTAACAATGATAGTTCACGTCTCGCATAGACCCTTTCCACTCAAAATGTATCTTGGACAATTTCAATCAATATATTGTTTTCTGTAAGCAAGTAAAGAAGATGATTTTCACTTAGTTTTGAAGCAAAAACTCTAGGCTACTCTAGGCTACAATAGTTTTGATTTTCACAAACTTTCCTAAAACAATCATGTATGACAAACACCACAAAAAAAAAAAAAAAATCACAAAACATATTATTGAATTCCAGTTTGTGTTTCTGTGTAATACACTTTAGCCACTTCCCTCAGACCCCACCACAATGCCAGTGTGTCAGTTTCTACATTACCACTTTAATAAGCATTGCAGTCATCATACTTTACTATTTTAGGTAAACAAATCATCAGTTGTGCTTTGGTCAATTTGATCAACTGTCTTCTTCAGAAATATCAACAATTCATAAATTCTTCATTAGATGCATTTTAGCTCCATTTTAGCCTACCTGTTTACAATGAAAACCTCATTTAAATCCACCTTTATTTATATAAAGTCTATATTTACACTTTTTTTCTGCTGAACACAAAAGAAAATATTTTGAAGAATGATAAAAACCTGTAACAATTGACTTTCATACAGTGGTAGGATAAACAAATACTATGAAGTCAATGGTTAAAACTTCAGAAATATAAAAACTAATTCATAAATTCTTCATTACATGCATTTTAGCTCCATTTCAGCCTACCTGTTTACAATGAAATCCTCATTTAAATCATCCATGTCTATATTTACATTTCTTAAAATGCATGTTCTTCATACAAATAAACTCACCAGAGAGATAATAATAGAAGAAATCCAACCCAGACTCATTCTGAAAACGTACCACTTTATACATTTGTGGAGAGCACCAAATACGTCCCAGGAGCTACGTTTTTTTTCCACCAAATCCACCAGAGGCCGCTGTGTACCTTTTTTGAGATCTCATCTTTCTCTCATGAGTGCCATTCTCGCCTGCTGTTCTCAAATAAATCCACCAGAGGCCGCTGTCGATTGACCAAATGACTGACTGACTGACCGATCGACTGACCCACCCTCCTCCTTCCCTAAACCCAACCAATAGTGTTTTCAAAAGCACTGATTCACCCGCCTACCCACTTCAATCCAGAAAAAGAAAAGCCCTCGCCTGAAATTAACCACGTTTTCAGATTTTAACACATTCTCACCCTGTTATTTACTTGTTCATTTTATTTTTTGGATTTTGTTTTTGTCTTATCTGCTTTCTGGAATTGTTCTTCGCCGGACTCGAACCCTGTCATCGTGGTCAACTCCTCTCTGCGTCTCAAGTTCGCTGACGTACATGGCGAGCTAACTGGACCAACTGGTAACAGCGGGAAATCCATCCATACGGAGGTAAATGGTCTGCTGGTAAGCATGAAAAGGAAGGAACGGCGTCATACCACCCCGTAGCATTTGTTTTAACGACGAAATGCAGCCATTAGTACATCTGGCTACATAATTTGCGATCTCCAGAAATGTATATAGGGCTTCGTTTTCAGAGTAAGCCTATGTTGAGTAAATCTGGACTAATCTGAATGATATGGAAGATTGTCCTCAAAAAGTCAGACACTGTAAATATACTGCATTAAGAGCAAGTACCAGTCAAAAGATGGCTTCTCTCCGCAGTCGAAAGCATCCTGGAGCTCTTTAAACGAGGTTGGCTTGTCCTGGCAGACGAAACAGGCCTTCTTCTCGTAAACCCCAGTTGCGTATGAAGTCCACACACTGCTCCACCAGCATGGGTGCCATCTTGTTGCCATAACGGCGCTCATATCGAACCGTCTCTTCCAACTTCTGCCCGAAGATCCCTGAAACACAAGCCCACAGGACCAGATAAGACAATGATAAACAAAATCCTGCTGATTTTATGTTATAACTTTAAGATGCCCGGCTGAAAATTATTTCTATAATTGGTGAAATGAATTCATCAGCTGATACATAGTTTCAGTATAAAGTATTCTTGTTGCGATTCATTACTGAAGCTTTTATCACGGTATACAGTATCATCACGCTATTGACCTAAGCAAACACTAGTGTACTGATATATTGTGTGTACACGTTCAGAGAGTAAACAAATATTTCAACCAAACAAAATTGCAATAGGATGATAAAGCACAATAGGTAACACTTTACAATAATGTCTCATTAATAAACATTAGTTAATGAGAAAAATCCAGATTTATTACAGCTACTATGTTAATATTAGTTTAAAAATACAGCTGAATTTGCTTAACTTTACTCTATTTAATAAAACTATTACGACTTTAACACATTATTAGGCATTAACTAAGAAATGAACATCACCTAAAATTAATAAAAGCTTTTGTAGTTTTAAGGGTGAGTTCAGGTTACTTTGAAACCTGTAGATCGATGGTTTTGTTCTGAAACAGGGATTAAAATAGTTACAATGTTTATTTTTGTTCTTGGTGCTGATTGCTTTCATTCAGGAAAGTTTCTAAATGGACCAAAATAGTTAAAACAAGTCACAAGGGAGTAAACCATACCTGTCAACCCTCCCGTTTTTCCCGGGATTCTCCCGTATTTTACAGTTCTATCCCGCTGTCATCACGTAAAGGTATTTCTCCCGTATTTTTTCTCTTTCTGAGAAGAGCTGATCCTCCCTATACATATATATATATATATATATATATGAATCGGTTGTGTGCTTTCATTTTATTTAGGCATAGAAACACTTTGGAATAAACATAAAAACAGCGCGATTCATTTCCTTTTCATTACAGGCGCCATTACCCCTATGCAATCCTCAAAACACTCAGTTCATATAAAGATGCATGACTGTCAGCTGATGCTCTCCATAGTGATAATAGACGCTGTTTCCCAAGCGGATTCTGCACGTACGCGATTTGATGCTGAGCTCAAGAGGACACTGGGTTTTGGGTGCGTGTTTGAACAGACATATACACATCATCATAATAATAATAATAATAATAATAATAATAATAATAATAATAATAATAATAATAATGGCGGTTCATTCCGCTGTGGCGACCCAAGATTAATAAAGGCACTAAGCTGAAAAGAAAATGAATGAATGAATAATATAATAATAATAACAACATCATCTAGACATGTCGATCTTGTTGGGTTTTCTTTTAAACACAACAAATTTTGTCCTAAATGAGCATAAACAGTTAGGAAAACAATCAAATGGTTTCAATATAGATATGTGCAGTTTAAAGTGACAGCTCTGTTATTTAATGTAATCAAACCAAAAAAAATTAAATTAAAAAAATCCCTGCTCTTTAATCAGAATGTTTAAATTATACAGTGAAGAAAAGATGAGATTTAATAACTTGATTCTTTTTCTTTATAATAGCTAATAGTTTAAATGAGCTGAACTGTTTGCTAATTTATTTGCAGCTTTTTCTAATGTATACTAATTATTATATCCTTGGAAAAAGCTCCAGGTGAATCATCCCTTATTTTCACATCTAAATGTTGACAGGTATGGAGTAAACTCTCCTCACATTGGTCAGAGTTTCAGGGTTTCTTTTTTTAGTTCCACAGATTCCGCTCAGCTCATACATAGTTATTTTAATTTATGATGATGAAATATGAGACATTATAAGCGAAAAGGTGCGCATTCATTTTGACACCCACAGACATAGTCATCAAATATAGAGAGGTAAGACTTTCTCATACAAAGCCTCATTTCAGATGTTTCAAGGGTTGTAAAAATTATTCTATTGAATCAGTCAGTCTATTGCCTGTCATTTTTTTGTAACATTTTATTAGTTATTTTAAAGAATACGACATTTAATAACTTAAAGCTTAAAAACGTTGGCTAGAATTATGCATTTTAGGGTTACATTATAGAGAGAAATAACATATCAACCGAGAGTGCAGTCAGATCATGAAGCAGATCAATGTTGATCTTTCTGTTAAGGTGTCAGTGCAGAAATGAATAAACAATAGGCCTAATACAAAATATTATAAGACTAAAATATGGAGAGAGAAAAATCAGATGGTAATATCGGTAAATATCGGATAAACAGCTCTCGTTAATATTTCAGCATGCTTTCATTTTTGTATTTGACATTAAACGCATATTTACCGGTAGGAATGACATCCCACCCTACTCCTAATTCTCTGTTCATATAGTCATATACAGTTGAAGTCAGAATTATTCGTCCCTCTTTGAATTTTTTTTTCTTTTTTAAATATTTCCCAAATTATGTTTAACAGAGCAAGGAAATTTTCACAGTTGGTCTGATAATATTTTTTTCTTCTTGAGAAAGTCTTATTTGCTTTATTTCGGCTAGAATAAAAGCAGTTTAAATTTAAAAAAAAAAACATTTTAAGGTTAAAATTATTTTGGCCATTTAAGCTGTTTATATTTTTCAATAGTCTCCAGAACAAACCATCATCATACAATAACTTGCCTAATTACCCTAACCTGCCTAGTTAACCTAATTAACCTAATTAAGCTTTTAAATGTCACTTTAAGCTGTATAGAAGCGTCTTGAAAAATATCTAGTAAAATATTATTTACTGTCATCATGGCAAAGATAACATAAATCAGTTTTTGAGATGAGTTAAAAGTAAAACTATTATGTTTAGAAATGTGTTGACAAAATCTGCTCTCCATTAAACAGAAATTGGGGGAAAAAATAAACAGGGGGGATAATAATTCAGGGGGGATAATAATTCTGACTTCAACTGTACATGGCTATTACATATCCATAATACACTGTGATATAGCCTGGTTTGTTAGTTTGTTGGATCGTATTGCTTTCTCACTACAATCAATCAGCTCCAGAGCTTGTTTCAATCGAGCCGAGACCACCTCATTCAGGCAATCTCGGACCGATTGTTCTGTCGTAGATCAGAGCGTGATTGCTGGAATCACATATGCTAAATGAACAGCGCTAACGGGGGGAAACACATCAGGTTCCGAGACATCTAGGTCTGACAGCATCTTTAATGTTAACTACTTTAAATGTTAACTATCCTTATTGAACAGAATTATCATACAATAACTCTATAAATAGTCACATACTTTTTTGTCAATATTTAAATTAACGTGTGAAAATGTAAATTGCAAAAAAATTTAATATTTTTAAAAAGCACAATAAAAGTTTAAATGATAACTAATTATTCACAGAATTTTGAAGTGCCCATGATATCAATATTTTGTATGTTTTATATGGCAATATATTGAATTAATGAAAATCAGCACAAGCCTATCCATGGGTATTAGTTAGTTTGTTTGTGGTACATCTTATTATAATGAACTATTCCCAAGTCAACATTTAAAATTAGTCATTTGGTTGGTTGGATAGACCTGATTAAAGTTACACTCTAAAAATGCTGGGGCATATTAATCCACCTGCTGGGTTAAATACAGACAAAGTAAACAATTGGGTTAAAAAGTATCATTTTAATTTAGTTGGAAAAAAAAACGTTGGATTTGTCTATATTTGACCCAATAATGGGTTATAACATTCATTCATTCATTCATTCATTCATTCATTCATTCATTCATTTTCTTTTCAGCTTCATTTTCTTTTCAGCTTAGTCCCTTTATTAATCTGGGTCCGCCAACTTATCCAGCATATGTTTTACGCAGCGGATGCCCTTCCAGCTGCAACCATCACTGGGAAACACCCATACACTTTCATTTACACAAATACACTACGGACAAT
The DNA here is from genome assembly GCA_903798195.1 of Danio kyathit. Lineage (NCBI taxonomy): Eukaryota > Metazoa > Chordata > Actinopteri > Cypriniformes > Danionidae > Danio > Danio kyathit. Next base: position 15,657,889 of record LR812539.1, read on the forward strand.
TTGGCCAATCCAATTCACCTATACCCCGTTTTTGGACTTGTGGGGGATACCAGAGCACTCGGAGGAAACCCACGCCAACACGGGGAGAACATGCAAACTCCACACAGAAATGCCAACTGACCCAGCCGGGGTCCAACCAGCGACCTTCTTGCTGTAAGGCGATTGTGCTACCCACTGCGCTACCATGCTGCCCCGGTTTATAAAAATCCAGCTTTTTAAATTCATTTTAGTCAGTTGGGTGATGGAGTTGGTCAAAGTTAGTTATTTGGTTAGGTTGGGTTGGGTCAAAGATAGTCATTTTGCTGAATAAGTTGGATAAAACTAATAATTTGGTTGGTTTGTTCAAAGTCTGTCATTTGGTAGGTTGGGTTTGTCACTGCTAATCATTTTTTTGTTTGGGTTGTTTCGATCAAAGATAATCATTTGGTCAGTCTTTGACATTATAACAATTAATCTCACATCATTGTTTAGATCCCAAAAAGTAGTTTTCAAAAGACAGTTTCTCTCTTTCTAATGTTTTGCTTCTTTTTACTTGTCCCAAATTATTTGTATTTGTGACCCTGGAAGTGTCAATGTTTTAGAAATTAAGATTTATCCATTATCTGAAATTGGAATAAATAAGCTTTCCATTAGTGTATACTTTGTCAGGATAGAACAATATTTGGCCAAGATACAGTTATTTGAATATCTGAAATTATAATAGCTTAAAAAAAAAGTCTAAATATTGAGAAAATCAAGTTTAAAGTTCTCAGAAATACACATTACCACTCACAATTTGAAATTTTAAATATTTACGGTAGTAAATTTACATGGAACACAATGTTTATTTAATATGATAATAATTAAAGATTATCAGGTCACACTTTATTTTGATGGTCCGTTTGTTGAATTTAAGTTACATTGCATCTACATGCCAACTAATTCTCATTAGATTATAAGTAGACTGTTAAGGTTAGGGTTGGAGTTAGGGTTAATGTAAGTTGACATGTACAGTACTTGCAAAGTTTCTTATAGTCAGTTAAATGTCTGCTGAAGGAGCAGTATCAACAGATATTAAGCAGACAGTCTACTAATAAAATGGACCATCAAAATAAAGTGTTACCGATTCTCATTTTGGCATCACAGACAAATCTATCATTTTGACTCATACAATGTATTTTTGGCTGTAAGACTGGGTTTGTGGTCCAGCCAGGGTCACATTTATTGACTGACAGGTCTAAATATGAATATTTTCAGTTGGTGTGCTAAATTGTTATGGAATAGATGCCATCTTAACATCTTTTAGAGCATAGGTCTCAAACTCAATTCCCGGAGGGCCGCAGCTCTGCACAGTTTTGCTCCAACCCTATAAATCACAGCTGATCCAAATAATCAAGGTGTTCAAAAGTATAATGAACACCTTCATTAGTGAATCAGTTGTGTTTTTATCAGGGTTGGAACAAAACAGTTCAGAGCTTCAGGAATTGAGTTTGAGACCTATGTTTTAGAGCCTTTAGATCTTAGTCTTTGCTTCTGTACTGGAGAGAGAAACGCCCCATCGAAGTGAGGCGAGAGCAGCTAAAGAAGCCTGATTTATGCTATTCTTTCACGTCACGCTCTCTGAGAAGAAAATGGCACACTTCCTCTCCTGGCCTGTTCTTTTGTCTGCATCAGTCGGGCTGAAAACAAGCGTGATTCACATGTGGCATGCATATGAGCGGGGATTAGGACAGACTTCCTGGAAGCTTTGGATCGGTGGGGTTTTTCCGGGTCTCCGGACACAGACATGCGGTACAAGATGGTACAAATTCAACTAAGCCTAGAAGACAGGAAAGGTTTTACTGGACTTTCTTGCCTGAATTCTTTGATTTCTCACTCAAAACGATGTTTAACTCACCATGTTTGAAGCTGATGCAAGCTCTAATTTTGCGGAAGACACTTCTGTGCATGAAACTATAGTAAAATAAGGGATGCAGGAAGGTGCATCCGATCTGTCGGCCTCCAAGCATCTTCAACAATGAGTCCAATGTGGGATCAGATTTCAGCTGAACTTAAACATGAGATCCAAAATGTCATCGGCTGGTCATTTTAACATTTCCTCCAACTAAAAGTCTCAAAGAAAAGCTTTCAGGAAATAATGCAACTTTTGAGAAGATCCTAGAACTTGGATTGCTCTCAAAATGCAGAAAAATGCTACTTTTCTATATGGATCAAAGATGACAGGTCAGTAACAATAAATATATAACAACAAAACTATATTTTCTCTCCTGTTTTTTGTTTATGTCCTGTTTAATTTGATGTTTTCAGATATAAAATTAATGACTAATACATTACATTTATTTCCTTTACCTTTATACAAAGAAGACTAAACTAAAATGTTATTCCATTAATATAAAAAATATTTTTTATACCCCCAAAGAAAATTTCCAGGCAAAACAAGAGTCATTTGAACACGTTTAAAGACTATTAAAGGATCACGGTGGTGATTAAAAACAATACTTTGTCTTTTTAAAATTTTATATTTTGCAATTATCATTCAAACTACTTTGTTTTACCCATTTTGTTCAGCAAGAAGTTATTAATAACTTAAATTCATGAACATTTTTGTATCATCACTTTATTCTTTTATATATTTTAATAAGATAAGCTCAAAATAGTTAGTAGGTTATACTAATACATTTACTTTTTACTTAAATAATTCAGTGAAACTGTGTGAAAATTGTACATTTTCACCCAATTTTATTTTTATAAAACATATTAAAAACACTAAAAACGTTAACATGTTAAAATATGTTATAAAAGTAACCACATTTAAAATATGCCTATGACATCTATCAAATCCCATGTAAATTAAATCTGATTGGATGCCTCATCTTTGACCCATATACAGCACATCCCTTTTGGGATGAACAAAAACCCAAATCTCCAATGGTGCACCTCTGCACAAGCGATGTCTGTTGACCCTGCAGGTGTGAGATGATGAGGATCTGGCTAGAGCACAGGAACAAAAGTAAATAAACTGAATGTAGACATTCCCTTGGCTTCAACTCCTAATGATTTACGCAGAAGAGTCAGTTTCCCACGAAAAAGAATTTGCTTCCATCCAAAAGCAAAATCCTGATGGATTTCCTCTGCTTTCGGTGAGTTCTTCTTAGTTTCTCTCGCCTGGATCTCCAGTTGCATTAAATCTTCTGTCTGAATTTGACTTGTCTTTCTGTTCAATGCCAGACAAATACCACAAATGGACAAACGCACACACTTAACTTCACTTTATCCATCTTCAATGTGTCCAGGGTTTTTCCTGCAACCTCATTTAGCAACTGTTCTTTGTGCAGCCACACAGATTTCAACCAACCGAAAATCAAATATCTTCATCTGGCAGATTGAATCTACCTCCAAACTGTCTTCTGCTCTCATTACATCTTCTCATCGAATACATTTGAAGTTATATCTTGTTGTTTCATGGTCTTTTCTTTTTCTCCTTTAAATCCTTGTTACAATTTTGCACCCTTTGAGATCTTCTCTTGCGCTTTCACTGATCCCCAATGTCTTTGTTTAGCCCTCAGAGTCATCACACTACACACTAAAGCCGTTCCTCGTACATTCGCCATCCTCTGCTAGTCTACATCTGAGTCCTTTCCCTTTTTTAAGGAAGTCTGGATTCAAATGGGAGGAGACGAAGCACTCCATCCATCCTGACCTGTACTGGAGAGAGTACAACGGGGCCAAAAAATGCCCCCCCCCCCCACCCTTCCCTCCTTTCACACCATCCCCTAAAGTTATTGTTAAGACCTGCTAAGCTCTTAGCTGTGTAATCGCTTGTTGTGGCTGTTTCCAGCCTTCTGCTCTCATTCCTGCTGTTCACACCGCCGTGTTTTTGTGAACAGTGCTCAAAAATAGCTGAGAGCGAATAACTTTCATCCCAGAACTTTGTGTTTATTTTATTTATTTCACAACAAGTGTACATTAATCAATGATCCCAAATTACGTAAATGTACCCAAACTTGCCCAAAGACTAGTTTTCATTGGTGATCCACTAGCCAGATGCAGTGCTTCCCACAGGTTTGAAATATACTTGGGGTGGTAGCCGGATTGAAACACACCTTTTGCCCACAACACATAAATAGTAACTATATGCGACAAACAAAACATACATTTGATTTTTAACACTATTTTTATTATTATCAACTGTTTTTAACTTTTTCTTTTCAATGGGTTCAAGTAAAAAAAAAAAAATTGAAATAAACTGAAAAGAAATTCACTGTTTCTCTTTTATGCTATTCAGAAGGCACGTGCACCCACTCAACAGGTAAATCTGCTTCTCTCTATCTCGCATTCAAGTTCCGGTTGCTTTATTGGCATGACATTTTGTATAGAATGGCCAAAGCATTTTAGATGTATGAAATATGTAATATATTAACATCATCAAATTATTAAAATATACAGCAAATGAGAAATAAATGACAGAAAAAGGAATAAAAACAGACAATATCTCTGAAAAACTATAATAATTAATAAAGGTGCAGATTATTTAAATAAGACGAACGACTTGATTGCCCATTTCTAATGGTGTACAAATATTCAGCAGCCAATTTAGATGTAATTTCGTCCTCTCCGAGTATTTAGTACAGGTTGGTTGTTTAGATTAAAGAATTAATTATTTAATGTCTCTTTCGCTCTCGTGGCTGTGCGCATAAATTAACAATAGCTTAGAAAACAAATGCAAAACCAAATCCCGGACATTTTAGTAGATTTAGAAATGCCGACCGGATGCAAAAAGCATGTGGGGCGAGCAGTATGACACGGGCAAAGGAGAGAAGATTTTCCACTACTTAATCATTCGCGGATGTTTGTTTATATTGGGTGGATGCAAAAAAAAGTGTAAAAGAATGACATTAACAGCAAAACAATGTGTCACTAAATATACTTTGGCGGCCGTTAATATACCTGGGCGGCTCCCCCAAGTAAAGCCTAAGTGTGGGAAGCACTGAGATGTTACCACGGCCATACCAATAAAAATAAAAATTCAAACTAAAAACAATACTCAAACGAACAACAAAAAACAACAACCACAACAATATTAAAAAGCCTACCCTGCAGGCACAGGACGTCAACATGACGTCATATTGACGATGTACCTCAATGTACCCCAACGTCGTGGGGATGTTGGATTTTGTTTAGAAATGAAAATCGGGTTTATGTCAGAACCCAACGTCAGGTCAACATCTATGTCCAATGTCCAACATAAAATCAACCAAATATCAACGTCTAATCATGTTACACCTTGACGTTGTGTGGTTGTTACCACTATGACATCTATCAGATGTTGAATTTTGGTCACTTTCCAACACAACCTAAAATCAACCAAATATCAACATAATTTGACGTCGTTATTAATTCATTCACATTAATACACTACGGACAATTTAGCTTACCCAATTTACCGGTACTGCATGTCTTTGGACTTGTGGGGGAAACCGGAGCACCTGGAGGAAACCCACGCGAACGAGGGGAGAACATGCAAACTCCACACAGAAACGCCAACTGACCCAGCCGAGACTCGAACCAGCGACCTTCTTGCTGTGAGGCGACAGCACTACCTACTGCGCCACCGCGTCGCCCTTGACATCGTTATTGGACATCAAAATAACGTTGTCCTTCGATGCAGGCTAGACATTGAATTTTAATCACCTGACGTCACAACCTAAATCTAACATAATATTAACGTCTTATGATGTTGTGTGCCTGCTGATTAGTGTTTACAATGTTGATTATTAAGAAGCCATTTCTTAAAATGATACTTAAATGACTTAAAAGATACACATTCTCTAACAGATTGTGGTATACAGTTCCACTGCTTTAAAAGAAAAACAAGCTTGACCAAAATAAGTTATTTAGTCCTTTCAGTTGATTAGTGGAAACAATTAAACAAAGATTTTAAATGATAAGTTCGATACGTATTCTTAGCCTTCAGCTTAGGGTTAGTAATGTATGAAACAAGTATAAAAATAATGAGCTCTAGTTGTGTTTGATTTAGCAAATCTACTGTATGTACAGAAAAAAGCCACATGGGAAGATTAGACCTGTCAACAGCACCAAATTATGACTTCAATAAAGGTCCTGCTTTCATGTCTCATATACAGGAGCCTTATGGGGATGTATGTAGCATGCCAAAATGACACTCACTTTCCACAGTACTTTATCTTCTGCTTTGTTTATATTTGAGAGGAATGATAACCCATATTACAAAATCTAAGCTTTATTGTTGTTTTGTTTTCTGCAAAGCCAGCCAAAACCAACCCTTCTTTACCTCAATGTTTTTTTTTTTTGCAACTTTACATGATATATCAGTGGCCGTATCGTTATCGACTGATAAATGATATTTTTAATCGTGATGTCTTTAAGGCAGAAATTATGTGATATTTCTGTTTGTTAAACCATTCACATGCTTGCTGCCCACCACCTTTTTAAAAATTATTTTACAGCTATTATGATTACAGGTATTCAGATTTTGTCAGTGTTCAGTGACTTTGCTGCCTATCTAGTTTTCTAACTTTCTAGGTATTAAAATAACATCAGTTCTTCACTGTATGTGTTTGCTATTTGATTTTGCAATCATGCTGAAAAATGTCAAAACTTTATACACTCACGGCCACTTTATTAGGTACACCTGTCCAACTGCTCGTTAACGCAAATTTCTAATCAGCTAATGGCATGGCGGCAACTCAATGCATTTAGCCACGTAGACATGGTCAAGAAATCTGCTGTAGTTCAAACCGAGCATCAGAATGGGGAAGAAAGGTGATTTAAGTGACTGGTTTGAGCTGATAGAAAGGCAACAGTAACTCAAAAATTCAGTCATTACAACCGAGGTATGCAGGAGAGCATCTCTGAAAGCACAACATGTCCAACCTTGAGGCAGATGGGCTACAGCAGCAGAAGACCACACCGGGTGCCACTCCTGTCATATAAGAACAGAAATCTGAGGCTACAATTCACACAGGCTCTCCAAAATTAGACAATAGAAGATTGGAAAAACGTTGCCTGGTCTGATGAGTCTCGATTTCTGCTGCGCCTTTCAGAGGGTAGGGTCAGAATTTGACATCAACAACATGAAAGCATGGATCCATCCTGCCTTGTATCAACGGTTCAGGCTGGTGGTGGTGTAATGGTGTGGGGGATATTTTTTAGGCACACTTTGTGCCCATTAGTACCAATTGAGCATCGCGTCAACGCCACAGCCTACCTGAGTATTGTTGCTGACCATGTCCATCCCTTTATGACCACAGTGTACCCATCTTCTGATGGCTACTTCCAGCAGGATAACGCGCCATGTCATAAAGCATGAATCATCTCAGACTGGTTTCTTGAACATGAAAATGAGTTCACTGTACTTAAATGGCCTCCACAGTTACCTGATCTCAATCCAATAGAGCACCTTTGGGATGTGGTGGAATGGTAGATTTGCATCATGGATGTGCAGCCAACAAATCTGCAGCAACTGTGTGATGCTATCATGTCAATATGGACCAAAATCTCTAAGGAATATTTCCAGTACCATGTTGAATCTATGCCATGAAGGATTAAGGCAGTTCTAAAGGTAAAAGTGGGTCCAACCCGGTACTAGTAATGTGTACCTAATAAAGTGGCCGGCGAGTGTATTTTAGCTATCAGCCTCCAAATCAAAACAGTTATCACATCGGACAAAAATTCCATACCGGTGCATCAATTGTGGTAATCAAAATAGTGGTTGAACAGAATGCAGTTGAAAATAAATGGTTAATTCATCACAGAGATGCAATTCCAATATACTTTCTTCAAGAATCTTTATGGCCCAGTTTCACAAACAGGGCTTAGCTTAAGCCAGGACTAGACCTTAGTTAAATTAGGTTATTTAAGCCACATTTTTAAAAACAGCCTTAGAAAAATACATTACTAGTGTGCACCTGTAGACAAAAAAAGACACTGACATATTTTAAGACATCTCACTGCAAGTTATTTTCAGTTGAGACAGCTCAAACATGCAATTTAATCCATGACTAGCTTTAAACTTAGTTTGTGAAACCGGGGGTATGTCTTCTAATAGGCTCCTAAGGATAGTTCACTCACAAGTGAAAATTATGTCATTATGTCATATTATGTTTTCTTGTTCTATTCCAGATTGAGTTGTTTTGTTTTGTTGAGCACAAAAGGAGCTACAGTATATGCTAGAAACCTATGACCATTTACTTTCTATAGTAAGAAAAACAAATATACTGTAAGTGAAGTCAATGGCTACAGGTTACACCGTGTTTAACAGACAAAAAAAAAACTCAAACAGATATGGAACAAGTAAAATGTGATTAAATGATGGTAGAATATTCCTTTTTGGGTGAACTGTCACTTTAAGTCTCACAGTGAATGCTTTTGGACTCTTGAGAATCATTTTTTGTGTTTATTTTTGCAAAGTGAGTGGCATACACCAAAATAACTCTTAAAACAATCACAATAGTATCTTAGGTCATAATTGTTGCACATCCCTATAGTCCACAGAATTCACAGCTAAGTTAATTGAGTTTCTCATTTAGCAGGGCTGAACTTTCAGTCGCTCAATACTCTATTAGCTCCAAAGAAGTCACTTAAATGTCACAGAAAAAGTGTGATCACTTTGGAAAAGTCAAATCGAATTACATCTGATACTGATAATGAACAACAACTGTGATGTCACTAATTGCGTAGAGAATGCAGCTGCACACACAAACTCAAATCAAACAGAAGACGGAGCCGTCAGAGGTCAAGGAGACGAGACTAAAACACACATGCAGACGACTGGGTGGTCGTGAGCTCCTACAGTGTGATATTGTACACTGCTTGACTCGGTGACCTTTGACCTGTGGGCTAAATCAGCTGACTGTGGGTGGGAATGTCACTTTCACGAGTACAAATGTGAACACGGCTCAGGAATCTTGATTCTTTTGGTGAAACGCTTAATATACGGCCACACTATATTATTGATATTAATAGCTTTGCGCACAGAATTGTGAGATGAGATTGTAATAATGTGTCCATTTGTTTAAATGCAATGAAGTTTAGTGTGAGAGTGAGATTATAAACCACAAAAGTTACACTCACATTTGGTCAAATATGGTTGAGTTTGTCTATATTTGACACAATGTTGGGTTACGACAACCCAGCATATTGTAAAGGGCACCTATGATGAAAATCATCTTTTGTAAGCTGTTTGGACAGAACTGTGTGTAGGTATATTGTGTCCACTGTCATACTGGGGTGATATGAAGACAATAAGTCTCTTTTTTAAATCTCCTGACGTTAAAATAGGATCCAAATCCCTCCCATTTTGAGGCCCACCACAACGTGACATAGGAGTGTGGTTTCCCCGCCCACCAAAATGATTGACAGCTGTGTATTAACATGTCTCTGTAGTAACACATATAATCATATCCACAAGACCGGACGTGAGCAAAGCAACTGGGATTAAAAGATCTGTTCAGCTCGCTGTGATCATCAATCATCATGAATCAATTACAGATATTTTACCGTCTTTACTTTATCACCACAGCCGCAGTGTCAGTACAATTATAAAAGAAGACGCCTCAATCCCAGTTTGTGGACATTAAATCAGGTTTATTTTGTACATTAACACAATAGATATCCATACAGAAGTGGATAGTAATGTGTATCCTGTCACATTTGCCATGCAAAACAGTGCAAAGTTAAACGCGCTGTGTGTGTGTCTGAACTTTGTAAGGACAGTGTGTGTGACTCATCGAAATTAACTTCACAACAAATACATCAAATAATCATTGGGAAAGTTCTTACTGTAGTATTTCTCACAAATGTTACGCCAGATCTGCTTCCTTCATGTCTGTCACTGTGCTGTTTATCTGATGCCACCGAGGTGGAGATTAAGGCACACTCTGACAGGCACGTGGGAATGGTGGGCAGGGAGAACTAGCATTAACCCTTAAGGGGTCTGAGGTGATTTTGGGGCCCCTGAGATGTTTTGACATGCCCTGACATTTGTGCTAATTTCAGCTATTTATTACACAGTACTGGCCAACGTGTATTTTATTTGTATTCAGCACAAACTGTGCTACAATAATATGTGACAAATATTGATGTACATGCTTGTGTTTTTTAGAAAAAAAATATTATGCGTGGTTAGTAGGATTTGAAGAAAAAAATGTAGCTGAAATAAGGTCCAAAAAAACACTCTAAATGTGCTTGAGCAAGGGTTTTGAGTAACCAGTCTGGTAGGCTAGAATATTTACTTCACAATTATGTAAAAATTATTTTATTCTCTAATTCAAAGGAAACATTATAAAGATTTACATTTTGTTAAGTTTGTTTGGCTCATCTCCGGTCTATGCGTGAGCGACAATGGTCATGAATAATTCACACCTGGAGAGACAAAAGACACTCCCTCACTCACCCATCAAGGACATTGGAAAGCAATGAATGTCCATCTGCAAAAGCTAGCCCAAACTAAATGCTTGTTACATTTAGTTAAAATTTTGTAGGTTGTAATTTTTTTCAATATTTTGCTTGAATTTTATTGCATTATCTTTCAATTTCTGAATATATTTGGTGACTAAAATATTATCTTAATAAATATATCTGTTTAATAAATCTGTTTTGTTTAAATGCATCAAAATACATTGCCTATATTCACTGAGAAATAAAGGGAAATATTTGAAATGGTATAAAACGTGTTTGCAAAACTGTTGTAATAAAAACTTTCTTGTGCATTAATCCAGCATTTAATAATAATTTCTGAACTACTCTGGCATAATGACAAAACACAAGAATAATCAAAATAATATTTTAAGACCTTTATTTATATTTTGCCCAAATAGTTGCAGGTTGAACTTCGGTGAAATAAATACACATTAAATTAATAACACGTATAACACGCGTCACGTTCTAGCCAGCGCGCTGTGAGCATGTGGGCAGCCTACGTCATTGTTTGTATTAATGGCGGAAGTGGGAAGAGCCGGCGTGATGCGCGCTCTGCCGGGAGAATTGTATGGATTACCTAGCGAGACAACATTTGCTTTCAAATGAGTTGGAAAGTTCACCCTCCAAGCTTTATGCAGGTAAGTCTGTCATGTGTATGTCTCATGTATTCGTGGAGATTCCGCTGTTTTTTCTGACCTCAGTTTACATGTCGCGCGAGCCTCACGTGGACTATTTTAATAACAAAGCCTCGTGGGCGTGGTCGCATTAAAAATAATGAGGCTCTACAGAGAAACTAGATATCGCGTTGGTTTCATACTGATTACTTTATCAAGCAATATTTGTTTTCAACATGCACCACTGCATTTAAAAGTAGACACTTCAAGCTTTCTATAGATATATGTCTCATGTCTGTGTGTTTAGTTTTCGCGGAGTTTTAGTGCATATTACTGACGTGTTTGTAAAAACAGTTCACGGAGAGAGAAAAGAGAAAATGCCTTCACTGTTTATTTTCCTTATTTTGCAAAAGCACACACTTTTGTTGTTATTGTGAGTGTACCCAAAAAAAACTAGGCACCTAACAGATTCGATTGATGTATTGCTCATATCTGTATGATCAAAACTGAAAGTGTAATTTAAGTTTTTTTTCGGCGTTTTCATGTGAAAACATGTCAAAACGTGTATACGCGGGCTTCGACCCCAGGGGGTTAAAGGCGCAGGCAACAAAAACAGCTACATGGTTGTTCAGAGCAGAAAATTCCAATATTCCCTAAGGTATAATAAATAATCTGATGGGTGTTTTGAGATGAAACTTTACAGACACATTCTGGAGACACAAAACTCTTATCTTAAATCTTGAAAAAGGGGTAAAATATGTGCCTTTTAAAGTGTATTCTAGATGTATAACAACTGACTGAACTTTTGAATAATTATTAAACAACTGATTTATATTAATATTAATATATTAATATATCAATATTAGGTTAGATTTAGGTCACCAGCAACTAGGGATAATGTTATTTTGACGTCCAATAACGATGTGAAATGACGTTGATATTTTGTTGATTTTAGGTTGTGTTGAAAAGTGACCAAAATTCAACGTCAAGCCAACATCTTAAACCAACGTCATATTGACGTCAAATACTGACATGTATTTGTCAGGTATGGCAACCAAAATCCAATGTCTGATAGACGTCATATTGGTAACATCCACACAACGTCAAGCTGTAACATCATTAGACAAATATTTTGTTGTTTTTAGGTTGCGTTGGAAAGTAACCAAAATGCAAAGTCTATCTGACACTGGACGTTGAAGTCAATCCAATTTTCATTTCCAAACAAAATACAACATCCCACGACTTGGGGTACAACATCAATCTGACATCATAGTGATGTCCTGTGCCTGCTGGGAATGCATGTAAATTACTTTGACATCAGATTGACATCTAACACTGGCATTAAAAAACACGTCAAAATCAATTACAGGACAGTCCTGTAATCGATTTTGATATGTTTTTGACGTCATTGTTAGAAGTCAATCTGATGTTGTTTTGACATCAATTTGATGTCAACAATTGGCTACCTTGATTTGCATTTTTGACATGTTTTTTGATGTCGATGCCAATTTAGTTTATTCAATTCACCTACAGCATGTCTTTGGACTGTGTGGGAACCGGAGCACCCAGAGGAACCCACACCAACATGCAAACTCCACACAGGAATGCCAACTGACCCTCCCGGGACTCGAATCAGCAACCTTCTTGCTGTGAGGCAACAGTTCTAACCACTGAGCCACCGTGTCACCCATATGACCAAATAAAAGGAAAAATTGTGACTAAATTTTAACAAGAATTCAAAAGACGCACATATGAACATGTTAAAAATAAAGCTCACCCTAAAATGAAAATGTACATATCATTTACTCAAGTGGTTCCAAACCTTTATGAATGAATTTTTTTTGTAGATATTTTAAAAAACTGGTCACTTGTTGGAAACTGGTAGCCATTGAAATAATTAAATAATAATTAAAGAAAACACTTCGAAAGTTAATGGCTACCATTTCTCAACATTCCTTAAAATATCTTGTGTGGTTAACAGAGAAAATAACTCAAACAGGTTTGGAAGAAGAGAAGGGCGAGCAAACGATGATTCATTTTTTGGGGTGAAAACACAGTGTGCCTCAGTGTGCCTCAATTGTATTTCCAAAAAAGCCAAACCCTGCGGGGTGAAAGTTGATGCAACATCATGTAGGACAAGCTGTAAAATCCACAACATGTCTCTCCAGGTTTAATACTGTCAGTCTGTGTCACTTGGCTTGAGGCCGAGTTACATGTGGTGATTAGTGCGAACAGTTGAATTCTGCCCACACGTACAGCAGTGTGATCACTCAGACAGACATGAAAGCATGAGCCAGTCTTGAGCTCAGCTTTAAACTCACACTAGATAGTGGGCAGTCTAATGAGGTTTCTGCCTGAAAAAAATTGAGAACATCTCCAAACACACCCGCACAGCAATGAACAAAATCCCTCATTTACATGCTCAAAGAGAGAGATGTTGATGACCAGCAGTAATTAAATCACTTACACTGAGAGTCAATTAAACTGACTAAATCTCAAAAGACCTAATGGGCTTTATTTGTGTGCAAACGAAATCTTTCAAGGTGTGAATATATGAATTCTGCTCTATTTTTTTGATGCGCTGTGATCCAGACACACAATCTGAGTTAAAACTGCTAGTGATACACCGATATGGAATTTTTCACCAATGCCAATAACTCTTGGAGAGCTCAATATCCGATTTATGTAAGTATACATTTTCAACAATTAGAGCATGATTGCAAAAACAAAAGGCAAACACATAAATTAAACCACAGATTTTATTTTAAAACCTTAACTTCAGAAAATCTTTAGTAATCAACTATATTTTCTGTGGGCAACTTATTTTAATATACAAATTTCAAGAGTTCACACTTAACTGATGATTGGTAATAAGCTTGTTTGGCATGCTGTCCCGGGAGAGAGGCCTGAGCTTATAAGATCCTCGAGCCCGGGGCCCCCTTCCATTAGCAGGGCGAGAGGGGAGTTTGAGCTCAGTTAGATCTTGAGAAGTTCCCGACTTATTTCTGGCTAATGGCAGATATAAGATGGCTAAGGAGATATACAACTTGCTAAGAGCTTGACTATAATGCCAATTTGGTATGTTCAATTTACTTAGGTTGCTGGAAAACTCACGTGAGCACGGGGAGAATGAGCAAACTCTGCACAGAAATGTCGACTGGTTTAATAAGGACTTTAACCAGAGACATTCTTGCTGTGAGGTAACACTGCTAACCACTGGGCTACTGTGTCGCCGATCTTGAAAGGAGGGGGAGTAGGGGTGGGTGAGGGGTGGATTTTTCAAGATGAAGATTTTATTCATTCTTTTTCATTTCAGCTTAGTCCCTTTATCAATCTGGGGTCGCCACAGCGGAATGAACCGCCAACTTATCCAGCATATCTTTTATGCAGCGGATGCCCTTCCAGCTGCAACCCATCACTGGGAACCAACCACACACACTCATTCACTACGGTCAATTTTAGCATACCCAAATCAGCTGTACCACATGTCTTTGGACTTGTGGGGGAAACCGGAGCACCCGGAGGAAACCCACACGAACACGGGGGGAACATGCAAACTCCACAAAGAAATGCCAACTGACCCAGCCAAGGCTCGAACCAGCGACCTTTTTGCTGTGAGGCGAACGTGCTACCCACTGCACCACCGCTTCGCCCAAGACAAAGATACTGAGATAAAAAACTAATTATTTATAGAGAGTTAGGAATCATCTGATTGGTGAATCAGAGTAATTAATGAGGGACCAGCTGTGAACAATCATAAGCACATGATCCTCTTGAAATTAGTTTATAAATAAACTTCACAAATTCTACTGCCTGGCAAAAAAATGCATAAATAAAGCAACCAAGTCACAGAAAATTAACCAAAATCAAAATGATCAGAATTTATATCAATAAAAATAATCAGCTTAAAGATATCGGCCTAATTGTGGTATCAGACCGATAATGATAACATTAAAAATAGCATTTATTGGCCAATATATCGCTGATATATTATGTGTCCCCAAAACCTACAGTAAATTATTTAAATAAAATCATTCATTTAATCTTTGGCTGTCAATTCCCTTTATTATTCACCCTCAAAACGTACTTAAAACCGGTATGCAATTTTTATACCATAGTTTTTTTTTTTTTTTTTTAAAC
>LR812539.1:15673179-15685679 GCA_903798195.1 Danio kyathit
AAAATGCATTACTTAGTAATAAAATATACATTCTGAGCTGGGAAAAAAACAAAAAAAAAAACAACAACAACAACAAAACAATTAACATTAATTTAAAAATTGATACACAAATACATAAAACCAATAAGCAAATAATATAAAGTAAATATAAAAAATATTAATATAACGAACATGTAAGAAAAAGGGTATATAATACTGGGTTAATGTTAATACCCAAACACAACATTATTCCCTTCAGTCACCTTTCCTGTTCCTTATATTTAAGATGCAGGGTCCAGAGCTTATATTACTATTATTAATTCAATTAGGACATAACTTTTATAAACATGTCTTAGGAACAATATTACCAGTGTGCAAAATATCTCAGTGAAAGAAGCTTCAGTACTATTGCATTTCAGTAAAATGCGTTTTAAACAACAAAAAAAAACTGTAAAACCAGGAAAAAACTAAATATTTTATACAAGTAGACTATGTTTATTAATCTGTACTTGCCTATTTTCGATAAATGTGCTATTAGATTATGATTTCATTTTATCATATAGATTTATGATATCATTTTAAATATTAAATACTCAACATATAATTTATAAAACATAACAGTTTCCTAATAAACAAGGCAAGCATTGCGAAAAAACAACCAAACAAAAACTGATAAATATTTTTAAATTCTTTCAGGAGACACTTGTTTTTTAAAAAAACATTAACAATATTTTAAACATTTAAAAATATATATTTTCTGAATAAAAACATTCTCTAATGTTGATTAAAAATAAACATTCTATTAAAAATAATACGATAAATGTTTTATAGTCAAAATACGATACACAAGTCACAAATTGGTTTGAAAATTGTGATAAAAAAGAAAAAAAAAATCACAAATTGAAATAATCACATACTGATAGATAATACAATCAAATTAACGAATATGTTTAGATCTAACAGTGCTGATGTTCACAAACTCGAATGGTGTTTACCAATACATAAGACCCACACATTTGAAAGCATGAAAACATTCAGATCGATAATACGGAAACATCTTATTTTGCCATCATCCATATGGAAAGAGATGATTAGCAATCTTTAAAAGCATGTCTGACACGTCTGAGGCAGCATTTAAAGAGTTAATGGGGATATGATTGGAGTGAAAGACTAAATTATTCATTGTATTCATTTGTGCAGTACACTGGGGACTCGCTGCTGTCTTGATCATCGATTTTCATCTGCAATGAGATCAGTTTGGCGGCCATTAAAAATGTATTTATAGACTGTCGAGAAGCGACGCAGATGGAAATCGTTGAAGCAACAACATCGACAGCGGCGTTTGCATCGACTTCTCGGCGGCAGCTCTCCAAGCAGAGCCATTGATCATTCGGAAATAGCTTCAGTGCGCAACTGAGAGTGTTATAACCTTTTTTTTTGTTTGTCAGGAAAGTAAGAACTGGAGGTTTAGCCTGCTTGTCAGATTTGCATTGGTTTCAAATATATGGAAAACAGCTCATTCTTTATACGTGTAGCCAAACAAGGGTTTAAATTCCTAAACTCAGCTCTGTATTTCATGTTCTAGGTGTAAAGGTTTGCTTATTGGGGTTTATTAAATATAGCAATTACACATTTGACTCAAAAAGCAATTAGGTAAACTCAGCCAAGCAGGTTTTTAGATGGAAATAGTCTCATAAAGGACAAAAATAAGCATGTTGAGGCCATATTCTGTACTTTTTGTAGCATGTTATTTTTCTTTCAGAGTCAATTTATACAAATTTGCTTATTTTATTTCTCCTTTATCTATTCTTCTGTCTTTGACCTTCCTTGCTTCATTAATTCATTCATTTACATATGTACTTCAACAAGCCTTTTGTGTAAATGACATCTAAATTATTATTCTTTTTCTTTTCTGTACTTAAAACATTATCAACTTGCCTGACTAAACCAGTAATAAATATATTTATTTACAACAATTATTTATGTTCCTTCAGCTTAGTCCCTTATTTATCAGGGGTCACTACAGCGGATTGAACTGCCAACTATTCCAGCATTTTTTATGTAGCGGATGCCCTTTCAGCCACGACCCAGTACTCGGAAACACCTATACAGTCTTCCACTCATATACTATGGCCAATTCAGTTTACTCAATTCACCTATAGCGCATGTCTTTGGACTGTGGGGTAAACCGGAGCACCTGGAGGAAACACCTGCCTACATGAGGAGAACATCCAAACTCCACACAGAAATGCCAACTGGCCCAGCCGGGACTCGAACCTGCGACCTTCTTGCTGTGAGGCGACAGTTCTAACCACTGAGCCACCGCCTTATTTAAAACAATCTTTTGTATTTTTTTTTTTCCTTACATGATCAAGTTAGACATTCTGTTAAGATATATTTTTGGAATAAAGAATCTGCTAATATTCAATCCATTGTATCGTTTAAGGTGTTTATGCAAACTTTGCTGTCATATTTTACTTTGGATTGTACTTGAGGATGTTGTTGTTGTTGTTTATGTTGCGATTGGATTCACGGATCTGTATATTATGTAGTATATTTTCTGTGATGCTTTTGCCCTCCTTCTTATAATATTTGTATTTTGATGTTTGTTTGTTGGATGTTATGTAATTTGTGTTTTGTTTCCTTTTTTGGGTTATTATTATTATGTGATTGAGATCTACTGTGGGACCACCTTGAAAGTGAGCTGATACATCTCAAGAGGTTAATCTTAATAAATCAATTCAAATTCAAATTTAACTATGAGCCATGGTTTTAAAACTAGGAAGCTCAGAAATCAAAACATGCACATTTAAATTAATTTGAATTAATGCTGATGCAGTTGCAGCTGGATGGGCATCCGCTGGGTTAAACAGATGCTGGATAAGTTGGCGGTTCATTCCGATTCTAAGGGCTCACGCATTTTAGGGGTCCCCAGAGATACTATTTGGGGCCCACGATACCCCCCCCCCCTCACTTTCGTCAACGAATCCACCCAACCCAATCCCCCCAGCTTTTCACTTTTCGCTTTTCCCTCCCCCGCTCTTAACTTTTGTCCGCGACACCCCCCATCGCTCTTCACTTTCGTCCTTGATACCCCCCACTAGAGGTGTGAACCTACACTGGTCTCACAGTTTGTTCGGTTACGATTATCATGCCATCGATTCAGTTCAATTCGATATCTCGGTGCATCACGGTGCATTGTCGATGCTTTCCCCAAACACAGTTTTATATTTGGGGCTGTCTGTGTAAACACACACACACACACAGACACACAGCACCAAGCAAGCGACACAGAGCATCACGCCCTCTCATTCACACACATACTCGCACAGAAAAACATAGACAGCAACACACAGCATCGCTCTCTCTCATTCACACACATAAACACACACACACACACACACACACACACACACGTGCTTGCTCGGGAGCGATATTGTTAGACCGCCCGCTCCCGTTCAACTTACACCAGAGTTACCGACCGCTCCCGCACTTTATTCGGAAATTTATTTCCGCGCCGCAAGAAATCTGGTCTGGTCCAGCGGCTCCTGCCTTACACCCGCGGGAATGCAGACCTCTATCCAGAAGTATCACCGTATCAGCCGAGAGGAGAGAAAAAGTCACGCCAGCAGGTCAAATGGGCCACAGCGAGAGAGAGAGAGAGTAATGGAGTTTATTTTCATTCTCTCAATCGCAGAGAAATAGGGGCTTCTGCTGTAAGTGTCAGTGAAAGAGTGTCCAGAAAACACACATGCAGTAAAATTGTGCACAGTTTGTGCGTCAAGTTAGGCGAAGCATTGTAAACACTCGCGCTCGCCTCCCTCGCCATAGTAAGCTACCGCGACATAGCGCATAGGAGATAAATGACGTCAGTACATAATAACCGGTTATGATTATTACTGAACCGATTTGTCCGCGTCTGCATCGCGGTGCACCGAAGAAACAATTAATTTTGACACCCCTACCACACACCCCCACAATCCTAACCGCCCCTCTCGCTCTTCATTTTCGTCCGCAACAACACCCTCCACCCCTTGTCCCGCCTGTTTTCCGTTAAAGTTTGTCAGAGGGTCCGTGGTGGCCAGCGGTGCCCCTGCCAGACAGTTTGTATTTCCCAAATGCACAGCGACAATGTCTGTTGCAACAAACGCAACAAGTTGTTTTCTTGTATAAGCGGAAACGCAAGCAATCTGGCTAAGTGACAGTATCTTTCAAAAATACGTTAACTGCAATGAAAAGTGATGAAAAGTTTTTGACTGCCTAGCTCAGGGGTGGGCAAACTCTGTCCTGGAGGGCCGGTGTCCTGCACAGTTTTGCTTTAACACTAATCAAACACACCTGAACATGCTAATCAGTGTCTTCAAGATCACTAGAAATCTATAAGCAGGTGTGTTGGAGCTAAACTGTGCAGGACATAGGCCCTCCAGGACCGAGTTTGCCCACCCCTGGCCTAGCTACTAACGGTAACGTTACATCATTCACATCGTTATGCCAGCAGTCAATCACCTAAATTAGTATAACATTAATAGTTGAATAAACACACAGTCGGTTTTTTTGCAGTAGTCTAAATAAATCTTAAACATTAAAAATGCTTTTACATCAGCTGTATTTACAACTACAGCCTATGAATAGCCTAATAATAAACTATGCTTATTAAGAAATTATAAAAAAAAAAAAAAACATTTAGCAGCTTATTTTTACATTGCAAGATGCTCCAAAACTGTATTAAAAACACAGTTAATTCCCAAAACACCGTTAACTCATTTATGTGAACACGTTAATGAAAAATCATAAACATTATCTCATTTAACTGCATTTTACTACTCAATGAGGGTATTTTCAACTGCAGGGAGCACAATAAACCAAGAAAGCAAACATGTTGATAAGAAGATGAGTAGAATGGTTAAAAACGGAGAGTCAGTTTCTTTCAAACCATTGTACATTCTTTTACAGAAAAAAAATATATTTATTTATTTAACAATTATTGGTTTTGTTTTATTTTATATTAAAAACATAATAAAAAAATAAAGTGTTGTTAATTCTGGTTAATTTGGTTTTTTTTCCATTAAAAAAACACTACAAAAAGTACCGATAAGAGAACTGTTCAAGTACCGAACCGATAAGTGGTATCGATAAAAGTAGTAATACCGTTAAAACCTTAACTATACCCATCTCTAGTTTCAGGTTTTCAGCTTTATTTAAAATATCTTCTTTCATGTTCAACTAGGGCTGGACGATATGGCAAAAATTTATATCACGATATATTTTTTTATTTCGGTCGATACAATATAATTCCGATATCGATATGGACAATATTAAAAAGAAAGGAAAAACTCCCAAGAACACACACAATGGATGTCTGTACCTACAAATGTCTGCAAAGTGAATTTGCAAAGTCGATAATACCTCCAGACTCTTAAAACTTAAAAAAAATAAATAAAAACAGTACAAAAAAATTTGTTCACTTTTTATTTGTATTTAGCCTATACAAACAAGAAATGTGAAATAAACTATCAAATACATAAAGCTCAAAAAATCATAAAAAAATATGCAAAATAGTTTAGAAAAATAAGTTTTGTAGTATAACCAGCAGGACAGCAGTGATGTGTGAACTGAATTAGGTGAGAGTACAGTAATTTACAGCACAGTTATTGAATATTTTTCATAATAAAAATTCATAAAAAATATGCAAAATAGTTTTTTAGAAAAATAAGTGTTGTAGTCTAACCAGCAGGACAGCAGTGACGTGTGATCTGAGTTTGATGGCAGTATAATGAGTTAGAGGGAAGTTATTGACAGCTTTTGTAGTATTGGTTTTTGCGTTTTGCTCTTTGTAGACGGTCCCTAGGGATCGGTCTCTTTGCCGCCTGCGCATAGAGATCAATATAATGCGTCCAGCGCGTAGGAATGCTCATTTTTAGGAAAATAAGGTTGTAGGTGGTTATATACATTGCGACAGTTGAAAAAATGTGCTATTTGTGTAGGAACAATGTTTCAGTCATGAGTTATTGATCCGGAAAAGACGAATCTGCGAATCTGTTGCTAACTTTACTGAACCACTTCTACACCACTGCATTAGTCTTTCCTTTCTTATCAACTATTTCGTCTGCATTCTTACTTGTGGAAGCTTGTTCATTCGCATCTGTATTCAGAGCACTCATTTTGTAGCTAAAACTTTCTGCGGCGCAGCTTAAACCAACTGCTGTGCTGAGCGCTGGCAGCGTGTCTGTGTTGTTCGTCATCACGTAAGTGAGATCAGATCACGCTCTTTCTGACGGCTGAGCACTGAACGTCATTCAGTGACAAGTGATACATGTATAAGATCTTATATAAATAATAATATATATATTTATATATATGCAAATTTATATCGAAATATCGGAAATGGGTTCAAAAATCATATCATCGTTATTGAAAAAAATTCTACCGCGATATATATTGATATTGAATTATTGTCCAGCCCTAAGTTCAACAAAAGAAAAAAAAAAGAAACTCAAACAGGTTTGGAACAAGTAAAGGGTGAATAAATGATGCAGATTTGAGTGAACTATCCCCTTTAAAGTGCACTGTTGATCACTAAAATAAACACAATAAAAATGAACCAAAGAAAAATCTGAAAAGTCAGCAATTACAGAAGTTTGCTGTAGCGCTTCGCCATCCACACCTGTTTTACAAATGGAAATGAAGGAGACAAAAGCTGGAATGCTGAGCAGTGGACAACCCACCGCCCGAGGCTGCAGATGAATGAAGGGTAAGATAACGGCAACTTAAGCCAAGACTAAAGTGTCATGGCATATGAACCGAGCTGCTCACGCAGGAATGCATGTGTGTGCGCAACAAAGGGCAGCCAAGACAGGGGTCCAGTGAGAAACACAGTTTACACACCATCTGCTGCCCGCTCATCTTCCTACAACTGCAGCACACATAACAACACATGCAAACCCACGGGAGAGACCAAAACACAGAGCCTGGAGAGCAAGAGGAGGGAAGTTTATATAGAAGTAAATGGGAATTCTTCACCCATTAGCACATCAGTGTTTCAGAAATAGTGGAAGAATGGTTAGGAAGACCTCAAAATGAAAGAACAGACTGCTGTGCTGCAATAGCTATCAAGTCAGATAAGATATGATTTTTCACACTAACACATATGGTTCATTAAAACCATCAGACATTTAAAAAAAGGTAATTTCTTGAGTCTTAAAACTTCTGATGGTTACAATGTTGATATATACAATGGAATATTCCAGTCTTAAAACATAATAGTAATTTTATTACAGGTTAAACATACCACTTTTTCTATTAAAATATATTGCACAATGTATTTTGCTCAGAATTAATTTGTTCAGAATTACTGGAGTCTTCAGTGTCACATGATCCCTCAGAAACCAATTAAATATGCTGATTTGGTGCGCCTTACTATTTATGTTTCATTTTTTTGGAATCCTTGGTTAACAGAATGTTCAGAGGGACTGCTTTTAGTAGAAACAGAAATGTTGTAACATCATAATAAATATTGTAATAAATTGTAATTAATAATATACACCTTTATGAGTTTGTGTCTTCTTTTAAACACAAAAGAAGATATTTTGAAGAATGCTGAAAACCTTATATATTTATAAAACCTTTTAGAAAGCCATATATTATTATTACATAATTATTATTCATTCATTTATTCATTTTCTTTTGGCGTAGTCCCTATTTATCAGCAGTCACCACAGCGGAATGAACCATCAACTATTCTGGCAAATGTTTTACGCAGCGGATACCCTTCCAGCTGCAACCCAGTACTGGGAAATGTACTGGGAACTGGGAAACACTACAGCCAAATTTGCAAATTCTTCAAAATATCTTCTTTTGTGTTAAACAGAAGACACAAACTCATAAAGGTGTATATTATTAATTACAATTTATTACAGTATTTATTATGATGTTACAACATTTCTGTTTCTACTAAAAGCAGTCCCTCTGAACTTTCTGTTAACCAAGGATTCCAAAAAAATTAAACATAAATAGTAAGGCGCACCAAATCAGCATATTTAATTTGTTTCTGAGGGATCATGTGACACTGAAGACTCCAGTAATTCTGAAAATGTAATTTTACATCTCAGGAGCAAATTACATTGTGCAATATATTTTAATAGAAAAAGTGGTATGTTTAACCTGTAATAAGATGACTATTATGTTTTAAGACTGGAATATTCCATTGTATATATCAACATTGTAACCATCAGAACTTTCATACACACACTCATACACTACAGCCTATTTTGTTTATCCAATTCACCTATGGATTCATATACCAATTCATACTGTATATGTCTTTGGACTGTGGGGGAAACCAGAGCACCTGGAGAAAACCAACACGAACATGGGAATACATGCAAACTCCACACAGAAATGCCAACTGGCCCAGCCGGGATTCAAACCAGCGACCTTCTTGCTGTGAGGCGAAAGTGCTAACCACTGAGCCATTGTGCCGCCCTATAATTATTATTGTTAATAATAATTATACAATATATATACACTCTTCTTAAATGAAGTAAGCAGTAGATATTAAATCATGTCTTTGTTCATTTGCCTTCATTAAAGAAAGTATGACATGAACAGATCTGTAGTTCACAATCAAAAAGCATCTGGAGATTTGTATTTGAACTGTGATCTACTTTTACAGTGCTTGGTGCTTTTGTTGACATTTTTGATCGTGGGGATTTAAATGGTAAACAAATGAAAGAATGGAGCAGGTTGCAACAATGCAAACCTCAAATAAGCATGTCTGCAACAAAAGCTTTTGGCTTGATTCAAAACACTGGATGTCATTAAAATAAGACTCTAAGAATAGTACCAACATACCAAACAACTGAAAACAAAAGGGTTTATTTCACCAGAGGAATAGTAACTAGAACTATTGTAATTCTCAATCTGCTTCATGGAGGTGAGTGGACTTGACAAAGCACCTGTAAAACACACTCTCCTCTCCATAAGCACCAGACACTTTCTTATTAATACAATGTTTTTAGAATAAAATTGGGATATTTTAGGCCTTCATCAAATCTGTGTTGAGGCGCCTTTTTAGCATGATTTTCTAACGGTCGTGAGCATTTTGTGCGGTGTTTTTGCAGTTATGCACTGTGCACCCAAGCTACAAAAAAGCACACTACATCAGTAACATCTTTTTTCATTGTCCAATCAAATGAAAGCAGAGGTCGGGTTTCCTTTGATGTGACAGCAATGGTTGTGC
The DNA here is from genome assembly GCA_903798195.1 of Danio kyathit. Lineage (NCBI taxonomy): Eukaryota > Metazoa > Chordata > Actinopteri > Cypriniformes > Danionidae > Danio > Danio kyathit. The sequence continues at coordinate 15,682,397 of LR812539.1, forward strand.
TGTGAAGACGACTACAGAGACTTTTAAAGATGGAGGAGTGAGAAGTTTTGAGTTATACAGAGTTGTATGACTTCACAAATCATGAATATCACAATATTACAAGATATTACAATTATAAAAATATCGATAGCAGCCCTCATGAACAATACACAGCTGCTTCAGTGGTTGCCTAGTGACATAAAAAGTGCAGCACACACACACAAAAAAAAAGGTTCTTTTCCTCTCCATATGCACCAGACACTTTCTTATAAGCACCCCATTCTTATTGCGCTTCTTATCTTCTTAGAGTGCATTTCGTTTTCTAAATGTAAATGTACTGTAAATGTCTTGACTTTTTGACATACACTCACCGGCCACTTTAATAGGTACACCTGACCAACTGCTCGTTAACGCAAATTTCTTATCAGCCAATCACATGGCAGAAACTCAATGCATTTAGGCATGTAGACATGTGCTGCGTCCTAATCTGCATACTATCCGTCCTAAATAGTATGTGAAAATTGAATTAGTATGTCCCAAATCGTAGTATGTTGAAAAGAGTATGCCAAAAATTCCCGGATGGTTTACTATTTCCGGTCAAAATTTTAAGTGTAGAAGCGTCCATACTCTAACCGTTGATATTGCCCACAGTGCATTGCGCGTTGGACGTGAATTCGATTAGAACTACAAAACGCGGGTGAAAAGTGTAAACAAACTAACATGATGGACGCGCGAGACCAACCGTCAAGCAGAGAGGCTTCGATAAAGATGTTTGTATGACTGTTAATTAATATCTAGCCCACTGGAGAATTTTTAAATATAGCGTTGTCTGTGTTATATTTCATCTGCAACAAAAATACTGAACTTATATAAAGATGTGTTTGGACATTACCGTCTGAATGCAGAATTATCCAAAGACCTGAGGAGATTTCTCTCCAATAAGGTTGGAAATTAAATACGACAGACATGTGGATGATTAACAGGGCTCTTAACTAAGCAACACAACGATCTGTGTAACGAGGAAGTAGTATGTCCCAAAGCTTGCATACTTTTCTGTTACACACTCAAAAGTATATATTTTTCCTCCACAAACAAAGTACATACTTTTAGGTCGTAGTATAAGTATGCGAATTGGGACGCAGCAATGGTCAAGATGATCTGCTGCAGTTCAAACAGAGCATCAGAATGGAGAAGAAAGATGATTTAAGTGACGTTGAACGTGGCATGGTTGTTGGTGCAAGACGGGCTGGTCTTAGTATTTCAGAAACTGCTGATCTACTGGTATTTTTACGCACAATCATCTCTAGAGTTTACAGAGAATGGTCTGATAAAGAGAAAATATCCAGTGAGCAGCAGTTCTGTGGGTGCAAATGCCTTGTTGATGCCGGAGGTTTCAACAACACCTTAGGCCCATTAGTACCAATTGAGCTTTGTGTCAACGCCACAGCCTACCTGAGTATTGTTGCTGACCATGTCCATGCTTTTATGGCCAAAGTGTACCCAAAGTTCACTGTACTCAAATGACCTCCACAGTCACCAGATCTCAATCCAATAGAGCACCTTTGGAATGTGGTGAAACGGGAGATTCGCATCATGGATGTGCAGCCGACAAATCTGCAGCAACTGCGTGATGCTATCAAGTCAATATGGACCAAAATCTCTGAGGAATATTTCCAGTACCTTGTTGAATCTATGCCACAAAGGATTAGGGTAGCCAAAAGGGGGTCCAACTAGTAAGGTGTACCTAATAAAGTGGCCGGTGAGTGTATTTTCACAGCAAGAATTCGAATCAATTTTAGTTATAGTAACAGAGGTATCGACTGTGAAGTCATGAAGCTTAGCTTAGCTTATAAAGTGTTTGAAGACATCAAAACAACACCAGAAAATCCTCTGTCTCATACACAGACAAAGATCTGCAGCAAGGAGATGAGGTCTACACTACTAAAAATAAAGGAATTATAAAAATGCATATTAAACTATAATGGCCATCATTGTGAAAAACAGAATTATTTCTTTTTTCTGGATGCATCTAGTCAGGATTGCATTCATAATTCAGTCAAAAAGAGTTCAGTGGATCCCCCATTTGTCTCGGCCCACTTACAAGGTTTAGATGGCAGTGTTCACACTTATTTAAAGAACCACAATAACAGAACAATCACAGCAGAGTTCAAATTTGCCAAGTGTGAACACACTCTTAGTGTGAAGAAACCTTTCATGAATGTTAAATGTTCTTCATTGAACATCAACACAGCCTGTAATTCTCTCTTCAACCATTTCCCCTAATAAAACAGCACTAACCAGCACTTGAGTTCACTCCAGAGACCCCTGACCCCACTCTTAAAACCCAGAGATCTACTCTAATAGATTACCCTTCCTCTCCAAATGAACTTAACGATCTCTGACCCTTACGCTCTCCCCTCCCTCCATCACCTGGCTGTACATTAACGTTAATGTGGCTCTTTAAACTACACTGTTCCCATGAGCACAGATGGAGGTGACCCATTTATGCCGTTCCAGGACCAGCACCTCTTTCCCAATAGTAAACAGAGGCTTTAAAGATCTGAGATCACCGTCCATCTTTGGGCTCCTCTTTACCTCGCAGCGGGTGAGCGACGAGCTCTCAAAGGTAGATAATGAACCAGCTTTTCACGAGCTCGCTGCCATTGATCCTGGTGCCAGTTCACACACTCAGGAGGCTAACGAGAGCCCTTTGTGCCCGCTGAGCGCTCAACAATCACCCATCCTCATGACCAGAGCCAGTTAGCAAACCATAATGTGCCAAGCAGACCGATCTACTCCAGCAAGCTTCAATAAATGAGGCTAATATGCAAACGGGGGGGCTAATTACATCCAAAATAACATCATTACATTATGCTGCCAAATATTGCGTCATTGCTTGCTTTTTGGGGTGTACTTTTTCTCTAGACATGTTGCTTAAACATTAAAAGAAGCTCATGCAGTTGAGAAATTTTATGTTGAGTTTGTTTTATGTTATACACTATATATCCCCTGAGATTTTAATTAAATATTTCAGTAATTTGACAAATAATTTAACACAATCAACAGTTTTTTTAGTATCTTAAAGTAACTATATTTAAACATTGAACATATTTAAATAATGTATATACAGTTGCAATCAGAATTATTGAACCCCCTTTTAATTTTTTTTCTTTTTTAAATATTTCCCAAATTATGTTTAACAGAACAAGGAAATTTTCACAGTATGTCTGATAATATTTTTTCTTCAGGAGAAAGTCTTATTTGTTTTATTTCGGCTACAATAAAAGCAGTTTTTAATTTTTAA
>LR812539.1:15690679-15785545 GCA_903798195.1 Danio kyathit
ATGCGAAGGCTCACCTTCCTGTGTTAAATGTGCCTGTGGGACGCCATATGGACTGAATGGAGGAAACTTGTTCAACATATTGTTTATCTATTTGATACTTGTTGGATACCTTATATTGTTTTTAATATTATTATTATTATTATTATTAAATTATTATTGAATTTTTGCTTGTATTTACCGGACACAGATGTAACTCTGTATTTAAAACATAAACTCAGTATTTTTGTTTTAGTATTCACAGTTTTTTCAGTGAAATATCTTTCAGTAAGCTTATGGACCCTATTTTATTTTAATTTATAAAATAAATAAATAAATTATATATATATAATTGTATATAATATATATATAATATATATAATTATATACATTTTTTGTAATTATATAATGTTATATGTTATATATACAATATGTATTATTTTTATCACTATATATAAAAAATATATATTTATACAACAGTTCTGTCTGGTTCTTGAATCTGATTGGCTGATAGCCGTGCGATATTCTACAAATAACAGCACTGGTACAGCCTCTTCACACCTGTGTATTACTCCTCCCACATACAGCGACAAGCAGAGGACACTCTACAGTTTGACAATATTGCTGCTGTTGGATAACATAATGTACTTTTGAGGCTTTTTTAGTCGAGAATGTAGTTGTTTAGATTGCAACTATGCAGTTTGTTTATAAGGATAGTGCCTATTTTAAAATATTTATCATTTGGGAGATTCAGTGCATTGGCCGCCATCAGCCTGTCTGAGCAGACCAAAGAATGTGACAGTTGACGTTCCACCACAAGATGGTGACAGAGACCGCATAAGTCCTTAGAGGAAGATCATTATAAATCAGGTAAGTGACATTCTAAGTCGATCTCTCTCTTTTGTATTTTGTAGTGCTGTACCACAGAAACGTGTAATGTTTGCTTTGCTTTGTCTTTTTCGGAGTTAATTATTGTGATCTGATTGTAACAGAAATACTGGGAAATATCTGTAGACTGATGGCATTTCATGCCGTTCAGCCTTCTAATCTTAGAATGTGAGCAAAAATCACCTGTTTTGTCATCACTTTAGACAATAAGCTAGAGAATCATTCAAATACTATCTCTGAAGTGACGTTGGTGAATGAGCAACGGTTTCTGCTGTTTTGATGTTAGCTGCAGAAGTGAATGAATAGTAGAAGAAAGTAGTTGCTCATACAAATAGATTTTTGAGACTCTCCGTGTTTGATTTTTTTTTTTTATATATACACGATTATGCCTCGAACTGTTATACAAACTCAATTTCACACCAGTAGCAGTGCGATGTGACTGTATATCGGCATTGGTGGGACATTAAGGCACTCAGCCTCGAGCGAACGCACGCCTCCCACCAGTGCCGATATACAGCCATATCGCACTGCTACTCGTGTGATAATGCTCATATATTTAATTTTAAATACCAACCATGACTTTTACAATAAACCTAAACTACTGTTAAAAACATTCACAGTAACAACATATTTTATTATTAGGTAATAAACAAATCATACAACAAAATAATAGAGAAACATTATGAGTACATTTTACCAAAAAACTATAAAATTTTTTGCATGTATCACATTAAATGTGTTACTTGTCTTTTTTATTATCAAAATAAATGTACCAAGTTGATTTTATATATAAAGCTATATATAAAGCGTAATGCAAGCAGGGGCGGATTTAGAGATTTCGGGGTCCTAAGCAATTCCGGCCATGGGGCCCGAAAGTTCTAAAATGCACCTTTTGTACTTTAATTTATTTTTAATTGATTTAATTTGCTGTTCTTATTCATATATCACTCAATCTCCTTTTCTACATTTTGTCTTAATGCAAAATAATAATAACAACATGTAAAGCGTCTTGTAAAACGTAATAAATGATTTGTTTTCTTAAGACGGTTCATTCCGCTGTGGCGACCCCAGATTAATAAAGGGACTAAGTCGAATGAATGAATGAATGAATGAATTTGTTTTCTTAAAATGGATTCACAACAAAAAATGATATATAAACTATTTAGTTTTTAAAACTAAGTCTTCACCTAATTTAAATGCTGGACTGCTCCATGATTGAGGGTGGGGGACACATTTGTGCATTTGCAATGTAATAAACTAATAAACATTAAACTTATTTTTTAGACCCTCATCATACAAAATATGATAGAAAATGATGTTATATATAATTTATAGGTTTAATTTATACTTCTAGGTATTTATTTAGAGGCCCTCAGATTTGCTGGGGCCATAAGCGATCGCTTACTTTGCTTAATGGTTAAATCCACCCCTGAATGCAAGTAAAGTCTTAAATTTTATGTTTCGTGTTTTTTTTCTCAGAAAACAAATTCAATTAAACAAGACACATTTTAACGTATGAGAAAAAAGTCTTTGGTCTTTAGTCTTTGACCTAAATATTTGTGTGACACTTATGTTTTACATCCAAAATCAAAATGTTTCACAAGCACAAAAAGGCTCACTTATTGCATGCTATGAATTTCTTAAAGAGCTATATATTTCTATGTATGATGCAAATGATAAAAAAAAACACAGTCTAGTCTAGTCATCCTGACCTCCTGACACACACACACATACACACACCCAAGCACAATCTGTCACGACTGACTCCCTGTTCACTCATCAATCCAGCATTCCCCGCATTTTTCCTGTTTCCCTGATTTAGAAATGCACACCCTCCTTCCTCAGGACGTCCCGAACAACTGCTCCAGTGTTTTCTGAACTTACTCATCTTCGCGTTCACCATGAGTAAACCCATTAGCAATACTTTTCCTCATCCGCGCTCACCATGTGTTCACCCAGTAAAGTCGGTAACAAACCCGTGACCCAGACACACTCTTCTTCATCTCATTAAATCAAATAAGATCTTGCGGATAGTGGCTTGATAGTGTGGTAAATCTTAGAGCTATCGTCTGTCACGCATGCTTGTGGGTTTAACACCAACTGCACTGACATAATCAACTGAAGGACTTCATTCAGATGTCACTGGTGTTTAGGAAGCATTTCCAAGCAGCTGTCTGGAGGCATTTGCAGGCTGCGCTGTGTGAACGGATTGTTATGCAAACACACTTTGACTCCAGAAAGAGTGCGCATTGTCTTCTTTCTCTCTCTCTCTTTCCTCGGAGCGGCGCACCAAAGCGGCCATATAACCTTTATAGACATGAGGAAGAGGAACAGGAACAAACCCAGTGACCTCCTTTCTACTTCATCTTCCTGTTTATTCCTCCATAACCTCCAGGGTGGATTAGTTCTGTGTGTGTTTTTTTATTTGGTAAACGCAAATACCAGTCATTGAGACTATTGAGATGTAGAGACCACTTAACTAGTCCAAACAGCCAATCAGAACACATTTCATGTATAAAGTGTGATTATTTTGCTTTTTAAGACATTTTTTTTATTAGCATAGCTATTTATGACGGTATAAAGTCTGTAAAGTATAGCTAAATAAAGTTACTAGCTGGGTGCATTTTTATAATGTCGCATTAGAAACGAGTAATTCATTAATTTTCCCTCGGCTTAGTCTCTTATTTATCAGGGGTCGCCACAGCGGAATGAACCGCCAACTTATTCAGCATATGTTTTATGCAGCGGATGCCCTTCCAGCCACAACCCATTACTGGCAAACACCCTTACACACTCTCATTCACACATACACTCATACACTACGGCCAATTTAGTTTATTCTATTCACCTACACCCCATGTCTTTGGACTGTGGGGGAAACCGGAGCACCCGAAGGGAACCCACGCGAACACGGGGAGAACATGCAAACTCCACACAGAAACGCTAACTGAGCCAGCCGGAGCTTGAACCGGCAACCATCTTGACTGTAAGGTGATGTTGCTAACCACAGCGCCACCAAGCTGCCGAAACGAGTAATTGAAATGGGAAATTCGTTAATTCATAAAAAAAAAATGTTTTTACATTAACTTGAGGTGGTTTTGGACAAAAATTGGAGATGGAAATACTTTTGCCGAAAAAACTGACCTAGCAAACATTACACCATATGACTCTAGTTACTAGGGTACCAACAATACAGTCAGCTGCTCTAACAACTTAATGGATGCGCACCTGATTTGCATTTGGGAATTTATTTTGGCAAGCTTTCCAAAAATGTGCTGCATTTTAGGATGGAAACCCAGCTGTTGTCAATCCAACATGTATTTGTATTAAACTGAACCTCAACAGTGACTTAAAATACAATGGATTGAGTTCAGTTTATTATAAGTAGAACTACACCAGCATTCTACCACAACTCTGCTGCCTGCCTTTATGCTGGATTGTTACACAATCTGAAATATTACTATGGCTTTTTATTCCATTTTTTCATCAATGTTAAGCTGCTTTGGCACAATCTACATAGTAAAAAGTGCTATAGAAATAAAGATGAATTGAATTTACAAGCTGAGCTTTAGCAGATATTTATATAACATAATGGCCATTTGGTTTCCAACCAGTGATGTAAGCAGTACACAATCACCAAAGACTGGGCTATTCTGACGAATGAGAGCAGAGTAGGCAAGGGGTTTTGAAAGATCAGAACTTTGAACAAGATCTGATCAGTATCTAGCCTGACAGTGGTCAGTGTCAGGAACACGCCCTCATCTGCCTTTGGTCAACATGAAGAACATGCTTCTTATCTGCCAATAGTCAGAGTCTAGAACAAGTTCTTAATTTGCCATTGGTCAATGTCAGGAACACGCCCTCATCTGCCTTTGGGCAGCATGAAGAACATGCCTTTTATCGGCCAATGGTTAGAGTCTAGAACAAGTTCCTAATTTGACATTGGTCAATGTCATGAACACACCCTCATTTGCCATTGGTCAGTGTCAAGAACACACCCTCATCTGCTATTGTTCAGCGTGAAGAACATGCCTCTTATCTGGCAATGGCCAGAGTCTATAACAAGTTCCTAATTTGCCATTGGTCAATGTCAGGAACACGCCCTCATCTGCTACTTGTTAGCGTGAAGAACATGCCTCTTATCTGCCAATGGTCAAAATATAGAACAAGTTCCTAATTTTCCATTGGTCAATGTCAGGAACACACCCTCATCCGCCATTGTTCAGCGTGAAGAACATGCCTCTTATCTGCCAATGGTCAAAATCTAGAACAAGTTCCTAATTTTCCATTGGTCAATGTCAGGAACACGCCCTCATCCGCCATCGTTCAGCGTGAAGAACATGCCTCTTATCTGCCAATGGTCAGAGTCTAGAACAAGTTCTTAATTTTCCATTGGTCAATGTCATGAACACACCCTCATCTGCCATTGGTCAGTGTCAAGAACACACCCTCATCTGCCATTGGTCAGCGTGAAGAACATGCCTCTTATCTGCCAATGGTCAAAATCTAGAACAAGTTCCTAATTTTCCACTGGTCTATGTCAGGAACACGCCCTCATCTGCCATTGTTCAGCGTGAAGAACATGCCTTTTATCGGCCAATGGTCAGAGTTTAGAACAAGTTCCTAATTTGCCATTGGTCAATGTCAGGAACACGCCCTCATCTGCCATTGTTCAGCGTGAAGAACATGCCTTTTATCGGCCAATGGTCAGAGTTTAGAACAAGTTCCTAATTTTCCACTGGTCAATGTCAGGAACACGCCCTCATCTGCCATTGGTCAGCGTGAAGAACATGCTTCTTATCTGCCAATGGTCAGAGTCTAGAACAAGTTCTTAATTTTCCATTGGTCAATGTCAGAAACATCCCATTAGTCCCGCCAAACAAAATCACATTGTAAGGCATTATAATTCACAGACCATCATAATATCTGACTAAATATTCACAGTATGCATTGCGCCAGATTTTATAGTTAGACTGAGACAATATGCAAACATACTGTAGGAGAATACAATATTGTCAAGCTTCAAATATCAAAAAAGTGGAAATTTAACATAGATCTATTCACTGTGGGTTGGGATTTCCAGTGTAAATGCTTTAAAGTTTAAACAACCATAGGGTATAAATCTAGGATCATCATGAAAGAGAAGTGATTTATTGCTTCCTGTTTCAGACATGGTGTTAGCGTCCTCTGATATGATGACCTGGTCATGAAAAAGCCTTACATAACCCATTATATTGTCCACAATAGCCACAATAGAGAGGAAAAGGCTACATTCAAAACTCAATGCACTTTTCAGACTGCTTCTTTCAATTGTTTTCTATATAAACATTGACTAACTGGATGTCTTCAACCACGGTTAGTCTCTGCTTATAACACTGAGTTAAAAAAGGAAACGATGAAAATGTATTAATCAATTATCTTTCATTAATCTCTTCATATTTGAACTTTCTACTTGACCAATGACAGAAATGGTTAAACCTACTAAAACAACATCCCAATCAGTGATATTATTTATTCAACACAGTTGCACAGAAACAACAATTGGGTTCTGGAAGTCGCCATAGGAAAATTGATTTTTAACTAACTGATCAGTATAAAATGCAGACTTGCATGTATTGAAATCAGAGGTTGTTAACTTAGCATTAGACATGCACTGAAATGAAAATGTTTGGCCGAAATTGAAACCAAAGATACTGGTTGCACTTGGCTGAATAACAAACCCAAAAAAGAAATTGCTTTCTAATAATTGTTTATAATTTTATCAAATAATATAAAGTAATTTTGGCGACGCAGTGGTGCAGTAGGTAGTGCTGTCCCCTCACAGCAAGAAGGTCGCTGGTTCAAGCCTCGGCTGGGTCAGTTGGTGTTTCTGTGTGGAGTTTGCATGTTCTCCCTGCGTTCGCGTGGGTTTCCTCTGGGTGTTCTGGTTTACCCCACAGTCTAAAGACATGCGGTACAGGTGAATTGGGTAGGCTAAATTGTCCGTAGTGTATGAGTGTGTATGGATGTTTCCCAGAGATGGGTTGCAGCTGGAAGGGCATCTGCTCTGTAAAACATGTGCTGGATAAGTTGGCGGTTCATTCCGCTGTGGCAACCCCAGATTAATAAAGGAACTAATCCGAAAAGAATTTTTTTTAAAAGTTAATTTTAAAATTAACTCAAATTATACCTATTTTAAAAACACAAGCCAATAAAAACCCCACATTTTATCACCAGTTAAATTTTAATAACGGTGAACAATAGAGGCATCAATGTATCAGCGTTACTATGACAGCACAGTAGTGATATAGCAAGCAGCAGAAACAAGCATACTACTTTGGTATATCAGACGTTGGTTTTCCGTTAAGCATGTGTGGTATATTATTAGATACGAACATGGTGAAAACGAGCAGAAATTCTACAGAGCGGAATGTTGCACTTTGATTGGCGCAGTAACAAACAGCCCTTACCAGGCGCAAGCCATTGAAATGAACGGGTTTCATAGCGCAGTGCTTTCTTTGTCAAGTGTAAAAGCTGATAGAGGCATCAATGTATCAGCGTTACTATGACATCACAGTAGTGATATAGCAAGCAGCAGAAACAAGCATACTACTTAAAAATGTTATTTATTTGAGCAGACTTTGTTTTTTCCTTAAGCAGGTGTGGTATATGATTAGATACGAACACGGTTAAATGAGCAGAAATTCTACAAAGCGGAATGTTGAGCTATGAGCCCAACGTATGTGCAAACTATTTGGCGGTTCACTCTGCTGTTGCACTTTGATTGGCACATTAACAAACTGCCCTTACCAGGGCACAAGCCATTGAAATGAATGGGTTTTATAGCGCAGTGCTTTCTTTGTCAAGTGTGAAAGCCGATTCAGACGCCAACCTACATTCAGACATGCAGCACAGCATAACCTGCTGTCAGCTCATATTTTCAGCCATTCACGTCTTTCGTTAATACTTAACAACATCTCCTTAATATTTTTATTAATACACAAAACCTACGAATTTCTGGGCATCCCTACTTATCATATACTTTTTAATAGAACCAGATAAGCATCTGTTCACGTTAAATCAACCTAAAATAACAGTGTTTAAAAGCAAAATTACCAGCAATTCCATGACAGCACTGTAGCACTATTGCAAACAACAGGAAAAAGCTAATTATTTAGAAATGTCTTGTTAGTGCTTTATTTGAGCAGACTTTGGTTTTCCCTTAAGCATGTGTGGTATATGATTAGATACAAATACCGTTAAATGAGCAGAAATTGTACAGAGCGGAATGTTGCACAATGTATGTCCAAACTATTTGGTGGTTCACACTGCTGTTGCACTTTGATTGGCACAGTAACAAACTGCCCTTACCAGGCACAAGCCATTCAAATGAATGAGTTTCATAGCGCAGTGCTTTCTTTGTCAAGTGTGAAAGCCGATTCAGAAGACAATTACATTCAGACATGCAGCAGAGCATAACCTGCTTTCATCTCATATTTTCAGCCATTCGTCTCTTTCATTAATACAACTTAGGAAATTCTGGGCATCTTTACCTACTTAAAATAACGTGTTTAAAAGCAGAATGAAAATATTACTCATGATGCTGTGCATAAAAATCCTCAAATCAGAGAGTCAAAGAGTTGCATCCAGAGCCATAGAGAGAAAGAAAAATTAGACAACGGAAGTCATTCGATTGTTATGTGATTAATGTAGACTCAAATAAGTGCAGGAAGCACTTTGCAGTTCATACTAATAATGTTAGATAAACATAAACAATCTTACTTTTAAAAACTTTGTACCTAAAAAAAGTGCTGTCCTCAGCTGTAACTTGACTGTACATGCTAACTTTCGAGAACTATTGAGATATTGCTGTAGATATATTGTTTCATTGGTGTCAGTAGCTATGTTTCCATCCACCTATTTTGAAGCGCATTTTGCATATGCGAATAAAAAAACGATTGATGGAAACGCTATGATGCGCATAAGTTTTGAAAATGCGCATAAAAAACATATGCGCATAACTGAGTAGGATAAACTTTTTACTCGATAAGAAAAGATCTGCTTAAACTACGATGGGAACACTTTTACCGCGCAAATTCCAGTATGCGCATTAAAAAGGTCATGTGATTTTGTTATAAGAGATCATGTGATGATAAAAATGTGTGTAAATGGACAAACCAGCAGGCTGAGCACAATGTAAACCATTTGAAATGTTGTTTTGGTCATTCTAAAATGCCTTAATCGTTTCAGTATTAGTGTTATTATATTATTAATGACCTCCAGAATCAAGAGCGTCTGTGCTCCACGTCTGACACCTTCAACCGACACTGCGCGTTCACTGCATGTCAGGATTGCCTTCTGAGGCGCAAGTCATTTATTAGATGAAGAAAAGATTGACGCAGCTTCTCCTAGTTACTGCAGCAAATTCAGTTTTTACTGTTGATATTTGGTGCCAGATAATTAGGAAGTGATGATTTTGTTCGATTTGACTCGTTGGATGGAAACGCTGCTTTATTCGCACGTCTTTTATGCGACAGTCCAGTTTTGCGCACAAAGTTCATTCGCATTTTTGGATGGAAGTTGTCGCAACTTTCTCTCTATTGGTTGCACCATGCTACCAATAAAAATGATTAGCTCCGCTTACTAATTTCATGAAGGACTAGGAGGATGTCTCTACTTTCCAAAAAAAATTATTAATTAATTAATTTGAGTATGTACATACAGTATATATTTTACGGCATCAAGCCCCATGTGAAAAATTAATGTAAAAAAGTGCACACTCAAATACCGACAACCAATCACAATTTACCTCAGTGCTTACCTCATTAAAAAACCAGTGAGATTTACACAGCCACAGAAACCTTTGTTTTTGCATGAGGTAAAGTTTAATCGCCACATTGCCTAAATCTCATTATAATTCCATTATGAAGGTCAATGACTAAGCATGTATGATTATTGGCATATGACCTGATTCAAGCAGTCATGTTTGGATGCATACACTGTTTACAGTATGTGTAGGTGTTTGCCTGATCACTGTTTAATGTTGACTGTTGTCACGGAATCCCCATTGTGTGTTGCCGCGGCAATAGAATGTGACGGAATGCTTACGATTAACTTCAGCTAGTATTTTCCAAGCCGTAGTTCCATGACTCCTGCAAACAAAAACAGATCTCACCTTCTCTACTCCACTCTTTCCTTCCAAGTCTCAGTCATTCAGCAATGCTTAGCAGCTCTAAGGGCCGAACTCTGTCTCCTAGCGCTAATGTGGCATGAATGATGGATGTTGTGGCAAGCAGTTTGTCCCTGACATACTGAATCAATTCTCATAGCTGTCATAACGCTATCATAATATTGCTCTGCTGCGCATCGGAATAGATTATTCGGCATTGCGTCATTCAGATTACAGCTACTGCAGTTGCAGATTGTGACCTTCCAGAAACATGACTTGATAAGGAGTTTCGCATTAAGGATTAGACAAACACACAAACAGCCTGTTGTGTTCGGGGGCTAATAATCTTAAGGATTTACAACCCATGTCAAGGCTTACTTGGTAAACACGCCTCCATTAGTCAAAGGACGTAACACAATTTCATTATGTTCAGAGAGTAGAACATTTTTATTATATTTGTTTTATTGAGAGTGCAAAACATACTGTACACTGTAAATGCAGAACACGTAAAAAGGGACATGTATAAACAGCAATGACAATCAGAATAATATTGGTAGTATTTAAATAGTATTTGACATTTATTATTATTAATAATAATAATAATAATAATAATAATAATTATTATTATTATTATTAATATTATACTCAAGTTGGTAATGATAAAAGTAATATTCTGTGATGATGGCAACAGTGATATCAATAGGGTAATAATAATAATAATAATAATAATAATAATAATAATAATGATGATGATGATGATGATGATGATAATGATAACACTTTAATAACAATAATTATGAAAATAATAATAATAAATATAATAACACTAATGAAAAAAAATGAACAGAAATAATAATAATAATTATAATAATATTAATAATAATAATAATAATAATAATAATAAAGTTGGCAATGACGAAAGTAATATTCTTTGATGATGGCAACAGTGATATCAATAATAATGAAGTTAATAATAATAATAATAATGATGATGATGATGATGATGATGATGATGAAAATAATAATAATAATAATAATAATAATAATGATAATAAATAATAATAATAATTATGATGATGATGAAAATAATACTACAACTATTACTACTACTACTACTACTAATAATACAAATAATAATTTAATCATATTAATGATGAAAATAATAATAATACATTTAATAATAATAATACAAATAATAAAAATAATAAAGTTATATAAAGTTAATAATGAAAGTATTATTCTCTGATCACAGCAAGCGATATCAATAATAATAATAATAATAATAATAATAATAATAATAATAATATTAATAATAATAATAATAATAATAATAATAATGGGGCTACACGATGGCGCAGTAGGTAGTGCTGTCGCCTCACAGCAAGGAGGTTGCTGGTTCGAGCCTCGGCTGGGTCAGTTGGCGTTTCTGTGTGGAGTTTGCATGTTCTCCCTGCATTCGCGTGGGTTTCCTCCGGGTGTTCCAGTTTCCCCCACATTCAAAAGACATGCGGTACAGGTGAATTGGGTAGGCTAAATTGTCCGTAGTGTATGAGTGTGAATGAGTGTGTATGGATGTTTCCCAGAGATGGGTTGCGGCTGGAAAGGCATCCGCTGCATAAAACATGTGCTTGATAAGTTGGCGGTTCATTCCGCTGTGGCGACCCCGGATTAATAAAGGGACTAAGCCGAAAAGAAAATGAATGAATGAATAATAATAATAATAATAATAATGAGAAAAAGAAGAAGAAGAAGAAGAAGAATGATCTAATAAAAATAATGATAAAACTAAGAATGACATATACCCAACACATACTTTACCACATATATCCTTTTTTTAAATTAATTAGTTAATATTTTTTAGTAAGGAGAGCAGAACATCTAATTAATCTAACCACATTTAATTATAAACCAGGTTGTGATATCGAAAGCTTACCATTGGAGTGCAGAGACCACCAAGTTTTTATGATAGCTGAAGAAACCGAATAATGTAGAGAATTTGGACTCCTCGACATGATAAATATGAATTATAATTGATGGGAATTTGATGGATTGCCCGTTCAGCAGCCCAAGCAGCTGTCAGAAGATAACACCGCCGCTTGGAAACTAGATCTTGGAAAGTCGTGGAATAAATCCAGCACTTGATTAAGATGCAATCCATTTGCCTCAGTAGTTTTGTTATTATGGACATTGGAGAGAGTTACAGTAATCCAAACAGTTCTGCTCTGGCAGAAAAGTTGAACAGAAACATTTCTGAAACATTTTTAAGTAAGACTTTGCACTAGAATTCAACTCATCTCCATTTATAAACATTTCAAAAATGTTACAAAATTTTTTTTGTGCTTGATCATATACTGTTTTAATACCAATATAAATATCGGTCACATTTTATGTTATTAACAAACCAGTAACTACAACTTTTAGTGCAATAAATTCCTAATTTTCTGCTTATTAATAGTTATTAAGGTTTAGGTATTTTGTAGGATTATGAATGTAGAATATAATCATGCAGAATATGCACTTATTAGTACTAATAAACAGCCAATATCTTAATATTAGCCTGTGATAAGCCACTAGTTATTAGTGAGAATTTGTACTTAAACTAAAGTGCTACCTAAATAACTAATAATCAACTTTAATGAAATAATTATTACAACTAAATGCAGAATGTAAGATTGTTACATATTTGACTAATTATATTTGACTGTTTATTAGTTATTAAAAGCAGAAGTGCTTGAGAGTTGTAAAATATAGTTAATAAATTTGCTAAATATATTATTAATGAAACTATAAATAATGTTAAATTAAATAGGGATTTAATAGCATTAAATTAGTATTAAGTATAGTAATAAGTATTCTTAACCATTAGCTACTAATAGTTATTTAATCGGAGACCTGTTCACACCAAGCATGACATCTATAATGAAAATATTTATTTATTAAGGATGTATTTTTTTTTGTCTTTATTTGACAGGACAGTAGAATGACAGGATCGGGAAAGGTCCACGAGTTGGTATTTGAACTTCGAAGCCCTGTTGCAATATACAGTGGGGGAAATAAGTATTGAACACGTCACTCTTTTTCTCAGGAAACATATTTCTAATGGTGCTGTTGACTTGAATCTTTCGCCAGATGTTACAACCAAAGAAATCCATATATGCAAAGAAAACAAATCTAATTAGTTTACAAATTAAGTTATTTATAATAAAAAAAAATTAAGCAGCAAAAAGTATTGAACACATGAAGAAAGGGAGGTGAAGGGCAGTGGAAGCCCAGACAGCAGCTGAAATCTCACAGTAGTTCTTCAGCAACCCTCTGCCCTTCATCATTGTAAATGAATATCAGCTGCTTCAGTTCAACATCTACATTACCAGGATGATGAGGATGAAATCAGGGTGGAGATTTCAGCAAGACAATGATCCAAAACACAGCCAAGGAAACTCTTAAACGCTTTCAGAGAAAGAAAATCAAGCTGTAGAATGGCCAAGCCAATGACCTAACTTGAATCCAATTGAAAATACAAAATAAAGATCAGACTTTATAGACGAGACCCACAGAACCATCAAGATTTTTACAGTCTGTGAAGAAATTCACAAATGAGCGATACATTTCTCTTTATTCTCCAAATGAGACAAGTCTTTACGCTGCATCACCAAAACAGCCTTTAATATAAAGTATTAAATACATTTCCATAGTTCAGTACTTTCTCCTTGTGTCGTTCCGTTGGTATCACACATATTGTTTGGGTTTATACCAAATTCTGGTTTAATTCCATGTCAACAGCTCCTTTAAAAAATATTATTCCCATATAGAAGGGTGCTTATAAAGTTATCGTTCAAGTTATAAATGAGCCATAACACAGAAAAACACCATATATTGACACTTCTGTGACAGGAGGCTAATTTAGTCGCATCATAAAAAAAAACTGATTAGCCTTTAAACCCCATGGCCTTTTCACTCCCGGCAAATAGTGTAGATAAAGTCAATGATTCACTCTCCACCAATCAGAGCGCAGATAACGGAGACCATTCATTGTTTCCGTCAGTAAATCCACTCATAGACACTACAGGTCAATCTCACACCTCTCTCCGGAGAACAGAGCATGAGATAAAGTGAGTGGCTTCTGCAGGAGAAAGCGGAAGATAGCAGGGAGGCTTCATGGCTGTCAGGAGATCTGACCAGTAAACGGGATTATACCTCCAGAGGTGGCCGTCTTCACTAATCCACAGTAAATGGAGCTATTCTCTGTTGGCCATTCCTGACACTGTGAGGAGTTGCTCTGAATAATGAGGTTCGGGAAAAAAGCCAGAGGAATCCACTCGTATTTAGACACTGCTGAAGTATAGAATACACTTAAAAGTATGGAAGTATACTTGGATCGGATATCGGTTCGATACCGCATATTTTTGATGGATCGGGTATCGGCCAGCTGATACCGATCCAAATCCGATCTTGTGCTATATTCTGTGCAATTTATAAGCCAACAAAGCCATGAGGGTAGCCTATTATAAAGCACTAGAAAGTTGTCATGTAGGCCTACTATATCCCAAATGTTCGGAAGCCATTCTATAGTATAATGTGAAGTACCGATGAATATTCATGCAGTTAAATTCATGTTCAGTTTCAGTGGTAGCCTATTGCAGATTTCAAAGAAAAATCTGAATATTAAAAAGGAAACATAAGCTGGACCACAACAGATCATATCAATGTCATAATGAATGCTCAAATAATGTTGCCTAGTTTACAGCATACATCATGTTTTAGTTGGATTGTGTCGTCTGTCATATACAGCAGGCATATAGGTCAGTTATTTTTACTAAAGAAGATATATTATTTACGTTTATCACCAGAACCTTAGAAACTGTATTATGCTTAAAAAAGGCACAGTATCGGGATCGGATCTGTATCGATAATCAGAATTTTGGTATCGAGATCGGATTGGTTACCAAAAAATATTATCAGTGCATCCCTAGTTTCCTTATCCATAAAAGTAAAGGAGTAAAGTAAAGAGTAAAAGTGAAGAGAAAGTAAAGAGGCCGAATGGAGGAGGCTCATTCTTTATCCTCGCACTGCAGATGCTCTGTTTAACTGTTTTCTCGCCAGTGAAGCATTCAGTTTTTCCACTTACAAAGTCTGCCATGTAAATAGCAAATGTGCCAAGGCGCGACACAACTGACTCTTAAAGGAATGGGAGATGAGACTCTGATTGGTTTAATGCACATTATGTTTAAAACACACTCATAACTCATTAAGAGAATAAGCACAAAATTTCAGATGACACTTGGAGATTTTTGCATCTGAACTCTTCAAATGAGTATTCGAAAGGAGGAGAAAATGGGATTTACTTTGTTTTGTATTTCATGGAAGGTGATTTTCAACATGGTATAAAAACATTCTGTATTTCTGGTACAGTTCTGGAAAAGGCTTCAAATTGCACGTTACAAACTCAGATTTCTAAGGAAATGGGAAATTTTTCGAATAAATATTGCTTGGTGCAAACAAGAGTTTCACCAATTTCAATTCTGTTTTTTTGTTTGTCTTACACAGTTGTGACTTTATATCTCATAATCTGATGATTTATTATGTGACACAGTGGCTCAGTGGTTAGCACTGTCGCCTCACAGCAAGAAGGCTGGTGGTTCAAGTCCCAGCTGGGTCAGTTGACATTTCTGTGTGGAGTTTGCATGTTCTCCCCGTGTTGGCGTAGGTTTCCTCCGGGTGCTCCGGATTTTAATATGTATTATGTTTATTACCAGTATTTTTTTATTAATTAAATAATGTCCTGTTTTTTATTATTACTAAAATATACATTTGTAATTTATATTTTTAATCAAAATTATAGACCATAATACCTAGAACTTGTAATGCACGATGGCAATAAAATTTCAATAAAAAATGCTGTTTTTTAAAAACTACGAGTGAAAAAGTGTGTCTTGTCTACATTTTCTCTGTTTTGAGCAGATCCTCAGTGTTCCTCCATGGGTGTGATTGGTTTGGTTGTTCTGTCCTGTGGTTTGACAGGTTGTCTAGTCAGTTCAGTGGCAGATGGTGTGGGTCTGGAGGGTTTTAAGTCTCAGGACTTCTCAAACACAGTGTCTGACTACAGCCACAGACAGACTCTGAGACTTTAATTAGAGGTTCTCTAAAAAAAAGACCTTCCCTCCTACTTTGATCAAGCCTCAACTTAAAACATTGATTATTGTATGTTTTTTCTCCCTGAATATTGCATACCAATTATTGCTGCTCTACTTGTGTAAACACGATGGGTTGGGGTTATGGGAAAAATGTATTGTATAAAAATAATGCAGTGCTAAAATGCTGATAACAAAGTTATTAATGTATATTTAAATATAATTTGTGAAATAAAACTATATAATATTAAATAAATAAGCATACTTTTTTCAACAAAAAGTATTTATTTATTTTTTACTTTACACTGTATTTTCAATTAAATAAATACAGCCTTTGCCTGAACATAACAGAGTTAAAAGCCTAATTGTGTGTATATACAGTTGAAGTCAGAATTATTAGCCCCCCAGAATTATTAGCCCCCTGGTTTATTTTTTTCCACAGTTTCAGTTTAAAGGAGAGCAGATTTTTTCAACACATTTCTAAACATAATAGTTTTAATAACTCATTTCAAATAACTGATTTATTTTATCTTTGCCATGATGACAGTAAATGATATTTTACTAGATATTTTTCAAGACACTTCTATACAGCTTAAAGTGACATTTAAAGGCTTAACTAGGTTAATAAGGTTAACTAGGCAGGTTAGGGTAATTAGGCAAGTTATTGTTTAACGATGGTTTGTTCTGTAGACTATCGAAAAAAAAATTTCGCTTAAAGGGGCTAATAATTTTGACCTTAAAATGGCTTTTAAAAAATTAAAACTGCTTTTATTCTAGCCGAAATAAAACAAATAAGACTTTCTCCAGAAGAAAAAAATATTATCAGACATACTGTGAAAATTTCCTTGCTCTGTTAAACATCATTTGGGAAATATTTAAAAAAGAAAAAACATTCAAAGGGGGGCTAATAATTCTGACTTCAACTGTACATACAGTATACATATATGTATATTATTTTCAACTCAGTTAAAAGTATAAACAAAATCATTTTGCATGGTAAAGAAATTTCAAATAAATTGCATTTGTTTCCTGATGTGAAGGCCTGCATATATGTTTAAATACAGTAAGTCTCTGTGTTTGGTCGGCCGTCTCGTCAAATATGACCTCGGCTGCTCTTTAATGAGTGACCTGAGCTATCAAAAACCAGGTGGAAGCAAACAAAAGGGTTCCAGTGAGCTGCAATTACTGTCACATACCTTCTGCAGAAATGCCCCTAAACGCTTCATTATGTGTGCTCCCTTCACTGACTTCACTAATCCACAAGATCAACAGCCACTTTATTAACAAAACAGACACACAAATAAGCCTATTGTTACGCGGGAGTCCGTTTGTGTTTGCAGAGATGCAGATAATGATTTTTTCTTATGGATTTTTATAAACGATGTGTTATGAAACACTGCAAATATTTGATTTAGATGCACTGAGGAAGCACCATGAGTTGGCAGGAAAACGGACAATTGTAGTATAGCATTGTTTGCCCAGGATAGACATAACATATTTCACACATCCTGAGTCTGAACTCACTTAGCCCCTGTTAAAGTGATAGTTCAGCCAAATATGAACGACAGACCTTCTTTTTTTTACACAAAGGAAGATATTTTGATGAATGTTGGAAACTGGTAGCCATTGACATGCAAAATACGAATGTAATTCAAATATATTGCGCTCATGAATTTAAAGCGCTTGTTAATGGTCTGTTGAAGTTGTGGATTCTGATTGGCTGGAAGGTGTGCAATAAAATAGTTGCAGTCAGTGATCACAGCTTGAAATATATGCGCTACCACCAAACATTAGTCGTAACCATAGCAAATTAGTGATAGTTGCTCAGATTTTTTTCTTTTTTAAATATTTCCCAAATGATGTTTAACAGAGCACAGAAATTTTCACAGTATGTCTGGTAATATTTTTTTCTTCTGGAGAAAGTCTTATTTGTTTTATTTTGGCTTGAATAAAAGCAGTTTTTAATTTTTTAAAACAATTTTAAGGTCAAAATTGTTAGCCCCTTTAAGCTATATTTTTTTTTCCATAGCCTACAGAAAAAAACACTGTTATACAACAACTTGCCTAATTACCCTAACCTGCCTAGTTAACCTAATTAACCTAGTTAAGCCTTTAAATGTCACTTTAAGCTGTATAGAAGTGTCTTGAAAAATATCTAGTAAAATATTATGTACTGTCATCATTCATTCATTTTCTTTTCGGCTTAGTCCCTTTATTGATCCGGGGTCGCCACAGCGGAATGAACCGCCAACTTATCCAGCACATGTTTTACACAGCGGATGCATTTCCAGCTTAACCCATCTCTGGGAAACATCCCAGCCTGATCTCACAAGGAAACGTAAGTATTTTACGTTTTGTCAGTTTAGTGGCTAATTCGTACGAATTCGTACGAGTTCAATCGTTTTTCGTATTTTCGTACGATTTTAAAAAGGAGGCGTGGCACCAAACCCCACCCCTAACCCCAACCGTCATTGGGTGATGAGCAAATCGTACTAATTTGTACGAATTAGATCGTACGAATTCATACGAATTAGCCACTAAATCAAAAAGTTACGAATTGCCGTGAGATTGCGCACTCATTCACACTCATACACTATGGACAATTTAGCCTACCCAATGCACCCGTACCACATGTCTTTGGACTGTGGGGGAAACCGGAGCACTCGAAGGACACCCACGCGAACGCAGGGAGAACATGCAAACTCCACACAGAAACGCCAACTGACCCAGCCGAGGTTCGAACCAGCGACCTTCTTGCTGTGAGGCGACAGCACTACCTACTGCGCCACTGCGTCTACTGTCATCATGGCAAATATAAAATAAATCAGTTATTAGAGATGAGTTATTAAGACTATCATGTTTAGAAATGTGTTGTTAAAAACAGACATTTGGGGGGAAAAATAAACGGGGGCTAATAAATCAGTGGGTTTAATAATTCTGACTGTATATATTGCAAACAGGTAGCTAACACATGATACTATGAGCTATTAGACAGACCCGTGTTATTTACATGCACATTCACAATCTCTCTCGCTCACTTTCTCTGTCTGTGTCTGATTCAGTTTTAACAAGTCGTAACTAATGAAAATGGATTTAAATATTGCGCTGCAAAGAGCAATGCTAGTTTTAACTGCTTATAGGATGGTTACCATGCCATAAATGTCCCCATTTTTATTCAGTGTTTGACGTAATCTCAACCAAAACATGAAGAAAGGGTGGGACATATCATATCTCCTCCTCTTTAAAAAAAAACCACCGCCTATATCGTTTTGTTTTATAACAAAATCAATATGGTTAGTTTAGATTTCATGTGTACTTTAAATTTGGACATTTCTACAAATTCGACATTTTTTAACTTCATCAATTTCTGTTGTTCGTATTCCACTAAACTGACTTCATGAATAAAGTGAAATTGTGCACAAAGTGGATTTACTTGTTAGATATTCTAGAAACGTAGGTCACTAAGGACACCTGCTGGTTACAAGGGGGTATATACAACAAGAATAGCAAAAACTAAAACCTGATATTTATATAACTCAGAATACAGTCAAAATTTCTTCTTATCCTCTCTTATTAGAAGGATCTCATCTACCCAACAGCTTCTGTTTTGTTGTCTTTGCAATGTGTAAAGCATCAGGCAATCATTTACATCTATTTGACTTTACCTGTGCACTGGCTTAAACATATTTGTATTGTTTGCTAGTGTGGACACAGCTATAATTATTGCTTCATTATCATTTATATTTCTCATTCATCAGAGGTCGCCACAGCGGAATAAACCACCAACTATTACGGAATATGTTTTACACAGCGGATGCTCATCCCCTTTCAGCTGCAACCCAGTACTGGGAGACACCCATACACTCTCATGTACACACATACACTACGGACAATTTAGCTTACGCAATTCACCTAAAGCACGTGTCTTTAGACAGTGGGGGAAACCAGAGCACCCGGAGGAAACCCATGCAAACACAGGGAGAACATGCAAACTCCACACAGAAATGCCAACTGGCCCAGCTGGGACTCGAACCAGCAACCTTCGTGCTGTGAGGCAACAGTGCTAACCACTGAGCCACCATGCTGCATCATTCATCATTCATGAGCCTTTAGAAAAAAAGTTTTAAACCCTAAAGTGTGCTTTTAAAAAATACTTATTGAAACATCATGCAAATATGACTGCTTTAACATAATTATAATAGAAGCTTGCATGACATTTTCAGTAAGAGCGATCATTTGAAGTATCCAGAGACAGCCGGGATGCATCAACACATCACAGTGAAGAAACACAGAAACTGGGACTGTTTTGAGAAAAGAAAGAGCCGAGAGAGAAAGCAGAGACTAATTGTTCATGGAATTGTCTGAACTCACACACAATTTCTCGCTTAGGCAGACACAAAGGGAGCAAACATGCTTATCTCTACAAATACAACCAATCTGGCATCTGAAAGTAATCTTCAGTTTACACTAAGGATTTATAGAAAAGGATTGGCCTAAATTATGTTTCCACACACAATGTGAAGACAAATGATGATTCATACTGGATTATGAATCATATGAACTGCAGTCTGAGCTGAATGTGACTTAAAACTGATTAAACAATACAATGTAACAAGGTAAAAAAAAATAAAAATCAATCAATAATCCTTAACTTACTTAGTTAATAATAAAAAGTTTTTTTTTTTAATTTAAAATACACACTTTTTTATTATTATTATTATTTTACCTAGTTGGTGTGAATGTTTAAACTAAAACTAAAACAACTAAAACTAATGGTTTAAAACCGAAATATTATTATTTTTTACTTAATTTATTCAAGCTTATAATAAAACTACATGAACAAAAATCTTCATTGATTTTAATATAAAACTATACTTAAAAGTATACCATGCGCCAGACCGTTTCTCTGTGTTTCACTGGTAATATCTTTAAATAAATAATTATTTAGGCCTATTTAATGATTCATTTATTATTTATGTACAATAATTAAGACATAAAATGAGAAAGTAAAGAATAATCAACAAAGAAAATGTAAATGAAAACTATAAATGAAAAAGCTTATTTATTGACTGTCTTAGTCCTATCACTTTCAAATAACAAACACTGTACATCTCTCGATATTTAGGCTAAAACACTGTTTTATTTATTTATTTATTTGTTTATGCATGTATGTATGTTTGTACTTTCATTTTAGTTGTCTTTTATTTCTTTAGTTTTAATTTCTAAAATGAATCCCCATTTCACTTAACAAGTTTACAATGATAATTAAGCTTGTTAACAAGTTTTTAACGATTAATAAAGGAATTGTAATGCTTTGCTTCGTTATTTTATCTTCATTTACATTACTGTATATTTACTGTATATTTCTGTCCGTTCACATCCTGTCCTTTTGTGCCCCCTGACGGCATACAGTTGATGTCAGAATTGTTAGCCCCCCTGAATTATTAGCCCCCCTGTTAATTTTGTCCCCCAATGGAGAGCAGATTTTTTCAACACATTTCTAAACATAATAGTTTTAATAACTCATCTCTAATAACTGATTTATTTTATCTTTGCCATGAGGACAGTAAATAATATTTTACTAGATACTTTTCAAGACACTTCTATACAGCTTAAAGTGACATTTAAAGGCTTAACTAGGTTAATTAGGTTAACTAGTCAGGTTAGGGTAATTAGGTAATTTATTGTATAATGACGGTTTGTTCTGTAGACTATCAAAAAAATATAGGGGGCTAATAATTTTGACCTTAAAATGGTTTTTAAAAAATTTAAAACTGCTTTTATTCTAGTCGAATTAAAACAAATAAGACTTTCTCCAGAAGAAAAGATATTATCAGACATACTTTGAAAATTTTCTTGCTCTGTTAAACATAATTTGGGAAATATTTAAAAAAAGAAAAAAAAAAATCAAAGGGGGGCTAATAATTCTGACTTCAACTGTAGTCACAATCTGCTGTTACATCTAAAAACACGTTCTTAATCCCTTAGTCTTGTGGTGGCACCAAGCGTGGAGGTAATGGTCATTTTGAAGTGTCACCCACTGTATATAATAATTAAAACATTTCTGATATTTTATTTTCATTAGAATTTATATATTTAAAAAAAAAACATTTAAAATCATAAATAATAATTTATAAACATATATGAAAAGCCTAACTAAACATTACTAAAAACTAACATAATTAAAGCTTTAAACAAAATAAATTAATTAAACTGCATAGTCATATGAAAAAGGTTAAAAGTGGCAAAAATACACAACAAAGATACTTTAACCAAAACTTATGAAACCAGGAGGTCATAAAACTAAAATAATTCTAAATATTTATCAAAGCCATAAAAGTAACTTCTCACATTATTTTATGTATTAATAACAGTAAGTGAAAAAGATAAATAAATAAATCATTCTGCACCAACTATCATTCAGTCTACATGGCAGAAAAAACCACAGACATATATAAACACAACTAAACTTCCAGCAGCTCCACAAACCAAAGCCATTCTATCAGCCAAGAAGTTTCTCTAAACATTTCCACAGCAGAATTACCTCCGGAAGTGGACAGACACTCGGACATCCCAAAAGCAGACACCTGAAGACCAACCTGTTGCACCACCTCCATCATCCAGCAGCTCTCCTGATCTCTCGAACCCAGAGAAGAGGCCTCGGTTCTGGGCAGAGCTGGAGGACGAGAGGGTCTGGAGGAGATCTGACCTGCTCCATACTGAAGATTGAGGAGGAGCCACAAAAACACTGAAGGAGGAGGAGGGTCAGTTCTCTCTCTCCCTCTCTCTCTCTCTCTCTCTGACTGAACAATAGAGAGTTTCAACAGCCCTCTTTAAAGAGAAGAGCAGGAAAACAGACTCTTCTATAGAGAGATGATGTCAGTCAAAGCTCTGAATTAATTTGCTTTGGAGGATATTTATATTTTTATGGAGGCCATGTTTGGATGGACTTGCCTTTTAAAGCATGCGTTTTTTTTAAGTAGTACTTGTATATGTGCAGGTTAAGTACTGATATAGTACGTGAGGTAAACACAACAGTATATTTTATAAAGTCAGCAAACACCAAGATTTCTAGGGTTTGTTTTAGCTACAATTTTGTTCAAAAGTGAACTGTTTTAAAAGAAGTTCAAATTAAATTAGTCAAAATGACAATGTTAATAAATGTTACAAATTATTTCTAAATCTTCCATTTATTCTAAAAAAAAGAACAATACCCTTATAAAAGTGTATTAATGTTTTCATCAAAATATTAAGCAGATTAGTTGTTTTCGGCATTTATAATAACACAAAATGCTGCATAATATGAAAGATCATGTGACACTGTAGTTCATCACATAAATAAATTGTTGGTTTTACTGTAGTTTTAAATCATATTTGTATTATATCATCTTAAAAAGTGCAATTAACTTAGAATAATGGTCCATTAGTTAATGTTAGTTAATGGGATTACTAACATTTAAGTAAGGGTGAATAATCTTTTAAAGCGTTTATTAATCATAGTTCAACATTAACTGATACATTATCAAAATCCAAATTCATGCCTGAAAACATTAGTTAATACATCTTGAACTAACATGAACTAATATTAT
Source organism: Danio kyathit (assembly GCA_903798195.1). Lineage (NCBI taxonomy): Eukaryota > Metazoa > Chordata > Actinopteri > Cypriniformes > Danionidae > Danio > Danio kyathit. The sequence continues at coordinate 15,714,409 of LR812539.1, forward strand.
TGACTTAAATAACGTTAACAAAGATGTAATTAATCTTTAACTAATTGTTTGTTCATGTTAGTAAAGGCAATAACTAATGGACCATCATTTTAAAGTGTTACCATTAAATACAACATTAATACAATAAATAAAAACAAATTTCACCAAACATATTTAGAAATTAAAAGATAATACATTGAAATTCATGCAAAAAATTGCAAAAAAAAAAACAGACAACCTACAAAATTACAAAACCTACAAAACTAAATTTTTCAACTTTTTGCTTCTCTTGATTTTTCCTCTTTTTTAAATTTGTATTTAAGATTTTTTTTATAATATATAAATTTGGGTGTACTAGTTTTTGGACCGTTATCGAAAGTTATTTTGTTAGATAAGCTCCAGATTTGGCTTCAGTACTGACTAATTTAATGTATATGCACAAATATAATATTCTATAGCTTTCTATTAAAAATTATGAATTTAAATGATAGATTTGTAAGGGGTGTACTTATATATGCTGAGCACTGAGTATCAGCTGAATTTTACATTTTGACATAATTTTACATACTGACAGCTGAAGTCAAAATTAATAGCCCTCCTGTAAAATGTAAATAATTTTTCAAATACAGTTGAAATCAGAATTATTAGCCCCCCTTTGAGATTTTTCTTCTTTTTTAAATATTTCCCAAATTATGTTTAACACAGCAAGCATATTTTCACAGTATGTCTGATAATATTTTTTCTTCTTGAGAAAGCCTTACTTGTTTTATTTCGGCTAGAATAAAAGCAGTTTTTAAATTTTTTTTTTAACTATTTAAAGATCAAAATTATTAGCCCCTTTAAGCTATATTTTCTATCAATAGTCTACAAAACAATCCATCATTATACAATAACTTGCTTAATTACCCTAACCTAATTAACCTAGTTAAGCCTTTAAATGTCATGTTAAGCTGTATAGAAGTGTCTTGAAAAGTATCTAGTAAAATATTATTTACTGTCATCATGGCAAAGATCAAATAAATCAGTTATTAGAGATGAGTTATTAAAACTATTATGTTTAGAAACGGTTCAGACTAATAATTCAAACTTCAACTGTATATGTATATATGTGTGTGTGTGTGTGTGTGTGTGTGTGTGTGTGTGTGTGTGTGTGTGTGTGTGTGTGTGTGTGTGAGTGTGTGTGTATATATATATATATATATATATATATATATATATATATATATATATATATATATATATATATATATATATACTTTTACATATGTCAGCTGATTTTTACACTATGACATTATTTTACATAATGACAGCTGAAGTCAAAATTAATACCCTCCTGTAAAACTTAAATAATTTTTCAAATATTTCCCAAAAGTTGTTTAATGGACAGAAGATTCGTTCAACATTTTTTTCAATGCTGATTTATTCAAATGTTTTAAACCTGATAGTTTTAATAAGTTATTTTCAATAACCAACTTACTTTGTCATTGCCATGATGATAGTACATAATAATTTACTAGTTATTTTGCAGGATACTAAGTGCAATTTAAAGACTTAACTAGGTTAATTAAGTTAACTAGGTAAAAAAGTCTTAAAAACTTAACGTCTTAAAAAAAACTGCTTTATTCCAGTCAAATGAAAAGAAATACAACTTTATTCAAAAGCAAAAAAATTATAGAAAAAACTGTGAAAATGTCCTAAAACATTTCCCAGTGATGGGTTGCGGCTGGAAGGGCATCCGCTGCGTAAAAACATGCTGGATAAGTTGGCGGTTCATTCCGCTGTGGCTACCCCGCATTAATAAAGGGACTAAGCCGAAAAGAAAATGAATGAATGTCCTTAAACATATTTTGGGAATTATTTGAAAAAAAATACAAGTTTAACAGAAGGGCTAATAATTTTGCCTTTAACTGTACATATTAGGCAACATATGAAGTGGATCAAAAAAGTTGATTAAAAGGCAAGAATGGGTGTTGTTTAATAGTTAATTTAGACAATTTCTGTAAACTATTTTGATTCACTTCAATTGTTGACTACTCTATATGTATATATGTGTGGCAAATGCAGTCATATAATGCATGAAAAAATAAAATAAAAAAACAATAACAGTTACTAAACTAAAATAAAATAAAAAATAACAAGTAAAACATTAAAAGAATGAAAAATAATCATCATTAAAAAACAAATAAACCCAACAGAATGACACAATGCTTTGTTCTAGGTATGGGATGATAACCGGTTTCAAGGTTTACCACGGTTTGGAAATGATTTGTTATACCGTTTCTAAGGTATATGCAGAGGGTTTTTTTTAAAGTGTTTTTAATGTGTTGTAAGGAAATCTGTGTGTTTTGAAGCTAATAAAGATAGTAGAAGTCAATGGTTTATTTTAATTATGTAGCCTAGTTCCGAAATATTATAAAAGTTTCCTAAAATGTAATATATTGTGTTAAATGGAGAAAAAATGTTGTTTTTACTAAGACATTTAAAAATAACATATACATTTACAGCAGTAAACACAATACCGTGATACTATGAAACCGTGATATTTTTATTCAAGGTTATCATATCTTCGGAAACTTATACTGCATGCCTACTTCGTTCCTACGCTGTTTATTTTTAATGCAATCCTAGTATTTCCCTCAAAAGTAATAAGATCAATCCACACTACACAATCATCACCAAAGCCCAGAAACATCAGTGGAGAACTTTCCAAACTTACAGTTAGTTCAAGATAGCACAAGGTTAAAACTGAGATCCCTGATGAAGACCTGTATCTCTACACAACCTTGATTAAACACTCAAGCAAAGCAACACGGTCACCATTCCAGCCACAGATAAACGCTTGGATTCTTTTTGAACAATGAGGCTCATATCTCTACGTCCGGGGCTCTGGTTTCAATGCCCCCCGCTAAGGAATGAGGAGAAACAGAGAAGGGGAGAAAGTGGGAGACTGGTTTTATCTGATCCACCATCAGCTCAATGGGCTTCGTCCACATCTCGGCTCTATAAGCTTGCAGAAAGGGATAGTTCACCCAAAAATCTAATTGACTCACTGTTTACTCATCTTCAAGTGGTTCCAAGTGGTTTTGAGTTTCTTTATTTTGTTGAACACAAAGGACAATATTTTGAAGAAAGTCAGAAACGGTCAAAATTACGTCTTAAACACCATTTAAAAAAACACATGAAAATGCGAATCAATCCTTGATGTCATCAAATTGACATCTAACATTGGTATCAAAAACACATCTAAAATCGATGGCAGGATAGATTTGTTGATGTGCTTTTTTGACGCCAGTGTTAGATGTCAATCTGATGCTTTTTTGACATCATGATAGTTGACATGCATTGGAAACAAAATCCAATAGTTTGTAATTGAAGCTTTCAGATCAATAAAACTTTTATTATAATACTTTCTGTGTCGTTATTTTGGTGGTCAAAAGAGCATCAATATGTGGATGTCAAACAGATGTTAATGTTTTGACATCAAATCGATTAACATACCTGCCAACACTCCCGTTTTTCCCGGGAGTCTCCCGTATTTCAGACCCATCACCGTATTGTTTTGTCTCCCGGAAAACTCCCGGAATTCCCCCAACAACCCCCAACATAAGTTTTCCCTCGGCCCAAGTACTGCAGAGAATGACGGTTCTGAAGTGGCCCATAACTGGATTAAAGACAAGGGCCACACATGGGCCATAACCGGCCTGAATCTCAGGCAATTTATCACCCTTAACTGGCCCTAAACTGGGCCAAAACTGGTTTATTATTGGTACCGATTCTCAGCTATAAGTTTATAGTTTAACCAGAAACCCCAAAAACTGAGCCATAACCCAGCCTAATGTTACCTAAACAATGTGAATAATCACTACACTGAACTGGGCCACACATCTCCCATCCACAACTGGCCCAAATGTAGTTGGCCGTCATGCATGCAGTGCCATCATTGCCATGCATGGCCCACATTCGGCTGACATTATTGACACGCCAGCAGTGCCATAATAAGGCCACATTTGGGCCAAGTCCATTTGCTATGTGGGTATAAGTGAAATAAAGACAATGGCTGCGTCATAAATCACATCCTTCCATACTATATAGTACGCTAAAATCAGTATGCAAGCTGAGTAGCAAGTCCACATTTATAGAATTCGAAAATGAGTATGTGAGAAGTACCCGGGTGACTTGCTACTTCTGGCGAGATTCTGAAGTGTGCATCGTATGGACGCTACGCTATCCCATGATGCCCTGCAAGAGAATTCATGAATGGGAGGGAGTGAAGCGAAGCAACTCGCGCTGGTAGGTCACGTGATCATGACAAAATGGCGGACGTAGTACGTCCAAGTTCCATTCATACTGCTCACATTCATACTGTATAGAACAAACTTTTCTAATGGTCGAGCAGTACGTTTAGATTCAAATGCAGTACCTACTGAGTAGTAGGCGGTTTCAGACGCAGCCAATAATTTTTTCATTGTTGATCAAAACTTTAAACAGCAAAAATGTTTCGTTATACCATTTCTAAGGTATATGTAGAGGGTTATTTAAAGTGTTTTTTATGTGTTGTAAGGAAATCTGTGTGTTTTGAAGCTAATAAAGTTAGTAGAAGTAAATGGTTTATTTTAATTATGTAGCCTAGTTCCAAAATATTATAAAAGTTTCCTAAAGTGTAATATATTGTGTTAAATGAAGAGAAAAAAATGTTGTTTTTACTAAGACATTTAAAAATAACATATACATTTACAGCAGTAAACACAATACAGTGATACTATGAAACCGTGATATTTTTTTACTGTACTCTCAGAAATAAAGGTACGCAAGCTGTCACTGGGGTGGGACCTTTTCAAAAAGTACAAATGTGTACCTAAAAGGTCCATATTAATACCTCAAGGGTACATATTAGTACCTAAAAAGTTCAAAAGTGTTCCTCTTTAAATTTTTAAGTACTAATATATACTTTTGAGGTACCAATATGAACCCTTTAAGTACAAACATGTACCTTTTGAAAAGGTACCACCCCAGTGACAGCTCGCGTACCTTTATTTCTGAGAGTGTGATAAACTTTTTACCTTTATTTCAGTCAGGCAAGACAACATAAATTGGGATTTCCCCCAGAAATGAAGAACATTTGTTTTGTTTACCCTAATTTAAACAGAGTATTTAGATTACCTTAATCTTGCTAAAGTCATTATTGAAGCAAACACAAATCAAATTAAGAATATTTTAGCCACTATTTTAGCTGTATTATTTGATGGCAAACAAAAGAGCAATCTGTTAGCTATAATAAGCTGAACTTGAAACACATGTATGTTGATATGTGAAAGAAAGGCCCAATCCCAATTCTACCACTTAGCCCTTCCCCTTACCTTATTGGGTGTCCCAATTCTCTTTAGCTTTAAGGCGCAGGGCTAAGGGGAAGGGGTAGACAGCCCTTCGAACGGAGATTTTTCAGGACCACACTCGAAACCAAGGGGTAAGAAAATTTCCCAGAATACACCATCTAAAACGGCAGCATGGCTGCACAAAAAAAAAAAAACAAGGCTGGTACAGTAGCGCAGTGGGTAGCGATGTCGCCTCACAGCAAGAAGGTTGCTGGTTCGAGCCCCGTCTGGGTCAGTTGGCATTTCTGTGTGGAGTTTGCATGGTCTCTCCGTGTTTGCGTGGGTTTCCTCCGGGTGCTCCGGTTTCCCCACAGACCAAAGACAAGTGGTACAGGTGAATTGGGTAAGCTGTGTGTGAATAAGAGGGTGTGGGTGCTTCCCAGTGTTAGGTTGCAGCTGGAAGGGCATCCGCTGTGTAAAACATATGCTGGATAAGTTGGCAGTTCATTCCGCTGTGGCGACCCCTGATTAATAAAGGGACCAAGCTTAAAAGAAAATGAATGAATGAATGAAAACAAAAAAAGAAATAAGGGACTAAGCCAAAGGAAAAGGAATGAATGAATGAATGAATGAATGAATGAATGAATGAATGAATGAATGAATGAATGAATGAATGAATGAATGAATGAATGAATGAAAACAAAAACAGAAATAAGGGACTAAGCCAGGGATGGGCAAACTTGATCCTGGAGGGCTGGTGTCCCTGCAGACTTTTGCTCCAACACTAGTCAAACACCTGAACACACTAATCAGTGTCTTCAAGATCACTGCCCATCCTTGGACTAAGCTGAAGGAAAATGAATGAATGAATGAATGAATGAATGAATGAATGAATGAATGAATGATTGAATGAATGAATGAATGAATGAATGAATGAATGAATGAATGATTGAATGAATGAATGAATGAATGAATGAATGAATGAAAACAAAAACAGAAATAAGGGACTAAGCTGAAGGAAAATGAATGAATGAATGAATGAAAATAAAACAGAAATAAGGGACTAAGCTGAAAGAAAATGAATGAATGAATGAATGAATGAATGAATGAATGAATGAAAACAAAAACAGAAATAAGGAACTAAGCTGAAGAAAAATGAATGAAGGAATGAATGAAAACAAAAACAGAAATAAGGGACCAATTCAAAGGAAAATGAATGAATGAATGAATGAATGAATGAATGAATGAATGAATGAAACAAAACAAAAACACTGATCTTAATTAATGAACACATTTCATTTGCTCACAGTTATTGGTGGTAATCTGCACATACATTACATGAATAATGTTGGAAACCCAGAAGCCATTGATATCCACAGTACATAGAAGTCAATGGCTCTTTTTCACCCCCAACAATCTTCAGTATATCTTCCTTTGTGTTCAGCAGACGAGAGAAACTCAAACAGATTTAGATCCAGAGGAGGATGAGTAAATGATAACAGAATTAAAACATTTTAGGTGAACTGTTCCTTTAATTGGCAGGCGAAATGTTTACTTTTTATTCTTAAAAAGCAATTCCTCTAAACACCTTAATCATACAATGCTCTTACTCAGAGTAAGTTTAACAATTAGATTACTCATTTCCATGAAAATGTACCCATTATTAGAGTCCCAGCTTTATCTATAGCTCATTGAGATAGATTGAGATTGAAAAGAGCAGGTCAGGGCAAAGGTGAAAGGCTACGCTAGCTGTTCAAAACGGAAGAGTTTCCACCCTAAAATGAACTAGCATTGACATTACAACACGACACCACTTAGTGCACTTCAATGTGTCTTAATGACAGGGGGAGTTTGCTTGTGAGTGTATGGTTTCGTGGCCGCTCGGTTCATGACTGTAACTCAGTACGTATGTGAAAGTAATCTCGTCTTGCGTACGAACCACACTAAAGAGCACAGGGGAGCAGACATACACACTCACCTCCGAGGACAGACGCCAATCTCTATTGTAAAGGAGCAGCGGTAGACATACTGCTCATTTAGATGAAATCTGATGCGAATCGAGAGCTAAAGTGGTTTAAAATGTGATTCTATTGCAGGCATCTTGAAATAAGGAACAATGGATCGGACCTTGGCTTGGTTCCAACCAGTCTGTGAGAAACACTGACAATGGAAACAGCATTTAAAATAAGCAGTGGGTCAAAAAGTGCTCAGTGGCTACTGTTGAAGTCAAAATTAGTAGAATTTTTTATTTCTTTTTTAAATATTTCCCAATTGATGTTTAACAGAGCAAGGAATTTTTTCACAGTATTTCCTATAATGTTTTTTCTTCTGGAGAAAGTCTTATTTGTTTTATTTCGGCCAGAATAAAAGCAGTTTTTAATTTTTTTAAAAAACATTTTAATGTCAAAATTATTAGCGCCCTTAAGCAATATTTTTTTTTTGATCGTCTACAGAACAAACCATCTTTATACAATAACTTTAGGAGAAACCCCCCTGCACTCCTCCCACTCACCATCATGAACAGCACTGTGGCGGCAGCGGAGTCATTCAGGTTCCTGGGCACCACCATCTCTCAGGATCTGAAGTGGGACATTCACATAGACTCTATTGTGAAGAAAGCCCAGCAGAGACTGTACTTCCTTCGTCAGCTGAGGATGTTCAACCTGCCACAGGAGCTGCTCGTACAGTTCTACTCAGCTGTCCAATCCATCCTCTGCACTTCAATCACCGTCTGGTTCAGCTCAGCTGCCAAAACTGACCTCCGTAGACTACAGCGAATAGTCCGGACTGCTGAACGAATCACTGGCACTACCCTTCCTACACTTCAAGAACTGTACTCTTCCAGAGTGAGTAAAAGGGCTCGCAAAATCACTCTGGACACCTCGCACCCAGCACACTATCTGTTCGAACTGTTACCGTCTGGTCGGTGCTACAGAGCACCAAGCACAAAAACAGCCAGACACAGGAAAATTTTCTTTCCTCAGGCCATCTACCTCATGAACAGTTAAATATTCCCCTACTGTGCAATAAACGAGCAATACTTTCTCATACGCATTTGTACACAGCACCTTATAACCTGTATATTTATACCAAACCTGTACATACAACTCAACATTCAGATCCTTTGACTAATTGCATCTCTGTTTAATGTTTATCGTCTTTTCTCATATTTAATTTTGTTGTCACTTGTCACTTTATGTACACTGGAAGCTTCTGTAGCCAAAACAAACTCCTTGTGTGTGTGAAGCACACTTGGCAATAAAACTGATTCTGATTCTAATTTGCCTACCCTAACTGTAACCTAATTAACCTAGTCAAGTCTTTAAATAGCACTTTAAGCTGAATACTAGTACCTCAACTACTTTCACTGTATGTTTCCATTAGGGGTTACACTGACTAGTCTCGCTGCGCAGATCTCGTGTTTTTTTGACCTGAACTACATGGTAGCTTTACACACTAAGTGGTTCACCGAATGAAACTGCCCGGTGAAGATGTGCAGCAAGGAGACGTCTGATTACCAAGATGAGCCAGTAACTGACTGGAGCAGGATTTTGAGCAGCTTTCTAGTAGGGGTGCAACGGTTCAATATACTCACGGTTCAGTATGTATCCCGGTTTTAGGGTCACGGTTTCGATATGGTACGGTTTGTGCTATGCTTAAAAAAAATGCAACAAAAAAAATTTATTGGTTAACAAACACATGCCAATGCAAAAGCTTCACACATATGACTGAAGATTTGCATGTTCTCGCATTAATTAAATAAAAGTAGGGCATTTTGACAATTATATGTTCAAATAAAACGCTTAAGAAAATAAAGAGAAAAAGCTTAAATTTGCCCTTTTCTATTTTACATCTCTACCCAACAGTCTCAACCAATTATGCAGATAATAATTCTCAACACATCTTAACAATTAAGCACTTTAAAAGTATTGATTACTTCTGTTTACATTATGCTTGCATTACCAAGGCAACAACCCTTTTTTTTTTCAAAGATTTCTATATGATTTTATTATGATTCCAGATAGCTCTGTTTCACTTATCAGCACTATAGTAGTGAATGAAACTTAAGCAAAGAGAGAACGTTTGGCTCTTCTCTCTTAATTCCACGGGAACAGTACATCGAGAAGAAAACTGTTCTTAGCAGACAGGGGGTAAACAGAGTGAATAGTGGGAGTGATCGGACTGAAGTAACAGACCTGCTGTATGTACGTGTCCATATGGGATGCTTCTGGGCCTGGACATGGACCTCGATCAGGGGTGCATTTCCCAAAACGATCGTTAGCCAACTAAGGTCGCAAGTTGTGTAGTTACAAACATAGTTTGTTGATTTGGTGTTTTCCAAATCCATCGTTCCAATGAACATTTGCAAACTGCATCGCAAACTTGTGCACTTGCAACTGGAGCTATAGTTAGAAACATAGTTCCTGGCTGTGTTCTATTTCCAGTTATCCCCCTCTGTCCTATTAATTTAGAACATTCTTACATTTAAACTTGGAATGATTAAAAATAAAAAAGCATTAAAGTCATCTCTCTTAGGTGTAATTTGCTTGCAAAGTATTTTTACAGTTCAGTTTTAGCGATCTTCATGTTTACAATTGTGCTCCCTTCATAGTGCACTTTGAAAACATTGATGTCATTTTGAACACAGCCTCATGACAAAAGCTATAGGTGACCTATTATTTAAAAGCAGATTTTATGTTACGTCTCCAAAGCTTGTGAAAACAAAAAACAGCATACGTTAATGCTTTTAATTTATAGTAGGTTATTTGTTAAGTATCTGTACTGTATATGACATGGGCCTGCTGGTTAGAACATTTCTGCAGTGGTTTGCACGTGTCAAACTGTAAAAATATAGTTTTCAAAAAAATGTAAAATAAATAAACAATATTCTACTTAATAATAATCATTATCATCATCATCATCATCATTATTATTATTATTATTATCGTAGGATTTTTCTCATTTCCTAATAAATAATAAATATTAAACTTCATTTGTTAATAAATAGCCTCATTATTTATTTATTTATATGATTTATATATGATATTAGAGTATGTGTTAGCTTGATTTGAAGTGATTTTATGTTTTACAATAGACTATGCAATATTGTCAATAATATTTGTAAAGGAAACACAGGCCCTATATGTGCCATTTACATATATTTCAAGTGAGTGCATGTTTTTAGCAAAACTAATTATGGATTTTATTTTAAATGTGTGCTTGTGTAAAACAACATAATTTGCAGAAAGAAATTATGGGGTTCTTCTCTAAAGAAGTTGTTACTCCACCCCGTTTAGAGCATCATTATGGGCGTTTTACAATATAACTAACATAGTTCAAACGATGCATCTGTGACAGAGAAACTATGGGTTTTGGGAAACACTCGTCACTACATCACTGTGAGTTACGTCGTTGTTTGGGAAACGCACCCCTGGCTGTTTTTCATTTTAGGGGGACTCAGCTCCTTATAAGGTAAAACAAAATTATTTATTATATATTATATTTATTATATATATAAGTTATGAAGTTTAAATCTGTTTCCTCGCTAGAGTAGTGTTCAGTGTTTCTGCATACAAAATCCCCATGTACTGTAAATAGCCAGTCCGCTTGACATAACCATAACTCACTCTTAAAGGGAATATGAGATTGGTGTCTAGTTGTTTTAATGCATGTTACACCCAAAACACATCTATAACTCATAAGAGACACAGGACAAACCTCTAAGACCATGCACTAGCTGCACAGACTGTTTTTCCCATCCTTAAAATAGCAAAAGTGGATTCAGACATGCTCTAAGTGCACCTGCACCATGCGCTTTAGTGCCTGAGCTTAGATAATTAAAACAGAGTACCAAACGCTTGATCCTTTCAGCTATAAGAAGATAAGTTGTCTATTAAATGGCATCTTTACATTGTCACCAACTCATTCAGATCCCTTAAAAGGCTGCTCATCCATTAAAAATCTAATGTATTATAGGACATGATAATGCAGAGAATGTCAGTTCTTGTTTAATACAGGAAAGCTGAACAGGGTAAGGATCTGTGTCTTTGCATACTGTGTCTTGACGTTTAAAGAAATTTGGACTGCAAGTCCCTCAGCAGTGACCAAATCTCTCATCAGCCAAAAGAATCAACAGCCGCAACTTAATTTTTATCTTAAATACCAGTGAAGGATAAATTTACACTCCCCTCAAACAAAAAAATAAATCGATCAGATAGAGGTTTCTCAGTAGACTGGATGTGACAAGATCATTGAATTTGGATGTGCCCTGTTGCCTTCATTTTCTGTAGTATGTTCTCTGGAGCTAGGATTTTTCAGCTTTTTGGACACAGCCAGAATTTCTGAACAGAATTAATCGCCTAGAAAATGTATTGACTCAAATCCTGCAATATTGCCTCACTATTAATGCATTGAAAAACTTGTCACATACAATATTGAAAAGACAGAGAGAAAAAAAAAACAGACTTTCATTTTATCTCATTTTAGCTTCTTGGCTAAATGAAATGCGACTCGGATCACTGCCGCTGAAGGAATTGCTGGAGAAAGACTGACTAACAATATAGAGGACAATGCAATCTTCCCATAGTCTTCAACTGTTCAGTCAAAGAAACTCAAACATAAAAAACACACCTCCAAACATACTAAATAGGTTATCATTGGTGTTTACAGTTGGAAAACCTTTAAATACTTTCTGTATGCTGATTCAGATCTTTCCTTTCATAAGTCATTGTTTTGAACTGGCTCTTTCAATCAACCTTAACCAAAACCAGGATTCCCATGGGTCTTCATTGTCTTAAATTTCGAATCTGGTGATTTGAAATACGAGTTTTTCTGCACTGTATTTTAAGATAACGTCTTAAATCTGTTTAAATACAGCCATTTAGTACATTTTTTGGTGATGGCAGCTTAAAGACGCCTCTCATATGGAGAATGAAGTCACATTAATTGCTCAGAGTGTAACATTTTTGATGTTTCTGTGGGTCTCGTCTAGCAAATCTGATCTTTATTATGTATTTTCTATTGAATTCAAGTCAGGTGATTGGCTGGGCCAGTCACAGCAGTTTACAGATTAATTTTCTTTCTCTGAAAGCATTTGAGAGTTTCCTTGGCTGTGTTTTGGATCATTGTCTTGCTGAAATGTCCACCCTGATTTCATCTTCATCATCCTGGTAATGTAGATGCTGAACCGAAGCAGCTGATATTCATTTACAATGACGAAGGGCAGAGGGTTGCTGAAGAACTGCTGAGAGATTTCAGTTGCTGTCTGGGCTTTCACTGCCTTTCTACACCTCCATTTCTTCATGCGTTCAATACTTTTTTCCAGTGTCATTTCATTTTATTACACATAACTGAATTTTTTAACTAATTAATTGGTTGTTACCAACATCTAGCTTGCCAGAGGCCTGAATATCATCCTTTTAAAGTGAAGCCAACTTTTGCATTTATTGAATGCTAATGGACTACTGGTAAGCTAACAAGGAAAACAATAACCAGAGTGGATAAAACAAGCAGTGGTTTTAATGGTCTCTCTGGTGTCTCGGTCAGATTGTTAGTGTATTTCCTGGTTGGTACACAGATGACATTTGCACTCATCATGGAGCAGATCTGCGGTTCACATGGGATGATTTATCTCCACCGCCGCTGGTGTTGTAGTAAATCAGCCAGGTTGCAGAGCACAAGTAATTGAACCCAATATTAAATTCACTCCATTGGGCACGTCTACCCCGTGGCATATTAAATTACGACAAATCTCCTCCCTCAGGTCTGTCTTTCAGACAGCCACAGGCTTGAGCTTAATATCACGCTGCCTCTTTCAGTGCCTGAAGGCTTGGAGAAAGAGTTAATGTTATCTGAAGTTTGACACCGCACCTGTGGGAGAGATTTATACAGGACGCTTATCGCTAATGGGGAATCAGATAATTGGCTCACAAAATGGTGGAAAATTGGTGCCAGCAATACAAAAACACTAAAATCAATACATCACAGAGAATTCGGAATTGAACAACAGCTGAAGCTGAAAATGAGTATTTACTACTTGCTGGACAACGCAGTGGTGATTTGTTAGCATTAACTACACTGCAAAAAATTGCTGTAAAATATATAGTATGGCAATTTTGGTTGCCAGTACAACTACAGCACAATTGTAATTGTTATTTTACAGTGTACTTGCAAATTTTACAGTATTACTGGCTATTTTTACAGTATTACTGGCAATTTTGGTTGCCAGTAATACTGTAAAATTTACAAGCACCAGTAAATCTACAGCACAATTGTAATTGTTAATTTACAGAGCACTTGTAAATTTTACCAAAACTGCAGTAATACAGTAGTCCCTTGCTATAACATGGTTTAGCTTTCAAGGTCTTGCAGTTTTGTGGATTTTTTGTGTGCAATTTGACATGCTTTTTTTTTTTACAGCACATTGTGTTCTGCGTCCTGATTGGCTGTTGACCATTGTTAATCAATCTCCTCCGTGTCTCATGTATAGTACAGAATGCATTCAGCTTGCCAAATTAGCATAAATCTTCGATCGTTAGCAGTGTGAGCTTCAACAAGGATTCAAAAAGAGTTGTAACTGTCCGCAGCAAGACCACCTTAAAGGTGGTCGCACACACCAGATGCGCCATGCCACGATGCACCATGCAAACATTGGTTTCTATCATGGTACGCACAACAGCGCCGCAAGTCAGCAGCTGTCTGCGATGCGACGCTGTTCATATTTCTGCCGCACCACAGAGCGCCATCTAAATAATTTCACTTTAAATAACATGCCAATGTGTTTGTCTGGTGTGTAGGCATGGGACGATAAACGTTTTCAAGGTATACCGTGGTTTGGAAAAGTCAAGGTTTTAAAACCATCAAAATTGTCTGATGTACCGTTCCTAAGGTATGTGTACGATTTTTATTTACGTTTTTTAGGACAACAGTATCTTCAGCAGAAAAGATGTCCAAAGAAATCTGTGTTTTTGAAACAAATGAAGACAGCAGAAATCAATGATTCAATTGAATTATTTAGCCTGACATTTTCACTGTTCCAAAATATTTAAAATATTTTTCAAAATAAAAAAAATATTGTGTTCAAAAGGGAAAAAAGTTTTTTGTTTTTTTACCCAGACATTTAAAAAGGATATATTTTATAGCAGTATACACAATGCCTACAAAACCGTGAAACCGTGATAATTTTATTCAAGGTTATTATACCGTCAGAATCCTACTGGCAGTGTGTTACTTCCAACTGTCATGAATCTGCTTTTGTTGGATCAGTGACTGCAGCAAAAAGAACATTACGCTGGATGCCAATATTATCCACACAAAAGCTAAAAAGCTTTATGAACCTTTTGCTGACAGCGATAAATGTTTGCGCCTGACAACAGGTTTTGATCTTTGGTTTCATTCTATGATACTGGACTTATTTTTCTACAACAGTTTGAACTTTGAGAGTGTTTAAATAAGAGAGAAAAGTGTGAAAATTGTAATGTCCGTCTAAAAAAAGTGTATGAAGTGTGTAGAGAGGGGTTTTACAGCCTTAAACATCTATAATAATTGTAAAAAATAAAGCGGACTACTTTGCGGATTTCGCCTATTTTGAGTTATTTTTAGAACATAACTCCACGATAAACAAGGGAAAACTGTACTGCAAATTTTACAGCATTTTTTTTACAGTGTACTGTATATTGAAAGCCTATTTACTAGTTACTTCTGCTGCTAAATAGTCAAACTACTAAAATATATATTTATTTAAGATTATTTTACTTTTTTAAATGATACTATAATACTAATGTCATGATGCTATTAATGAATATACATTTAGGTTTGTGAAATCCTGTTTTTAGAGACCAAAACACATACCTTTCCTATGTAGTATTTTGATTTAAAAAAATAGACTGAATAAATTAAATATGAAATGATGGTAACACTTGGTAACTTGGTATATACAATATACCAATTCTTAACTAGTGGCTTATTACCTGACAATTATTAAGATATTGCCTATTTATTTGTTCATTCATTCATACATTTTCTTTTCGACTTAGTCCCTTTATTAATCTGGGATCACCACAGCGGAACGAACCGCCAACTTATGCAGCATATGTTTTTTTACACAGCGGATGCCCTTCCAGCTGCAACCCATCACTGGGAAACACCCTAACTCTCATTCACACACATACACTACGGATAATTTAGCCTACCCAATTCACCTATAGCGCATGTCTTTGGATTTGTGGGGAAAACCTGAGCACCTGGAGGAAACCCATGCGAACACGGGGAGAACATGCAAACTCCACACAGAAATGCCAACTGACCCAGCCAGGGTTCGAACCAGCGACCTTCTTGCTGTGAGGCGATCATGCTACCCTATGCGCCACCGTGATGCCCCTATTTATTTGTATTGTATATTAAGTATTCAGCATGATTTTATTCTACATCTCCAATCCTACCTAATACTAAAACATAACTACCTTAAAAAACTATTACTAAGCAGCAAACTAGGAGTTTATTGAGGTAAAAGTGACAGTAAATGATTGGTTAATAGCAAGAAGAGTACCCTAATAAAGTATGGCTGAATAATAAATAATATTTTATAGATTATACTTAAATACATCGAATGTTTTCATCATGACTTCAGTGATACTACAAGTTCCACACAATTCCTTCATGTTGTAAATCAATTAAGTTAACTTTTTGTTGAATAGTGTTGAGCTCATTTTAAATAATGGAGTGAATATCTATTAAATGTTGCCTAGTTACAGTACTTCTCACCCCCCTGGGTATATATAATTTGCTAAGAAGTCTGATATTTAAATAAAAAATACGTAGTTACAATAATGTAGTTAATAAATTCACTGTAAAAATGCTGAATTCCAAACTATTGATTTCTATTGGGACTTGTTACGTCCTGAGACGTATCTTTCGGTGTGTGGAATGTGCTTTTGTGTTTTTCCTCTCTCTGTGGCTGTTTCTCAATTCCAAGAACGCAGAGAACGGACTTGCGTTCTTGTGGAGACCGGTCTTGCCAGGTGTCCTCGGAAGAACAAACTCTGCAGACCACGAGAACAGAGAAGGCGTCCTCTGAGAAATGAGATGCTGCGTTCTTCCTGATGGTCACGTGACCTTCACGTGTTAATTATTTAAACATTACAGCATTTATACCACAATTTATTGTTTTTCCCCTTTTCAAAATATATACTAGGCATAAAAACATTATAAATATACGTTGCACAATGTAAATAAACATATTTTAATACGTATTTCAGCAAACAAACAGCCTTAATATGTTTATTCCTTTATTAAGATGTCCATGGTGACGTTTATATTCACCGTCTAATTTAGGGAAACTCCTGAGGTAAATAAGTGATATCTCTGAACTTTAATAATAAATCTAAATAAAATGCTGCGCTTCCCACCTCCAGTCGCAATGACTTCTGGGACTTCTAGAGCGAGATCGGTGCTCAAGGCTGCATCGGTGTGTCCTCGATATCAAGAACACATCCGGGAAGTTTCAAGCGTCCTCTGTTCTTGCGGTCTTGAGTATTGGAACTGAACTTTGGCAGCTGATGATGACGTTACACGAGAACACGAGGACGCAAGACCGCTGAAGAACGCATATTGAGAAACAGCCTGTGTCTCTCTCTCCCTGCAGGTACCTGTGTCCACCTGGAAGTGATAATTGGATCTTTCCAGTGATTGGCTGTTGGGAGAGGAGAGAGAGTATTTAAGCTGAGCTGCACTTCAAACCAGTTGTTGGTGGTGGCTAGATTGTGCAGCGGTTGAGCTCTTCTCCACGTTACAAACCTGTTGCTGGCTAGAGCTTTAAAGACTTGATTTACCTTAAATAGCTCTTGTGTGTTAAAGCTGTTGAAAGTAGAATTCTACTTTCAGTGATCTATTTAACATCTAATTGTTCACCCAAAGAGAAGTGAGTCTGGATGTTTTGTTTGCTTATCTTTATTTTGAGGGTTAAGTAGGAAAGTGGGTGCCATTTTGTTTTGAATCAGTTTTCTCCTGTTTATGTTAGTAAAGGGAGTTAGTTTAGGTTAATGTACTTTTTTTGTTTCTCTTTTTATTTCAGATTAGTAAGGTATTATATAAAGGAATTAGGTTAACTTATTACTTTTAACAAATTTAAGTGGATTGAACATAAAACAATTAACTTTGTCCCCCCCAAAAAACCTTAAGAATTGTGTTGTTTCACCTCAATTATACAAGTAGTTTGAACAAACAGCAAATGCCATGTTTTGTGTGTGTAATAATAGTTTGTAAATAAATGCAAAAAACAAATAAGCTTACACTCGAACAAAACACCTAAGCATCTCCCAAATGTTTGCTTGGTATTTTAATTCTAATAACATGTTGGTTAGCAGGTTAGCATTCAGTGTGCTATCCTACTGTATGTTGAGTTAATGGAAGAGAGGGGACAAGAAGGGTGAACATAATCCCTATATAGCAGACGGGACTTTCTTCAGGAAACCCCGAGCTGCCAGTGACAGGCTAACGCAATAAACACCTGTTACAAGCACATGCTGTGTCAGTTACCCATGTTTCCCCTGAGATCACATTCATAAGGCACAACCAGAGAGCTAAAGCCCAGTTCACTCTTTAAGATCTGAATCTGTGATCTGAAGTCCCATGCAGAAAAATGATAAATGGACATATATGCAAATGACATATAGGTATAAAAGTTTATATTTGCAATTCACATATATTAAATGCATGTCATATATGCAACATATACACTCACTGGCCACTTTATTAGGTACACCTTACTAGTACCAGGTTGGATCCCTTTTTGCCTTCAGAACTGCCTTAATCATTTGTGGTACAGACTCAACAAGGTACTGGAAGTATTCCTCAGAGATTTTGGTCCATATTGACATGATAGCATCACGCAGTTGCTGCAGGTTTTGTAGGCTGCCCATCCATGATGTGAATCTCCCATTCCACCACATCCCAAAGGTGCTCTATTGGACTGCGATCTGGTGACTGTGGAGATTTGAGTACAGTGAACTCATTGTCATGTTCAAGAAACCAGTCTAAGATTATTTGCGCTTTATGACATGGCGCACTATCCTGCTGGAAGTAGCCATCAGAAGATGGGTACACTGTGGTCATATAGACATGGACATGGTCAGCAACAATACTCAGGTAGGCTGTGGCTTTGACACGATGCTCAATTGGTACTAATGGTCGCAAAGTGTGCCAAGAAAATATCCCCCACACCATTACACCACCATCACCAGCCTGAACCGTTGATGCAAGGCAGGATGGATCCATCCTTTCATGTTGTTGACGCGAAATTCTGACCCTACCATCTGAATACCATCTAAGACTCACCAGACCAGGCAACGTTTTTCCAATCTCTATTGTCCAATTTTGGTGATCCTGTGTCAATTGTAGCTTCAGTTTCCTGTTCTTAGCTGACAGGAGTGGCACCCTGTGTGGTCTTCTACTGCTGTAGCCCATACGCCTTAAGGTTCAACGTGTTGTGCGGTCAGAGATGCTCTTCTGGATACCTCGGTAGTAATGACCTCTGGCATCAACAAGGCATTTGCGCCCACAGAACAGCCGCTTACTGGATATTTCTCTTATTTGGACCATTCTCTGTGAACCCCAAATAAGGTTGTGCATGAAAGTCCCAGTAGATCAGCAGTTTCTGAAATACTCAGACCCGTCTGGCACCAACAACCATGCCACGTTCAAAGTCACTTAAATCACCTTTCTTCTCCATTCTGATGCTCGGTTTGGACTGCAGCAGATCGTCTTGACCATGTCTACATGCCTCAATGCATTGAGTTGCTGCCATGTGATTGGCTGAGAAGAAATTTGCATTAACAAGCAGTTGGCCAGGTGTACCTAATAAAGTGGCCGGTGAGTGTATATTAAAAAAAATGCAAAAATGGCCACTTACATATATATTTTTCAACCATTAGAATTTTAAATATGTACATATGTTCAAATATATTATGATTATTATATTTTGATGAATTATAATTTATAATGTGTTCATATCTGTGACATATCAAAATATAATATATTATAATATATATCAAATTATAGCTAATTTATTTGAACATATATGTGTGTGTGTGTGTGTGTGTGTGTGTGTGTGTGTGTGTGTATGTATATATATATATATATATATATATATATATATATATATATATATATATATATATATATATATATATTCATTCATTCATTTTCTTGTCGGCTTAGTCTCTTTATTAATCTGGGGTCGCCACAGCGGAATGAACCGCCAACTTAACCAGCACATTTTTACACAGCGGATGCCCTTCTTGCTGTGAGGCGACAGCACTACCTACTGCGCCACTGCGTCGCCTATATATATATATATATATATATATATATATATATATATATATATATATATATATATATATATATATATATATATATGAAAAAAATATATAAATATGTATGTATTTTTTGCAATATTTCAAAATACATTTAGCTTATATGACATATTTTATATATATTTTATATATGTGAAATCCAAAATTGAACTTCATATACGGACATCATATATGTAATTTACATATTTTCCATATATCAGACTTCTACGTGGAGTAATCTATAATAGTTTTGATTTTAAACGACAAATCTAAATCTAAGAAACAGAAGAAAGTTGAATTACTTTTTGTGTCTAAGTTATAATATTTAATTCTCTATCGGGAAGGAAAAATAAAACAGAAAGTGTCCTAAACCCCTGTACGTACAGCTCCAGAGATCATTATTCACACAATCATAAACATTTCATTTCTGCACTGCGCTTGAACATTTCCATTTCCGAGATCAAATTCCTTTGTAGAGCCTTGAGCAACAATCTGACACCGAGCACATCAATCTATCAGACAGTTTCCACTGCGTCCCTGTCCTGATATACAACTTCAAATCAATACGAGAGACAAATATCTCCCATATCACCAGTAAGACAGCTGTGATTGTGGATTTCACATACAGCATGGGTTATTTATGATTTATCAATGTCAACATGACACCCGGAGGCAGAACTGAATGTTAATGTACATACTGATGTTGATAGGAGAATCCCTTGAGCAAACGCCCTGATCGATTCAATAGGACTCTGGAGACAAAACATAGAGCTCGATATCTCCAGCTGTCAGACAACAGACACAGATTGAGGCCAATCTCAATATCAATCAATGCCAACTGTATCTATCAACCCCTGAAATATGAAGCTAAGCAATATCTGCAAGGAAAAGCAGTGCACTACTGTTTTTAAAGTCATTTTTAACTTATACACTACACTGTGTAACGTTATTTGTAAATTACACAGTATTTAATTGTAATATGAACTGCATTTTACTGTAGGACATTTAAGCAGTATGTTACTGTATTTTAAAGTCGCATTGTTAAAATTACTGTATATTTTACAGTAAAGATATACAATGCTGTAAATGCACGGAGCAAGATAAATGGTGCTGTAAATGTGAAGACAGTAGTTTTGCTGTAATTAATTTACAGTAGGTTATTGGCGAACTTCTGCAAACAGTGTATGCAAACTGAAAATCTAAAGACTCTTATGAATATGTGTACTCTATGACATTTAGCAGAGCTTAAAGGTCCTGTAAAGTGCATTTTTGTTTGATGTGTGATGTAATTTTAACTGAAACATGAAGATATGGCGGGACATATAGTAACTCCTCCCCTTTAAAAAAAATCTAATAGCTTTTCGTTTTTATCAGAGCTAATCCTGAGGGTGATTGAGCTCAAGCACATCAAATAATAAGAAAATGAGAAGTATCTTCAAGGGGTGGGGGATGTCAGACACCGGAGAGGATTTGATTGGTTTATTTGATGAAAAACTAAAGTATGGGTTGACGTCGTTGATATGTTTATGCGTTTAGGCGGAACAACCGACTGGATGTACTTTATCCCTTACATACTGTACAGTAGATGGATGGTTGGATAGATAGATGGATAGATAGATGGATAATTAGGATGGATGGATATATAGAATGGATGGATGGATGGATGGATGGATGGATGGATATATAGGATGGATGGATATATAGTATGGATGGATGGATGGATGGATGGATGGATGGATGGATGGATATATAGGATGAATGGATGGATATATGGGATGAATGGATAAATAGGATAGATGGATATATAGGACTGATGGATGGATTGATATATAGGATGGATGGATGGATCGATATATAGGATGGATTGATGGATGGATAGATGGATTGCTAGGGTTTTCAAATAAAGTATCCTTAAGACTAACATGCAGTAACATCTAAAATAACAACAACTTTATTTTAATTTCACATGCAGGAACTTTAGAGAAAACATTTTATAACGTTTAAATATGGATTTTTTTGCTTACAAAACTGCTCTAATTTGCTACAATACTTCCTTTTGTTTGGTCAGTCATGACATTACATGGTATGTTATTCTCAGATAACATCTGTTGTAACTAGGTCCATCTAGATACTCTGAATCATCTTAACCATCAGTAAATACGTTCATATCCATACTGTATATATGCTTGTCTGTCACATCATTTTGTTTTGTTTTTGACTGTTTGGCATCATCTTATGACTGAATAATACGTAATAAACTATTATGCCTAAGAACAATGTTTTGTGTGTAATTTTTTTAAAGTTTGTAAAGTACATCCAGGTAGCATTTTTGCAGATTAAAGCCCTACAACAACATCTGATAAGTCTGTCGGGCTACAGTATTTTCTGTGATAACAACCGACTGGATGTACTTTATCCCTTATGTACTGTACATTAGATGGATGGATGGATATATAGGATAGATATTGGATAGATGGATGGATATATAGAATGAATGGATGTATGGATGGATATATGGGATATATCCCATATATCCATCCATCCATCTAATGTACAGTACATAAGGGATAAAGTACATCCAGTCGGTTGTTATCACAGAAAATACTGTAGCCCGACAGACTTATCAGATATTGTTGTAGGGCTTTAATCCATCCTATACAGTATATATATATATATATATATATATATATATATATATATATATATATATATATATATATATATATATATATATATATATATATATATAGGATAGATTGATTGATAAAAGGATGGATATATAGGATGGATGGATACATTAACATACAATAGATATATAGGATGGATGGATGAATATATTAAAGATATATAGGATGAATTGGTTAGATGGATATATAAGATGGATGGATATATAGGATGGATAGATGTATGAATATATAGTAAATATATAGGATGAATGGATGGATGAATATATAGTAAAGATATATAGGATGGATGGATGGATGGATGGATGGATGAATGGATGGATGAATATATAGTAAAGATATCTAGAATGAATGGATGGATAGATGGATGGATATATAGGATAGATGGATGGATATACAGTATAGGATAGATATATAAGATGGATAGATAGATAAATCTATGTTGCTATATTCTATTTGCACACACACTGACTGGTCATGCACTAATTATTATAACAATCCTTACACAGCGTCCGGCTCTAAAGCATTCAAACTGATAAGAATGTTTGCACTGTGAGCCTCGAGTGCTCCCGTCTGCTTTACCGGCCCAGATCCAGCTTGTTTGCTCTGGCAAAGCTGCTGGGCCATGCAAGCTGCCAGAGCAGAGAGCCTGACCGAACAGCGGGGATTGTGGGATTGAGAGCTGCAGTAAGATAGGGCTTAGATAGAGCTGCTGAGAAAATGCTGACGCTCGCTGATTTGGGCTTCGGGACTTTAGGAAACACCCTGAAATATCATTACCTCATTCTCTCTCAGCAAGATCCCAGCAAAAACAAGCACACGTACAAACCAAAACACTCGTCCGTTTGTTGTTGTTGTTTTTGTCACACAAATCAAAGATCCGTATATAAAGCAGGAGGCAAGACATTTTCTGTAGAAAGGTGCTGATGTGTTCTGAGCACTGCATTTTGGACGTGACGTTATTAGGCAGTTGCTATGGGGTTGTGTGTGGTTGCTAGGGTCATGGTTATGCGGTTGCTAAAATGTTCATATTATTTTTCACATTAGCAATGCTACATACAAAGCTGTATTGCATGACTTTAAAGATTTGCCTGATTTTGCTGTATACAGTAATTTAAGTTGTTGCAGAGCAGTTGCTATGGCTTTGTTTGTGGTTGCTAGGGTGTTGCAATGTGGTTGCTAAATGTTTATAGTGTTTTCAGATTAGCTGCAATGTTTTGAACAAAAACTTGTCTTGTGAAGGATGCTGACAACGGAGGTGCGGATCCAAATGCAGGGTGTATTTTAATAAGAATAGTCAGGCAGGCAACGATCAACAGGGTCAAAGAGATGTATGCAGGCAATCCAGAGTCGTGGTCAATAAACAGGTGAATGGTCAGTACAGACAGCAAACAATGTAAACAAACAAAACAAAGCACGGGTCAAAACATGGCAAGGCAAGGCAAGGCAAAGGAAACAAGTCGTAATGCTCACAGTACAATTAAACAAGACTCAGTGTGTGTGTGTGTGTGTTCATGCAATCGGTCAATATCGATCCTCTGGCTGTGTGTGTGTGTAATCAATAGAACCTGGAACAGGTGCGTGTGAGCGGTGCATGACTGGATATGTAGTTATTTAGTGTGGTGTGTGTATGTAGTTCTCCAGCGATCAGCATGTATACCAGCGATCTGCAAGGATTAGATCACTGGTGATTGTGACAAACTATAACATGATTTAAGCGGTTGTGATGCAGTTGCTAGGGTGAAGGCAGTTGCGGTTGGTTGCTTGGGGTTTGCTATTTGGTTGTCAAGATGTTTAAAGTGTTTTTCAAAGTAGCAATACGACATACAATAGGTATAACAGCTGTTAAATTGATTTACATGGCTGCAGAACAGTTGTGAGGGAGGTTATGCGTGGTTGCTAGGGTGTTGTTAAGATGTTTAGATCGTTTTTTTTTCAGATTAGCAATGCTACATACAGTACTATAGTTATTGTTGCTAAAGTGATTTGAGTTGTTGCAGAGCAGTTGCTAGGCGAGTTGTGTATGGTTGCTAGGGTAAGTCTTTTTCAGATTGGCTTCAATACAATGAACAATAGCTGTAAGTGGTTGCTATGCTGTGCTAGGGGGTTGTGTGCGGTTGTTAGTGTATTCCTATGATGTTTGTAGGTTGTTGCAGGTCTTTTTGAAGCAGTTGCTAAGGTGTTTTATGTATATTTTTTAGTAATGTTATGTACAGTAGTTCAAGTTGCTAAGGTGTTCATAGTATTTTTTTCTAAGAGTATTTGTATATCAGATGCTATATACAGTTGCCTTATTGTTGCTAAATTTATTTAAGTTGTTACAGTGAGCAGTTGCTAATGTGTTGCGGTTGGTTGCTAGGATTTTGCTATTTCTATTTGGTTGTCAACATGTTCAAAGTGCTTTTCAGAGTAGCAATACTACATACAATAGCTATAAAAGCTGTTAAGTTGAGTTACGTGGCTGCAGTACAGTTGCTAGTGGGTTATGGGTGGTTGCTATGTTGTTGTGAGTAGTTTCAAAGCAGTTGCTAAGGTCTTTTCTGTAAAATCTACATAAAACACCTTAGCGACTGCTTTGAAACTACTCACAGCAACATGAGTAGTTGCATCATGCTGTTGCTAGATGAAATATAGGGTGTTCTGAGTGTTTTCAGAATGTTGAAATTCTTTAATTACACACTATACGTGGTTGCTAGGGTGTTGCGGTTGGTTGCTAGGTTGTTGCTATTTGGTTGTCAAGATGTTTAAAGTGTTTTACAGAGTAGCAATACTCCATAAAATAGCCATAAAAGTTAAGTTGAGTTACGTGGCTGCAGTGCAGTTGCTAGGGGATTATGGGTGGTTGCTAAGTTGTTGTGAGTAGTGTCAAAGCAGTTGCTAAGGTGTTTTATGTAGATTTTACAGAAATTTAATGCAGATGCTGTTGATAGATGAAATATAGGATGTTCTGAGTGTTTTCAGAATGTTGAAATTCTTTGATTGCACACTATATGTGGTTGCTAGGGTTTTACTATTTGGTTGTCAAGATGTTCAACGTGTTTTTCAGAATAGCAACACTCCATACAATAGCTGTAAAAGTTAAGTTGATTTACGTGGCTGTAGTACAGTTGCTAGGGTGTTATGGGTGGTTGCTAAGTTGTTGTGAGCAGTTTCAAAGCAGTTGCTAAGGTCTTTTCTGTAAAATCTACATAAAACACCTTAGCGACTGCTTTGAAACTACTCACAGCAACATGAGTAGTTGCATCATCCTGTTGCTAAATGAAATATAGAGTTTTCTGAGTGTTTTCAGAATGTTGAAATTCTTCAATTATGCACTATATGTGGTTGCTAGGGTGTTGAGGTTGGTTGCTAGGGTGTTGCTATTTGATTGTCAACATGTTCAAAGTGTTTTTCAGAGTAGCAATACTGTATAAGCTGATTTACATGGCTGCAGTACAGTTGCTAAGGGGTTATAGGTGGTTGCAATGTTGTTGTGAGCAATTTCAAAGCAGTTGCTAAGGTCTTTTCTGAAAAATCTTCATAAAACACGAGTAGTTGCAACATGCTAGAAGACTATAGGGTGTTCTGTGTATTTTTGCAATTCTTCAATACACACTATATTGTTGCTAGGTTGCTAAGATGTTCAGAGTGTTTATCAGAGAAAATAAATGCAATGGTGCTGTGGGTACGGAAAGAATTTCAGGACACTGTGAAGGGTTTAAATACAATTCTGCAAACTCCACAAAAATCTAATTAAAACAGAAACACCATTAGATTAATGTCTTATTTATGTCGTCACTCATCATTCTGAGCCACTGGCTAAGCAGCTGTGCAGATACAGAGGTGAAATGACACCATGTTCAGAAGCAGCCGAGGGCTCCGATTGACCTTCTGACTCTTGGCTGTGAGTCAGAAGGAGAACTCAAAGGTGTGAGGTTACAGACTCTGAAACTTAACATCTCTTCACATCACAAGCCTGACAGGAGATAAAAGACAGGGTTATAAGAGAAAAGCAAGGTAAGAAGAAGAAGACAAGGGGACGTCACCTTCTTACATCCCCCTCAGATCACAGTCTGACACTGAACAAATCCTCACCAACCCACACTTTTCACCTCACAGAACAGAAAACCGACCAGTGTCAGTACATTTCATAGTTTAAATGATTTATTCATTCATTCATTCGTTTTCTTTTCGGCTTAGTCCCTTTATTAATCAGGGGTCGCCACAGCAGAATGAACCGCCGACTTATCCAGCATATGTTTTCCACAGCGGATGCCTTTCCAGCTGCAACCCATCACTGGGAATCACCCATACACTCATACACCCACATACATACACTACGGACAATTTAGTTTATTCAATTCACCTATAAAGCATGTTTTTGGACTGTCAGGAAACCGGAGCACCCAGAGGAAACCCACGCCAACACAGGGAGAACATGCAAACTCTACACAGAAATGCCAACTGACCCAGCTCGGGTTTGAACCAGCGATCTTCTTGCTGTGAGGCGATCGTGCTACCCACTGCGCCATCGTGACACCTAAAATGATAGAGTGCATCCGGAAAGTATTCATAGCTTATGCCGGAAAGTTACAACCTTATGCAAGGCAAGGAAAACGCATCGTAATGTTCACAAAACAGTTAAACAAGACTCAGCAAAGATGTGTTTGTGTGTGCGCTGCATTTAAAGTCCCTGTAATCAGTCCGTAACGATCCTCTGGATGTGTGTGTCTCAAACTGAAACAGTAATCAAACTGAAACAGAAACAGCTGTGTGTGAGGTGCATGACAGAACTTGTAGTCCATATGCCAGCGGATTTGTAGTTCTTTAGCGAACTGAGTGTTTACCAGCGATCTACAAGGATTAGATTGCTGGTGATTGTGACAATATTACAACAATACACCCCCAACCTGGGGTGTAGTTATAACATACTTATATTATAAGTTAATATAATTTAACTTTATTTGAATACACTTTGTTTCAATTTTAATGTGTTTAAAATAAATAATAATACCATTTAATTAATGTAAAAAATTAAAATAAATACATTTTATACTTATATATTATAATAATATAAAATATTCTTTAATTACATATTTTAGATTTTAGTACAATTATGTAATTAATTATTATTTCTATATTTCATAAAAACATACCATGTATTTAAATATCTGCTAATTTGGTATCTGTAAATATTTTTTTTTCTTTTAGATTAGCAATGCTACATACAGTACCATAGTTATATTGTTGCTAAAGTGATTTGAGTTGTTGCAGAACAGCTGCTAGGCGAGTTGTGTATGGTTGTTAGGTTAAGCCTTTTTCCGATTGGCCTCAATGCAATAAACCATAGCTGTAAATCTGTTTATGTATATTTTTAGTAATGTTATTCATGTTGCTAAGATGTTCATAGTATTTTGTTTTTATTTCATTGTTGAAATGATATATCTAGGGTTATTTTTTACTCTATATTATATGGAAATGAAGTGATATTCAGTGAGGTGTAATTGTAACATACTTATAACATATATTAATAATTCATATAATTTCACATTATTTGAATACATTTTGTTTT
This sequence comes from Danio kyathit, assembly GCA_903798195.1. Lineage (NCBI taxonomy): Eukaryota > Metazoa > Chordata > Actinopteri > Cypriniformes > Danionidae > Danio > Danio kyathit. The sequence goes on from LR812539.1 coordinate 15,742,286, forward strand.
AATTTTAATGTGTTGAAAATAAATAAAAATACCATTTAATTAATGTAAAGAAATTGAAATTAATACATTTAATACTTCTAATACTCTAATAAAATAGATTTTAATATCATTAATATAATAAAATATTCTATAATTACATTTATTTTTTATTTTAGCACAATTAAGTAATTATTTATTATTTTTATATTTCATAAAACATACCATATTTTTAAATATCTGGTAATCTGGTATCTGTAAATACATTTATTTATTATTTTTTAAATGTACAATCAACAAATTATTATTCTTAATATTATTATTATTATTATTATTATTATTATTATTATTATTATTATTATTATTAATATTATTATTATTAACGATCACAGACGCAGAACACTTCAGAATCTATTTATTTTATTCAAATCTATTTATTTTTTAAGATGTGTTGCTTTTATTTTGAATAATATTCCTTTACAATTTAATTTAAGCAAAAAAAAATAAATAATAAAATACATACAATAAATACATTTTGTATAGGCTACAATTAAAATAAATTTTAATATAATTTAAACCTTAATATAAAAAATATTCTATACTTACATATTTTGGGTTTTAAATGTACAATTATGTAATTATTATAATGTTTTATTTATAATTGATTTTATAATTCATAAATAATTTATAATTATTTATCATTTTATTAAAACATATCTGGTAATCTGGTTCCTGTAAATAATATTATAAAATATTATGAACAATCACAGAAGCAGGACAATAACTCCCCATTAGTGCCACATTAATTTAATTTAGGATTGTTTTCTCTGGCAGGCAGTCTTTGTGTTGTAAATCTATTTTTTTTTTATATTATCTTTAAGATGTGTTGCTTTTCCTATGTCTAATATTTCCACGCTGAGACTGTGTCAGTGAAACTCATCCTTTCTGTTGATGGATGACCGCTTCAGTTTCACCATGGCATGTCACTGCAACCGCTAAACATCCCTGTAAACTGGATGTTTGCTGACAGGGGGAGCGTTTCAACCTTATCTCAACCAATCACAGCCTCTGTTCAGACATCATGACAAATCCCATTCACTCCTACTTTCCCTCTGTCTCTGTCTAAACAACTCTGACCAACTCTAGAAGATAGATCTGTCTACAACTATGGAAAAGTATGTAGATAGGATTGTAGCATAATTCCTTATATTCGGAGAGCTCTCTCATCCTCCCTAGACAACAAGGGTCACAATATTTTCAAAGTTCAGAAAAGAAACCAAAAATTTCGGTCAAAACATTTCATGTGACTCCACTGGTTCAACTGAAAACATATGAAGCTGATTTCTATATGGGTAGTCCGGGTGGATATTACTATTTCAACACACTAATCCAAGTCTTATTTCAAAATGGCAAGAAAAAATGAGTTAGTGTCTGTGATTTAGCTGAGCTTCGGTGACCCGTCAGACAGCCTTGTTGACACTCCGAAGAGCCACATCAGCTCCTTCACACTCTCAGACTGAACACCAGCCAACAGACATCAGCATCTGAACTCCAAATCAGTCCAAGTTATTCTGAGAACTAGCAAATAATCATTCAAAGAACAAAGTAAAAACAAATAAAGATCAAATACAGAGCTGACAGAGCTGCCCCTTTTCAACACTGTGTCCTGACTACAGACAACAACATGTTAAAAGGAGTATTGTCCAAAACATCACCTGACAACAGGCGGCTGATCAACAGAATAAACTTCTATGATAATAATCCCCATAGGTACTGATTATGGGCTTTATTCAGTGTTAAATGTTACCAATGTGAGTTAGAACACCATCTTACGTGACATTTATTGCTATATGAAAACTGCAGCAGATACAGTAGTAGACGTCAGATCTTGAAAATAATATAATAAAACATAATATAATATTATACAATAGGATGTTACCAGGTGAGGTTTTTCTAAATGGTTTATAAAAACTATTTTGTGTTTATATGAAATAATGTGTATTAATATGAAATAAAACTTCTTAATTTAAAATCAAATAAAATATATACTGTATAGTACACGTATTAAGTTATTCTGCATATAATATAATATAATATAATATAATATAATATAATATAATATAATACGATATAATATAATATAATATAATATAATATAATATAATATAATATAATATAATATAATATAATATAATATAATATAATATAATATAATATGGTGTTGTTACAGTAGGTAAGTTGAATGATTTACAAATACAGTTGAAGTCAGAATTATTAGCCCCCTTTTAATTTTTTTTTCTTTTTTAAATATTTCTATTTAAAATATTATATATATAAAAAATATTATAATAAATATATAATATATAATAAAAATATTTATATAATATTTATGATCAGGAAAATTTTCACAGTATGTCTGATAATGTTTTTTCTTCTGAAGAAAGTCTTATTTGTTTTATTTCGGCTAGAATAGAAGCAGTTTTTATACAATAACTTGCCTAATTACCCTAACCTGCCTAGTTAACCTAATTAACATTGTTAAGCCTTTAAATGTCACTTCAAGCTGTATAGAAGTGTTTTGAAAAACATCTAGTAAAATATTATTTACTGTCATCATGGCAAAGATAAAATAAATCAGTTATTAGAAATGAGTTATTAAAACTATTATGATTAGAAATGTCTTGAGAAAATCTGTTAAACAGAAATTGGGGGAAAAAATAAACAGGGAGGGCTAATAATTCTGACTTCAACTGTATATGGATTTGTATTTATATAAAATAATTGTATTATTAAATAAAATAAAAACTAATAAAATATAATAAAAATAACCTTATTGGTTTTATAATTTAAAAGTTAATAGTTTAATACATCATAAGTGTGAATTTATATAAAATAATGTATTATTCTAAAAATTATATATATATATATATATATATATATATATATATATATATATATATATATATATATATATGAGCAATTCCATGCAAATGTCAACCTTGCCATGAAAAAAAAAAAGTTTTCGCCAAAATACCGTTTCTGCGTTTTTGTGCAACCAAGTATTTTGCAGTCCATTAAAAATACTCAAAAATGTCTGTCAATGATTTTGAACAATTATATTTGATTTACCAAAATCACACAAGTGCCAATTTCACATCTGTCACATCCATAACGGATAGACGTCACATCCATAACGGAGTTTTTCCTTATAAATGCAAAAAAAAAGTCAAATAAAATAAAATCAACCATGTTTGTTCTATAGTGAGCCAATAAACTCTCAGACTTTTTTGTCACATCCATAACGCATGCTTATTTTCCTCATTTGAAATACAAAAAATGTTTACAGATTGATCTTTGTCTGCTCCCATCACTCTGTGGCTAGTTGTTTTGGAAAATATAAACAGATGTTTCAATATAATGTTAACATACACTTTGTATGCGAATTTATGTTTTGAGATTTTACTGCAAATGTCACATCCATAACGCTGGAACTGCTCATATATAAATAATATATAAAACATTACAATTTACAGAAATATATCACAATATTTTCCTCAATTTCTTATGCATTTGTATATATCAGAGCATAGCAAAACAGCACAGCATGGCACAGAATACAATAGATTGTTGCTAAGTGAGCTTTATAATATTGTATCAATATATTAGATACATTTTAATATGTATAAAGGCATTGATGATAAATAAATAAAAAATTTATTAATTTATGTATATTAATAATAATAATAATAATGTATTAAATGAATAATAATAATGTATTAAATACATTTATCAATAAAGAAATAAATAGCATGCATTAATCCAATTCCAAAAATAAATAAAATAAATAAATAAAAAAGTTGTGAAGTTGTGAATAATAAAATGGCAAAAAGCAAAGCAAATTCCTGTATTTCTTGTCCACAGCTTTCTGTTGAGTCCAATAAAAGCTTCCTGATCACTGCACTGCACAGTCAAAAAGCCTCAAATTCCACATCACCCACCTGGATTGCAGTTCAAGTCCATGATGGGCCGGCAGCTCAACCTCTCCAGCTTTTTAAAACCACAAGCATCCGCTCTGCTCTTCTCATCTGCTCATTTCTCCCTCAGCCTGATATGAGTCTGATCTCAGCCATGGTCAGCCGGTTCTGCTGGTGTCTGAGGCTCAGATCCTGCAGTCTTTTGGCACCGGACGCTTTTCGCCGATGGGCTCATAAATCTCCAGTGCCGGGGATCTCGGGGGTCTTGCTCTGGCCAGTAAATTTGACGATGGAAGAGCAGGCACCGGGCCAAAAAGATCAGCCCCTTTACAGAGCTCTATAAATACAGACAAGAGCTGCTACCGGACGCTACTATGAGGAAACTCCTGTCAGTACTGTAACTCATTATTCCTGTGCACATTGATGAAGAAACGTTTTTAATATAACTTGCTGATTTCAGGTTAATTTGTCTGGGAAAGGAGTGAAGAGGATAAAGCAACATATGACAGAAAAGCCTCCATTAAAGCTGGAAATGGTTTTCTTGTGATTATTATTTAATTCGATGTCCTCACATGACATATTTTGAGGTCGTATTTGTAGAATCAATCAATCAATCAATCAATCAATCAATCAATCAATCAATCAATCAATCAATGAGTCGATCAGTCAATCAATCAACAAATCAACAACAAATCAAAAAGGCAATCAGTCGATCAATCAATCAATCAATCAATCAATCAATCAATCAATCAATCAATCAATCAATCAATCAATCAATCAATCAATCAGTCAATGAGTTGATCAGTTGATAAATCAACAAATCAATAAGTAAAGCAGTCGATCAATCAATCAATAAATCAATGTCGATCAGTTGATCAATCAATCAATCAATTAGTCAATCAGGCGATCAATCAATCACAAATCAATAAATCAATAAGTCAATCAGTCGTTCATTCAATCAATCAATCGATCATCAAATATCTAAATCAATAAGTCAATCAGTCAATCAATCAACAAATCAATAAATCAATCAGTCGATCATTCAATCAATCAGTTGATCAATCAATCAATTAATGAGTCAATCAGTCGATCAATCAACAAATCAATAAGTCAATAGGTCGATCAGTCAATCAATCAATCAGCTGATCAATCAATCAATCAATCAATCAATCAATCAATCAATCAATCAATCAATCAATCAATCAATCAATCAATCAATTAATGAGTCAATCAGTCAATCAATCAACAAATCAACAACAAATCAATAAGTCAATCAGTCGATCATTTAATCAATCAATCAATCAATCACTCAATCAATCAGTCAATGAGTCGATCAGTCAATCAATCAACAAATCAATAAATCAATAATTACATCAATCAGTCATTCAATCAATCAATCAATAAATAAATCAATCAATGAGTCGATCAGTCAATCATCAAATCAACAAATCAATAAGTCAATCAGTCGATCATTCAATCAATCAATCAGTTGATCAATCAATCAACCAATTAATGAGTCAATCAGTCGATCAATCAACAAATCAACAACAAATCAATAAGTCAATCAGTCGATCAATCAATCAATCAATCAATCAATCAATCAATCAATCAATCAATCAGTCAATGAGTCAATGAGTCGATCAGTCAATCAATCAACAAATCAATAATTACATCAGTCATTCAATCAATCAATCAATCAATGAGTCGATCAGTCAATCAACAAATCAACAAATCAATAAGTCAATCAGTCGATCATTCAATCAATCAATCAATTAATCCATTAATAAATCAATTTACAAATCAATCAATCAGTCAAGGAGTCGATCATTCAATTAATCAACAAATCAATAAGTCAATCAGTCCATCATTCAATCAATCAATCAATCAATCAATCAATATAATATATAAAGTAGCAATAATTAAAAAAAACTAAAACTATTTAATAAAGGTGTAATTAAATAAAATATATAATGTGCATAGATTAATGCATAAATATAATATTCAATTCAGGTTTTATTCTTATTAATATTTAATTATATTTTAATAATATATTTAAGTCATTTTAATATGCATGTAGGCATCGATGATAAATAATGCATGAAAAATGAATACTTTTTACATTTATTAATAAAGAAATAAAAAGCATGCATTTATAAATAGAAATAATACTAGTTAAATAAAATGTTTTACATAATAATAATAATATTAATAATAATAAATATTTTAACAATCATCATGAATGAAATTATATGTGATGTGTTTTATGTAATATATAAAATGTAAATATCGCTATCAATAAAATATAAAAATCACAAATAAATTAACAAATATTTATCATATACAATATTATATCTATAAACAAATATGTTTAAAGTTAATTATATTTGTTATTATACATAAACACATATTTACAAAATAGTAAAATATATAACAGACGACAAATTAAATAAATAAATAAATAAACATATTTTTAGAGCTTTGCAGGGTCTACCTCCATCAAATTTATTTTTCACTAGAGTAATAATTTTGTGGAATGACATGAGGGTGATTAATAAAGCTTTTACTCCTTTACATAAACAAGTAGCTTCAGCGTCCAGTGACCTCACAGTCTCTGACAGCTCAAGACTGCTGACGCTGTTAGAACAGTGCATGTGTTTTCCGCTCATACAGTATCTGCTTTGCTGGACATGTCAGCGGTGCAAAACAGGTCTAGAATGTTCCTCGGGTGTCATCAACTGTACATCAACTGTACAGCTTAAAGATACATTGAATGTACAGGCTTAACATGATCTGCTGTGTGCATGTGTGCCTATATTTCGGGGGTCCAGAAGTTTGCTATGACAGCCAAACCTCCCGTCCGTTATCACGGTTATGCAAGTGTCTGCATTTCCCATTTTGTCTCTGGAATTTGTAGGCCAGATCACACACACACACACACACACACACATACACAGAAAATAAAATCCCCAAATATGAAAATGGAGGGAAATAACTCATTACAAAATAAACATTTTCTCCAATACACAGTGGGTAAAATTATTGGCACCCCTAAGAATCCTTATGAAATATCTCTGAGGTATATTTTCATTCATTCATTCATTTTCTTTTCGGCTGAGTCCCTTTATTAATCAGAGGTTGCCACAGCAGAATGAACCACCAACTTATCCAGCATATGTTTGACGCAGCGGATGCCCTTCCAGCTGCAACCCATCACTGGGAAACACCCATACACACTCATTCACACACATACACTATGGACAATTTAGCTAACCCAATTCACCTATACCACTTGTCTTTGGACATGTGGGGGAAACCGGAACACCCGGAGGAAACCCACGCCAATACGGGGAGAACATGCAAACTCCACACAGAAATACCAACTGACCCAGCCGAGGCTTGAACCAGAGACCTTCTTGCTGTTAGGTGACAGTGCTAACCACTGAGCCACCTCGCCACCCTGGTATATTTTCAATCAAGTTTACATTTTTTAACACAAAAGAGTCCAGTCATGGTTTTCTGTTTCACAGAAGTATAAGCACACACAAAAGCCAAATTCTGCTTTTAATCCATAGTATATTTCTAATCTGCAGCAAAAGACTGTTGACCAAATAAAATAGAAAGTGTCTGCAAGATAACAGGTAAAGTATCTGCACTTCTGATCCACCATTACATGGAGATGTTATCAATCTACATGTAAGGGCATGTGTGTGTGCAGAGCCGGTGTCATGAGAAATCGGGTCCCCCCTGCAATCGAGTCCGCTTAGGACCCCGCTTAGGTCGTCTGCATTTAATGCCTGATCAAAAGTGCTTTTTATAGTCTATTCTCAATCTTGAGATTTTAACAACACTTATCATATTGGTAACTTTATTTTAACAACACTTATCATATTAGTAACTTTATTTTAACAACACTTATCATATTAGTAACTTTATTTTAACAACACCTATCATATTAGTAACACCATTTTAACACTTATCATATTAGTAACTTTATTTTAACAACACTTATCATATTAATAACATTATTATTGGTAAGTACAAGTTGAAGACATGCATAGTTAAAATAATTGAAACGGTTCTAAACATTTAATGAAGCCTTTTTGATGTTTTTATGTATTTATATGTAACATTATATATTTACATAAGAAATGGTAGCAAGTTTATCTAACATAAAAGCACGAAAGACGAATTCTCCATGCCTCATTATATATATATATATATATTAAGGCGCTACAAACTATACCTAATACAACTCCAGTGAACCAATAGGATCACCCAGGGTCCTAGGCGGACCCAATTGTCAGGGGGGACCCGATTTCTCATGACACCGGCCCTCCCTATAAGCAAACTAAGCGTCTGCTTAGGGCCCCTCCGCCACTAGGGGGCCCCCACAACCCGCTTGTGGTGCGAGTTGTTTCCTTGTGGTGTGGTTTCCTTGCTGAAATCGTTTTTATTTGCATTTTATAATTTATCTTCATTGACAGTGCTTTAGTACTTAAATATGTATAAATTTTCACTGAAAAGAAAAATAAATCTTTATTTTATTGAAAAAAAATTTCAATTAAAAAAGAAAAGAAAAGAAGAAAGTCGCTGGTTCGAGCCCCAGCTTGCATGTTCTCCCTGTGCTACATGCGCTACAGGTGAATTGGGTAAGCTAAAATGTCCGTAGTGTATGTGTGTTAATGAGAGTGTATGGGTGTTTCCCAGTAATGGGTTGCAGCTGGAAGCACATCCGCTGCGTGAAATGTATGCTGGATAAGTTGGCGGTTCATTCCGCTGTGCCGATCCCTGATTAACAAAGGGACTAAGCCTAAATAAAAATAATAATAATACTATTAAATGTATTATTAAACCATCAATAAATTGTTTAAATTGTAAACAATCAATAAATAAATAGATTTTCATTTAGATAAAAAAAAATCCATCCTTTTATTGAAAATCATGCCATTTGCAGGAATTCTTTACATCATTCCTATTTAATTACAACCTTGAGGGAGAAATTCTAAATAAAATAAAATAAAATAAATAATAATAATAATAATAATAATAATAATAATAGTAAATAAATAAATAAATAGATAAATAGATAGATAAATAAATAAATAAATAAATAAATAAATAAATAAATAAATAAATAAATAAATAAATTGAGATCATTGTAATGATCTACTGAGAGACTCCACAGGCATTAAAGAGTCTTAAAGAATGGCCTACTTATATTTGGCTGCTGGTCTACTGACGGCTGTAGCTTTACTTTAAATCTGCAGATCTGAAGGAAGCCCACAGAGAAACACAGAAAGAAGGAGACCTTGAGAAAAACAGAACAATGGCAAACTCGTTCTCCGTTTCTCTGTGTTTTCAATCACGCTGAGCACACAAGACATATCCCACACCAAGAGCACTCTGGGATATCCAGCGCTCCCTCATGTTATTGCGGCTGCTGTTTTCAATCTCGAGTGGCATCAATCATTGCCTACGACCAAGAGCCTGGTCCAACTTTAGATATATGAGATAAAGCCTGAAGTTTCACCTGGTTTCCTTCTATAACCCTTGGTCATCCAAGAGTCAACACAACGGTTTGTGATTGTAGCTTTGTGTTTTCTTAAAGTTATCCCTTTTATGCTACTGTAAAGGTTTTCTCATTTTGGAGCCTCCTACAATAAATTCATTCATTCATTCATTTTCCTTCGGCTTATTCTCTATTTCAGAGGTCACCTTAGCGGAATAAATCGCCAACTATTCCAGTACATGTTTTACGCATTGGATGCCCTTCCAGCCCCAATCTAGTACTGGGAAACACCCATACACACTCATTCACACGCGCATGTCTTTGGACTGTAGGGGAAACCAGAACACCCGGAGGAAACCCACGCCAACATGGGAAGAACATGCAATCTCCACACAGAAATGCCAACTGGCCCAGCTGGGACTTGAACCAGTGCCCTTCTTGCTGTGAGGTGACAGTGCTAACCACTGAGCCACTGTATCGCCCATGCAATAAATTGACATCCAAAAAAAAGCCCTTTCACTTAATGAAAAAGCACTTACATATATATATATATATATATATATATATATATATATATATATATATATATATATATATATATATATATATATATATATATATATATATATATATAAACTAAATATAATTAAACATAATTAAATAACAATGAAGGGAAACAAAACATTATTAAAACTAAATAATTATTAATATTTAATAAAATATAAAATTATTTATTAATTATCATTTAATAAATAAATATGGTTATTATTATTATTATTATTATTATTTACATATTAATTATTATAATTATTATAATTATTATTACTATTATTATGATTATTATTGTTGTTATAATTATTTACATATATTATTATGATTATTATTATTTACTATTATTATTATTATTATTATTATTATTATTATTATTATTATTAACATGTATTATTTTTATTATTTACATATATTATTATGTTTATTATTATTTAAATATTTATTATTAATTCTATTATTATCTTTATTATTATTATTTACATATATTATTTTTATCATTATTATTATTTACATAATACATTTTTCTATTATTATTATTATTATTATTATTATTATTACTTACATATATTATTTTTATCATAATTATTATTTACATGTTAATTTTTTTCTATTATTATTATTATTATTATTAATATGCCCCTATAATGCTATTGTAAAGGTTCCTAAAATAGATTTACATCAAGACAAAGTGAAAAAGATTCAATAATTTCACTAATTATTTTTTAATGGTGTTGAAAATTTAATTTTTTTTAAAGGCTAATTATAAAAACGGCAAATTGTTATGTCTACAATAAAAATAATATTACTGCACCAAAATATAGAAGAAGAAAAAAATTACTCTATTTTTCTGTTAATCGACCAGATTCATCCAAAAGAATCGAATCCTTTAACTAGAATGACCAAAACTTTCAAATGCAGACATCGAAAAGAACTGGTTAGTTCGAAAAGTACTAAAATAGCTTGTTTAGAATGAATCGATTCAATAGAATGACTCAAATGTACAAATGTCACATACAGCATGTTAAAAAAGAACCGTTTAGAATGAACTGATTCACTAGAATGACTCAAACTTTCAAATGTTGCACAACAAAAAAAAAAGTTTGGAATGAACTGATTCACTAAAATGACTCAAACTTTCAAATGTTACACATGTCGAAAAAAAGTTAAGCTTTGTGTAACTTTAACAAATTAAGTTGAAACCTGATTACCATATTAAAATGAATAAATGTAACATAAAAACTTTTGCTGTCATGATTTTTTTCAGTGTCACAATCCCCATGTTGAGGTTCTAAAATGATATTGCTTTTAAAATTAAACATAAACACAATATTCCTAATTTCACGTCCAGCCCACATAGGGTGGTTCTGACATCTGGAAGTCGTAAAACACTCCGCAAAAAATGGCTGACATGTAGATGTGAGGAAAAATAAAGCTCATATCGCCACTTCCTCTGCCAAGATGAGTCCGGTGAACTTAAATACACATCAGAGGGTTATTTATGGCGTGTGAGAGCTTGTGATGACAGAAAGCATTTGAGTTTCCCCTCAGCTCAGGATAAAAACTTGAAGAAACTGGCCTGCATACGCTTAGTTCACCCCAGACCTGACCTCAGTACTAAAAATGAAGAATAAAAAGTGTTCATGCAGCGCAACAAAAATAAATGAATGCTATTTTTTTAAATAGATTTCATAACTATTTTAAGATTTGGCAAATTCATATGATTTTATTTGAATCTTTTTTTATGCTAAAATATGCTTTATTTTTTATTCTTTTATTGCATGAAATGTAAAAATTCATAATAAATTTTAATTATTTTTAATTACTTAAATTATTATAACTTATGCTTTTGAACAAATCAGCTTAAATGACTGGGATGTTTCTATGAGAACATTAAGTTCAAAGCAGAAAACCTTGATAATTTGAAGAAACTGGAATCATAATTCTGCAAATAAAAAAAGGTAGCTCTAGTATTTTTCTGTTAATTGACAAGAAAATCGCATACTTTCATACTATATAGTACGCTAAAATCAGTATGCGAGCCGAGCAGTATGTCCAAATTCATAGAATTCAAAAAACTATGTGAGCAGTACCCGGATGACCTACTACGCCTGGTGAGATTCTAAAGTGCTAATCGGATGGACACTACAATATCTCATGATACACCGCGAGACAATTCATGAATGGGAGTGAAGTGACGCAACTGACATGGGTAGGTCATGTGATGATGACAAAATGGCGGGTGTAGTACATTCGCGTTCCATTCTTACTGCTCACATTCATTCAGTGGTGTAGTCCTAAAAAAAAAGGTGGTGTACTATTATACCCGACACAAATTTCAAATGAAAATAGGCAAAGAAACAACAAAAGTCAATGTTTCTTTGATTCATTAGCTATATATATATATATATATATATATATATATATATATATATATATATATATATATATATATATATATATATATATATATACATATATACAGGGAGTGCAGAATTATTAGGCAAATGAGTATTTTGACCACATCATCCTCTTTATGCATGTTGTCTTACTCCAAGCTGTATAGGCTCGAAAGCCTACTACCAATTAAGCATATTAGGTGATGTGCATCTCTGTAATGAGAAGGGGTGTGGTCTAATGACATCAACACCCTATATCAGGTGTGCATAATTATTAGGCAACTTCCTTTCCTTTGGCAAAATGGGTCAAAAGAAGGACTTGACAGGCTCCGAAAAGTCAAAAATAGTGAGATATCTTGCAGAGGGATGCAGCACTCTTAAAATTGCCAAGCTTCTGAAGCGTGATCATCGAACAATCAAGCGTTTCATTCAAAATAGTCAACAGGGTCGCAAGAAGCGTGTGGAAAAACCAAACCAAAAACCAAGGCGCAAAATAAACTGCCCATGAACTGAGAAAAGTCAAGCGTGCAGCTGCCAAGATGCCACTTGCCACCAGTTTTGCCATATTTCAGAGCTGCAACATCACTGGAGTGACCAAAAGGACAAGGTGTGCAATACTCAAGAGACATGGCCAAGGTAAGAAAGGCTGAAAAACGACCACCACTGAACAAGACACACAAGCTGAAACGTCAAGACTGGGCCAAGAAATATATCAAGACTGATTTTTCTAAGGTTTTATGGACTAATGAAATGAGAGTGAGTCTTGATGGGCCAGATGGGTCTAAAAGAAGAAAAACTAATGGCATGGCCTCCTTGTTCACCTGATCTGAACCCCATAGAGAACCTGTGGTCCATCATCAAATGTGAGATTTACAAGGAGGGAAAACAGTACACCTCTCTGAACAGTGTCTGGGAGGCTGCGGTTGCTGCTGCATGCAATGTTGATGGTGAACAGATCAAAACACTGACAGAATTCATGGATGGCAGGCTTTTGAGTGTCCTTGCAAAGAAAGGTGGCTATATTGGTCACTGATTTGTTTTTGTTTTGTTTTTGAATGTCAGAAATGTATATTTGTGAATGTTGAGATGTTATATTGGTTTCACTGGTGAAAATAAATAATTGAAATGGGTATATATTTGTTTTTTGAGTTTTTTGGGTTCATTGAGAACATGGTTGTTGTTCAATAATAAAATTAATCCTCAAAAACACAACTTGCCTAATAATTCTGCACTCCCTGTAAATATATATATATATATATATAATTTTTATTTGTTTAATTTTTTTTACATCAGTTACCTGTAACCATTAACTTCCACAAAAGGAAAAACAAATACTATGTCAATGTAAGTCAATGGTTACAGGTTTCCAGCTTTCTTCAAAATATCTTCTTTTGTGTTCAACAGAAGGAAAAAAAGACAAACTGGTTTGGAACAAGTAAAGGTTGAGTAAATGATGACAATTTTCATTTTTTGGGTACACTATCCATTTAAAAAGAAAAAAATTCAAACAAATTTGTTCATTTTAAAGAAAGATGATAATAGTCTAATCCCATTTAGAATGAACTGATTCACTAGAATGACTCAAGGTGCGTTCAGATCGATCGAAATCTGTCTTAAAGCGGTGCATGCCGGTTAGAAATGTTGTCCGGATTGATGCTGTGCCGACGCCACGTGACTGTCACATGTGGTATCAAAGTACCGCAACAGCGATCCGAAATCAGATGACTGGTTTAGCCCATGCAGCATCTGAAGAGCATCTCCACGAGCTCTAATGACGACACCAATATTACACGATTGGCCGAGTTCACCGCATGACAACAACCACGTGTGTTTCGGGTTTATTATTGGACAACTTCCATCTCACAAATTTCAAAACAAACAATTAACTCTTCGTACCCTCTCTATCTTGTACACATTATGCTTATTAAAAGACTATAAATATTTTACAGCACTATCACCTTTTGTTAAAAAGTCTGGTTATAAAGGCTAGATTGTTTGCACAGGTTTATTTTCAATCTTTTTATACAGACTATTTACTGCATTCAGCTCCATGAACCATTTAAATGATACTCAAATTAACTCAAATAAGTATTACAGACTTGAAATAAAATAACTATCATCAATGATCCTGACACCCTAAAGGTTTCTTAACAAATTAAGTTAAATAACTATTTTATTAAATAATTATAAAATGATTTTTAGGATTATAATATATATATATTATTTCCTGTCTAGCCGTTTATACCTGGTCTTTCTGGGAAACTTCTACTTAAAGTGTAGCTCACTTATTTTGGTCCATTTGTTCAACATTTTTGGATTAAAGTGCTTTTTTGAAAATGCTTTCATTATACAAAATAATCTTAATCATTGTTTAAGACTTAATTAAAACACCTTGTTTTGTGTTTTACACTAATATCTATTGGAAAGTTTTATATCTATAAACGTAAATAAATGTAAACCCCTTTTTAGCATATTCAAACAAGAACTATTAGCCTAGGGTGATGTTTAAACTCCTAGAACTTGTGCTTATTGCTTTGTATTTACTAGGCCTGTTCGTTTTTATGTTTATATTACCCTCTCGTTTCCCCTTATTTCTCTCATGCATTTGTAATATATTTAATTCATTAATCCCTTATTGTTTAAATATGAACTATAGTTTGTAGAGACTGTATTGTGTTTTATTTGTAAATCTTTTGTTGTTATAAATTAAAAAAATGTAAAAATGATGATGACGCCATGTGATCGATCATCATTCCTGCAGCAACTTGAACCCCTGAGTGTCCGGGTGTCCGGCTTTACAGAATTGATTCACTAGAATGACACAAACTTTCAAATGTTGCACATGTTGAAAAGAACCATTTAGAATGAACTGATTCACTAGAATGACACAAACTTTCAAATGTTGCACATGTTGAAAAGAACCATTTAGAATGAACTGATTCACTAGAATGACACAAACCTTCAAATGTTGCACATGTTGAAAAGAACCATTTAGAATGAACTGATTCACTAGAATGACACAAACTTTCAAATGTTGCACATGTTGAAAAGAACCATTTAGAATGAACTGATTCACTAGAATGACACAAACTTTCAAATGTTGCACATGTTGAAAAGAACCATTTAGAACGAACTGATTCACTAGAATGACACAAACTTTCAAATGTTGCACATGTTGAAAAGAACCATTTAGAATTAACTGATTCACTAGAATGACTCAAACTTTCAAACGTTACACGTCGAAAAAAGTAACACTTAGAATGAACTGATTAATGACTTAATTTCAAATGTTACATATGTTGAAAAGAGCTGTTCAGAATAACTCAAACTTTCAAATGTTACATAAGTCGAAAAATGACTGGAATGAACTGATTCACTAGAATCACTCACTTTCAAATGTTCCATATGATGAAAAGAACCGTTTAGAATGAACTGATTCACTAGAATGACTGACTTCCAAAACGTTCCAAACCAATATTTTATGTTATGTATAACACTGGATTTTACATATACAACAAAGTCAAACTTATTCTTGGAAAATATATTTAAATATTCAAACAGCTTCAGTAGTTTCCAAACCTTCAAATGAGATTCAGAAAACAGGTCTCAGATCAGTAGGAGAGCTACTTACACCCACACACAGTATACTAAAAAGAGTTGTAGATATGATAGAAATCCCTCAGTTTGTCCCTGAGCTACACTGGTCTCAAATTAGGTCCCAGATTGTGCTATCAGTACCCCTGCAGACACTTTTGACTTTTTAAGAAATATCAGCTCCCGAAGCCCAACAGAGGGTTTATGAAGGACCAAGACTGACACAGCAGACAGACGAGGGATTAATCAGACTTGAATGAAGCGAGCGATGAAACAAATCGACTAGAAACTCTTCTTTGGGTCCCCGAGGCTAAGGCGTGAGAGAAAACACACGGCGTGACAACAGGATTCAATGACTGACCGTCATCAATCACACACTTCATAGAAACAGACTGAACGCAAGAACGAAAACAGCAGGAGAGCTCAGAGAAAGCAGCACACACAAACAGATGTCGACCCTTACAGACAGACAGACTTTTAACTCATTCATTCACTTTTCTTCAGCTTAGTCCCTTATTTATCAGGGGTCGCCACAGCGGAATGAACCGCTAACTATTCCGGCACATGTTTTATGTAGCAGATGCCCTTCCAGCCACAACCCATTACTGGGAAACACCCATACACACACATTCACACACACACTCATATACTACGACCAATTTAGTTCACCCAATTCACCTATAGCGCATGTCTTTGGACTGTGAGGGAAACCCACGCGAACAGTGGGAGAACATGTAAACTCCACATGGAAATGCCAACTGGCCCAGCCGGGACTCAAACCTGTGACCTTCTTGCGTGAGGTGACACTGCTAACCACTGCGCCACCATATCACCAATGTATTTATACCATTTTTTGTATTTGTTTTGTCTATGTATATTTTGTTTAACTCTCAATGTGCTGGTAGCCATAAATCAGCTATATATCAGCTATAAATGAAGAAAACATTCATCTGCATCTTGGATGACATAAGAGTGAGTAAATCAACAATTTTTGGGGTATTTTTGGGTGAACTATCCCTTTAAGGATGATGATATTGGTAATGTTAATGGAATATTTTCATTTGAACGCAATACCACTTCATGACACTGACAGATTTAGGTGGAGAGGCAGGAAAAGACATAAAAATGATAGACTGTGGTGTTCAATTACTTTATCAAAGCAGATTCAATGTATAGAGTGATAAGCCCACAAATAACCTACAAATCATGCCAGAGTAAAAGATATTCTGCTTTATGGGAAACACCTGAGTCGTTCATCTGACAGAAGTTGATGCAGAGTTTTATACACCTATTTACATCAGCAGCACATGTATCAATACATATAATTGAAAGAACTGTTCAGAATTAAAAGATTCATTAGAATGATGGACAAAAACTCTTTAGTTCACTGGAATGAATCAGAATTTCAAATACAATGGAAAGAATTGTTCTGAACAAATAGATTCACTAAATCGAATCAGACTTTCAAATGTTACAAAGGAGAGAATGAACTGTTCAGAACAAACTGATTCACAAGAATGAAATAAACCCATGCCAACACAGGGAGAACATGCAGATTCCACACAGAAATGTCAACTGGCCCAGCTGGGACTCGAAGCAGCGACCTTCTTGCTTTGAGGCGACAGTGATAACCACTGAGCCACCATGCCACAAAGTCACTAGAATGAATCAGACTTTTAAATGTTACAAAAGACAGAATGAACCGTTCAGAACAAACTGATTCACTAGAATGAATCAGGCTTTCAAGCATGATAAAAAGAACTGTTCAGAACAAACCAATTCACTAAAGCGAATCAGACTTTCAAATGTTACAAAAGACAGCATGAACTGTTCAGAACAAACTGATTTACTAGAATGAATCAGACTTTCAAACATGACAGAAAAAAACTTTTCAGAACAAATCAATTCACTGGAATGAACTATAATTTCAAATATGACAGAAAGAACTGTTCATAAGGAACCAATGTACTTGAATGAATCAGACTTTTAAACATGATAGAAAGAACTGTTCAGAACAAACAGATTCACTTGAATGAATCAGACTTTTCTATATGAAAGAAAGAACTGTTAAAAAAATGAATTCACTAGAATGAATCAAACATTTATTAAACGATGGAAAGAACTGTTCAAAACAAACCAATTCATTGGAATGATCTAAAGCTTTAAACATAATGGAAAGAACTGTTCAGAACAAATCAGTTCACTAGAATGAATGCGACTATCAATTATAATAGAAAGAACTGTTCAGAACAAACCAATTCATTGGAATGGACTAGAGTTTCAAACATGACAGAATAAACTGGTTCAAAATAAATGGATTCACCAAAATGAATCAGACTTTCAAGTGTTACAAATGACAGAAATAACTCTTCAGATTGTCCCGATGCTCTGGAATGAATCAGACATGCAAATGTTAAACATAACTGTAAGAACTTTTACCTCGATTCAACTTCATTTCTTTATCTTTCAAACACAATAAAAAAAGTTTAGAATAAATCAAATGACTAGAATTAATATTTTAGTGTTTATATCTATTTAGAAGTTTTTAACCAGATACACGAAATAAATGAAAGCCAATTTGTATTAACCAGCAGCTAAAGGTGTACCTAATAAAGTGTCCTATCAGTGCAGTCAAATGCAAAACTTTCAATACATTTGATTCAAGCTTTATAGTTAGGGACTGAGCACCTACGATGCGTAGGCCCTATTGGAATTGCTCCGTTTATTATTATTATTATTATTATTATTATTAATGTTATTATTATTATAATAAGCAAATTTTTGGGGGTCTAAACATGCTGGAAAACTCACAAAACTTTGGCGAATTACCGGTTTGTAAACATTCAGGATGTGTGTTCATCGATGTTGCAGAAATAAAACGGGAGCACTAGCATTTACAGCGAGGGAATGACATCCAATGCGGAACAGAGTTTTTTGTTGTATTAGAGATAAGTTATATTGATTACATATTATATATGTTATTTACATAATGCTTTCAGCGTATTATAACAGCTTGTCACCCAGTGCCACTTTTTACTGGGTGACCCTCAAGCTACATTTCACAAACAATTCAAGAGTTCACACTAAGCTAATGATTGATTATAAAGCAAGTTTGGCATGCTGTCCCGGGAGAGAGCCCTGAGCCCAAAAGGTCCTTGAGCCCTGGGCTCCCTCCCGTTTGCAGGGCGAGAGGGGAGCTTTGAGCTCAGGTAGATCTCGAGAACTCCCCTGTCGTAGTGATTGAAGAGCAGATAGTAATTCTCTTTAACGAGATAGATATAGGTAGGGAGCAAGTCTATAGTGTTGATTTAGACAATGACTTAGGTTGCATGTTTTTAATCGGTGGGAGGAAACCGGAGAACCCGGGGGAAACCCACGTGAGCACGGGGAGAACGTGCAAACTCCACACAGAAATGCCTGCTGGTTTGGTAAAGCCTAGAACCATTGACATTCTTGCTGTGAGGCAACAGCGCTAAGCACTGGGCCACCGTGTCACCCATCTAGGAAGGAGGAGGAGTAGGGGTGGAAGGAGGGGGGGGGGGGGGGGGGTTCTTCAAATCGAAGATTACTGTAGTAAGAAACCCTGGCTCTTAATAGTGGGTTAGGGATCGTCTGATTGGATAGTCATGTGTGGTTAATGCGTAACCAGCCGTGTTCAATCATAATCACGTGATCCTCTCGAAATTAGTTTATAACTAAACTTCACATATGAAAATTGGCACACTCATCAAACATGGCTGTACCCACAAAAAAAGTCTCTTGGGGTGAAATCTTAAACCCAACAAGGAGTGTTTTTTAACTTCCTCCACCAAAAAAGGTTTTGCCACCAGGTTTTGCCATTTTTCCTATTTGTTTTCATGGCAAGAAAAAGAAACTCTCCTTTTGGGGCAAAATACGGGTGAGTATAAAAGCCAGAAATTAAATTCTCTATTAATCAAACTATAAATGAAATGCATACGTAATTCACAGGATCTCCAATATATTTTAAACATGCCAAGCTATAACTCATTTCAGCCATCCGAGCTGTATTTATATTAGACAGAAGCACAGATAAATATGAACCACGCTGACATGAAGAGCCCATAAATATAGCCCTGAAGAACAGAGAGAAGCCATCAAATTAGACAGCACAAACAAAACGCTCCATATCTGCCAACACGCTGCATTCAAGCAACACTGATCTACTGCTGCTCTTTTACTATAGCAAATGCTAAACAAGAAGCTGGAACTGCATTACAGGATAACACTATATACGTGTTCTGTGCTAAACGTAATTTATAACAGTTCGACTGAGCAAATTGCCAAGAGCCAGAGGGATTCAGGAGCAGAGCGAAAGAAATCGAACCACAAAGTGCACAGTGATTCATTTTGTACGGTCCTTCTGTGAGATTAAATAAAACTGGGCTTTTAGATCCATGATAAAACCAAGTGTATCATTGATAGGCACACAAGCACAAGACTGATGTTTGTGCGAAGGTCAAATATTCAATTAACATGGTAGCAAAAAAACTAAAAGTTCTTTATTTTGTGTTTTAAAGCATTATCTCTCGGATACAGAACTCGGGCCTGACAGGCTAATATGGAGAGTCATCAGTTTTCTCCTGCTATAAAATGCCTCTAATTACTCAGCGGATATGGGGAGGCTGTAAACCCTATTAGGTCACTGTCTCTGGGGCGATTTTTTGACATCGCTGTCGCCGGAATGATAATTAAGTCAATCTCGTCTAATTGGGGTGAGATAAATGCTGGACTGCTGAATAATCATATATAATCTCTGTGCTCAAAATTAGATTACCTTCTATATGAGAACGCCTTTATAAAGGTATTTTTGGCTTCTCTATAGAACAGAACAGAATGGAAGAGCACAAAACATAAAAAGAACTCTGTAAAACAAATCAAAGCAAGGCCTAAATAAAACAAAAAGCCAGGCAGACATAATAAATACAACAAAGCAAAACAATTTACAACTACAAATCAGAAAAAGTTGGGACGTTATGGCAAACGCAAATAAAAAAAAGTAGTGATTTCCAAATTTACTTTGACTTAGAGACAATTTGAACACTAAATATTTTATGTTTTGTCTGGTCAGCTTTATTTCAGTTGTAAATATACATCCTTTCCTGTCATTCAGGCCTGCAACACATTACAAAAGAAGTTGGGACAGGAGCAGTTTAGGGCTAGTAATCAGATACATGTATATTGGTTAATTAATGATGTAATGTGAAACAGGTGATGTCAACAGGTGACTGTAATTATGATTTGGTACAAAAGCAGCATCCAAGAAAGGTCTAGTCCTTTAGGAGCAAAGATGGGCCGAGGATCACCAGTTTGCCAACAAATACGTGAGAAAATTATTAAAATATTTAAAAACAATGTTCCTCAAAGAAAAAAATGAAGACATTATTTAAAGATTCAAGAAATCTGAAGAAATTTCAGTATGTAAAGGACAAGAAGCGCAAGCCTAAGCTGAACGACTATGACCTCCGATCCCTCAGGCTGCACTGCATCAAGAATCATCACTCATCTATATACCATGTCAATGTGGTCATGTCATTGGCCCATGAACATTTCCTGCTTATCAAACTATTTCATAAAAGTAACAAGAGGCATTTCAATCATAACTTAATGTTAAAACAGCTATCATCACATAATTTATCAATATGTGGCTCTTTTTGGATTCTAGGAAGCTATAGAAATTAAAAATGTAAAACAGGAAATCGGTTGGGACCATTGTTTGTGTTTACATCCCTCAAAATCGTCTATAAGCGATATCACCACATGTGTTCAGGACTACTTTGGCAAACCTTTGTCAAGTACCACAATACATAGTTACATCCACAAATGCCAGTTAAAACTGTACTGTGCCAAAAGGAAGCCCTATGTTAACAGTGTCCAGAAGTGCCGGCGACTACTCTGGGCTCGAAGGCATCTGTGATGGACAATTACACAGTGGAAACGTGCACTGTAGTCAGATGAATCAGTATTTTAGGTATATTTTAGGAGAAATGGACGCTGTGTGCTCTGGATCAAAGAAGAAAAGGATCATCCAGACCGTTACCAGCAACAAGTCTGCAGTCCCGACCTGTCTCCAATAGAGAATGTGTGGCACATTTTGAAGCGCAAAATGTGACAACGAAGACTCTGTAATGTTTCCCACCTTAAGATTTGTTTGCAGGTAGAATTGAACAAAATTACACCTGTAATTTAGAGCTGAAGATCTTTGCCTGAACCCGAAGGACCCGACGGGACACGACAGGTTTGGGTGGGTTTGGACTTAATTTCTATTCGGGCGTGCGCAGTAAATCAACAGTCATGTTAGGCATTTCGATTACGCGAGAAAGTATTCAAATCCTTTGTTGCAAAATTAAAATCCATCCCTGCAAAGGTGAAACAAATGATGACAGAGATGTCAAAAAGAGCGAATTTTCATTGCGGTCAGGCCAGCCTCCAGTTCAAAAAGAACGGTCCCTCATACACTGTGTAGTACGGTAGAGCGCTAAACAGCAGTAGTGTGCAGCAGCAGTGAAAGGATGTTCAGTGCTGCTGGACGCACCATCAGTGAGGCCATTTACAGTGGATTCAATAGTGTTCCTCCACAAAAACACGTAGCCTAATCTTGGAGAGTAAAGGATTTTCAAATTATAACTAAATATTAATTAAACCATAAATGCATAATGTAGACAGAGTATAGGCTAATGTTGGCATTATTCTTTTATCATTCAGCTTCACCATCGCCTTAAGGCCAGATTGTGAAGTGACGAAACATAACATGTTTTTATTGGTATGTTGGTTAATTTAAAGGCTAAGTGTATGTACCTATTTAGAGTGCTGAGGTGTTACGATGTTACAGAGGACTTATTTATTTCTTTGTTCCAACTTCCAGTTAGCCTATAGCTTACGTTTTTTAATGAATAAATTATGTTAAAACATGTATAAACGACTCAATCTTGAAAAAAGGCAAAAGAGCTGTGTGCATGTGCACATTTGAATAATGTCGGGCTATAAACGAGTTTGGACTTTTAAAAAGCTGTACTTGTCGGGCTCGGGTCGAATTTTGCGGGCTCTGGCTCTATCGGGCCTAACTTTTAAGGCCCGATTACAGTTCTACTGTATTTAGTGTCATCAGTCCCTAAACGTCTTTTAAGTGTTGTGAAAAGGAATGGCAACATTAAAAAGAGATAAATGCTTTACTGTTTCAACATTTTTTGCGTTGCAAAAATTTAATTGAATGAATACATGTTTATTTTTAAACAAATCATGGCCACCAAAGCAAACCTAGCCAAATAGATCATTAGAATAG
This sequence comes from Danio kyathit, assembly GCA_903798195.1. Taxonomy (NCBI): domain Eukaryota; kingdom Metazoa; phylum Chordata; class Actinopteri; order Cypriniformes; family Danionidae; genus Danio; species Danio kyathit. The sequence continues at coordinate 15,765,587 of LR812539.1, forward strand.
AATAAAATAGAATAGAATAGAATAGAATAGGCCGACCTGAACATACCAATGGAATAGCAAAAAAAAAAGAATCAAACAAAACAAACCTGAATACATTAAGAACTAGTCTAGCCATGACATTTTCTGCCGACTATTAAGTTTGTTTATTTCTGTCTTCCCTGATCTGAATGAAAACACATCATAACTTCAGTGCGTGTGAGGACAAACTCACAGCATCAGTTTTTCTAAGTGGATAGAACTCACAGATATAATAATGATGGATGTGTCTCATTTTCCAAAGTTTCAGTCGTTTTTTCTGACCTTTTGGGTGAAAAACGAGGTGTGACTCGCTCCATGATTGAACACTCAATATACTGTAGGCTGCAACGTACTGCTATTTTTCACTTAAAACGACTTAAGTGCAAATGAGGATGGCGTCGCTCAGTTCACTGACTTATTCATACGGTTGCAATGGTTTTCTATATCTGCCAGCTTAATTAACACAGAGCCATTTCGGTAAAATGTACAGATAAACATCACTAGATTGTCTAAAGTTAGTCGGACATATTGCACGAACACAAATGCTGATAGGGAGAGGATGTTAATCCAATTTCAGGCACGAAAATCTCTCATGCAGTGACCAATTAAAAAAACAACAGATGGCTTCTTTTGCAACAAGCCAAACTGGTGTCCATCGGGTTCTCTAACCATTAAAGTCTTCAGATCAGCTCTGTCTTGGATCCCGCTGAGCCAAACATGCTCAGAAATGTGATTAAATGTTATAAAAACAACATATGGGATGTTTTTTTTTTTTTTTGTTAAAGCAAATTAACATGTCAGACGATATATAAAATTAATTTTTCCTCAATTTTTTTTCTTCAAATTTTAACTCCTCTTTAATTGTTCCTATTATTATTACTGTATATAATATATTTTTGAGGGCAGCATGGTGGCTCAGTGGTTAGCACTGTCACCTCACAGCAAGAAGGTCGCTGGTTCGAGTCCCGGCTGGGTCTGTTGGCATTTCTGTGAGTTTGCATGTTCTCCCCGTGTTGGCGTGGGTTTCCTCCGGGTGCTTCGGTTTCCCCCACAGTCCAAAGACATGTGCTATAGGTGAATTGGATTAACTAAATTGGCAGTAGTGTACGAGTGTGTTTGTGTGAATGTGAGATGGGTGTTACCCAGTACTGGGTTGCGGCTGGAAGGGGCCTCTAAAATAAAGACTAAGCTGAAGGAAAATGAATGGGTAACAGCTATTTGCTAAAAAAATTCTGATATGATATATCCAATTTTTTACTTTTATTTATTTATTTATTGTTTATTTATTTCATTATATGTGCATGATGCCATTTGCCATTTAAGGACAGTGATTAGTAACACAATACCCCTTAACTATAATCACAATTCAAATAATGATGGATCTTGAAAATTGAACGGTAATTAGTGTTGAGTACCACTGTAAAATTAAACCCTGCCTGTTTTAACTGTCTGAAAATGATTAAAAGCTGAACAAGTTTGTTAGAAATTAAGAAAAGTAATCAAATGTAATCAGTTACATAACTTTAATAAATTGAAAGAAATAGCTGCTTATTACCTTTTAAATGGGAGTTAAGTCACAAAATTTGATCAGTACAGCTTTACTTTTGAGTTAATCATCTAAAAATTGTCCAATTCTGTGACATTCCACATTTTACAGCTAATTCTTCTGCTTATTATTTTTTTCTAATTCACAATTTTTATTATTGGGTTTGGTTTTCTGCATTATATGAAGTTAGATGAATCTTATTTATGAAATATGTTATATGAAACTCATATGACTATTTGCACCTTCAATTTTTATCAAATTTACTTTTAAAGCCAACTTACATCAGGCAAATTGACTAATATAAACATTTGTTATTATGCTTTTTTGTATTCTTATTTTTTAGTGCTGGGCAAAGATTAATCAAGATTAATCATATCCAAAATAAAAGTTTTTTTGACCTAATAAATGTGTACTGTGCATGCTAATTATGCATATATAAATGCACACATGAATGCATTTACTTGAGAAAATGCTTATTTATATTTAGATTATATATATAAAGATATATACAGTAGATATAGATAGATACAAATTATATGCCATTTAAATTAGGCATGGGCGGGTATAAGATTCTGACGGTATGATAACCTTGGATAAAAATATCATGGTTTCAAGATATTGTGATCACTGCTCTAAAATATATTCTTTTTACACGTCTGGGTAAAAAACAAAAACTTTTTTCCCCTTTAAACACATTATATTTTATTTTGAGAAACATTTAAAATATTTTGGAATGTAAACTTGTCAGGCTAAATATTTAAAATGAGTTATTGATTTTAATTATCAAAATGATCAAAAAAAGATATTTTCACAGTTTAAAACAGAATATTTGTATATCTTTTCTGCTTGAGATACTGTTGTCATAAAAAAAAAAAAAAATTAAAAATCTTATACCTTAGGAATGGTATAGCAGAAAATTTTGGCGGTTTTAAAACCTTGACTTTTCCAAACCAAGGTATACCTTGAAAACGATTATCATCCCATGCCTATTTTAAATATCTATGCCAAAAAAGTGTAGTTGAGTTTTGTTTTTTGATGTGTGTGTATTACAGTGAGTTCACTGTACTCAAATGACCTCCACAGTCACCAGTTCTTATATAAGAATCCTGGAGGAGTTGCTTCATTTAAACTAATATAGTCATTTTGTTTCAGCCAGGTTTCAGTCCAATAGAGCACCTTTGGGATGTGGTGGAACGGAAGATTCACATCATGGATGTGCAGCCGACAAATCTGCAGCAACTGCGTGATGCTATCATGTCAATATGGACCAAAATCTCTGAGGATTATTTCCAGTACCTTGATGAATCTATGCCACGAGGAATTAAGGCAGTTCTGAATGCAAAAGGGGGTCCAACCCGGTACTAGTAAGGTGTACCTAATAAAGTGGCCGGTGAGTGTCTAAACAAACTTTTATGTTTGAATGTGATTACTCGCCATTAATTTTTACCCAGCACTATTTTGTTTTACATTTTAATCCAGCCAAATGAATCATCATAACATAATCACTAATCCTATACTATATGCCAAATACAAGAAGGAAATAATAGCACTGTGGTGTTGTAAAATTAAAATTCATTTGTTATGCGCTCTGGGCATCCTGTCAAATATCTAATCATATTTGGATGTTTTATCTCCTCGGCTCTCAGAGAAATAATAATCTACAAAATCTGTCCGACAACAGTCTCTATCATTTATTCTATAATCATATTCCTCCTCATTGGCATTTTTAAATGACACAATGATGGACAAAACAATAACAAAACCGCAATTCATAACTGGATATATGATATATGTCATAAAGATCACGGCCCTATTGATTCACTCCGACTAATTTAGCCACAGATCATTTAATTCTAATCATGGATATGCAGAATCTATCGAGCTGATAAAACAACTAGATGTAGTTGAATAGAAATGAGTGTATGACAAGCGCAATAACTGCTCAATGAATATTTAATAACGTCTGCAGTGATAGATCACCTCTGACATTATAGCTGCAAATTACTAAAAAAACCACTTGGGGGCATCAGCGTCATCTTTTTGAGGACTCCCGCATTCAATTCAGAGAACAAAAGCCATTTTAGAACAGACTAAATGATAATGCAGCTGTCAGATGGATGCAAGAGAGCATGAGAAACTGTAAGCAGGAGTTCGGGAAGTTTTGTGAGAGACAAAAAACCTTGGATAGTTTCTTGAAGAGCAGCGAGTTTTAAAATAAACTGAAAATCCTTCATTATTCACTGACTCACACTGCTAAAAAGATCTGCAAGGGCTTATTAGATGAGCAAAAGAACACACACGCACACACACTGCCTCGCTTCTCGCTGTGTTTTCGCTGCTAAGCTTCTTTCTGTTGGCTTATTAACTTTCTTAGCCTCGTTCTTTGATTTTCCGGAGATTTATGATTTGGACATAAGAAACAGTAATTTGGCGGATGCATTAAATGAGTTTGCCATTATTGTGTGTCCTGGGTTTTAATGCAGACAAATCGGATTATAAAAAATAAAAGTAATCATGCACGCATTTCTGTTGTTTATGCATTCATATCTTCAGTCATGCTCAGGAAATTCTCAGCTAATGAATGGAAAAAAACAGGCAAGTCGATTTAGATCCATTTGTGCATTTCCCATTGTGGAGGAGACAAAGTATGGAGCTAATAATATGCCAAAACAATCTAAATTTGAATTGTGTTCATTAGAATTATTGACAGGCATCGCGGTGGAGTAGTAGGTAGTGCTGTCGCCTCACAACAAGAAGGTCGCTGGTTCGAGCCTTGGCTGGGTCAGTTGACGTTTCTGTGTGAAGTTTGCATGTTCTACCCGCGTTCGCGTGGGTTTGCTCCAGGTGCTCCGGTTTCCCCCACAGTCCAAAGACATGCGGTACAGGTGAATTGGGTAGGCTTAATTGTCTGTAGTGAATGAGTGTGAATAAGTGTGTATGGATGTTTCCCAGAGATGGGTTGCAGCTGGAAGGGCATCCGCTGCGTAAAACATGTGATGGATAAATTGCCGGTTCATTCCGCTGTGGCGACACCGGATTAATAAAGGGACTAAGCCGAAAATAAAATGAATGAATGAATTATTGACAATTGTAATTTAATAAATCTGAGTTTTTATATGTCGTAAAAAATTGTTTGAATTTGAATTTCTTAATTTGAATTAGAATTTCATAACTTGAATATTGAACACAATTCAAATTCAGATTGTTTTGGCATATTATTAGCTCCATAATAAAAGAGTGCTGCTTTGAAAGCATTTTTATTAGGGCTGCACAATATGTCGAAAAATTTTCATCATCACCATAATGGGATATGCAATAGTAATATCGCAGATAGGTGAATAGATTTTTTTAGGGATGCACCAAAATTTTAATTCTGGGCCAAATTTGGAATTCCCGAAGCGTAATGGCAATATAGGTTGGTTTACTGCCCACGAGGCTATCGGCACTGACTGTTTATCCAAATTTGATAAATCACAAGAGCTCTATACCCACCTACCTAGTAGTTCCTGTTCTGCAATATTGGCTATAACCTACCCTGTAAAAAATGCTGGGTTCCACACAATTTTTTTATGTTGACCCATTATTATTTATTTGTTTGTTTGTTAATTATTGAGAGTTTGCAAATTCGAATTACACAGTGTAGTTTTGGCTATTTCCTCAAATATACCCGTGAAACAAATGTATTTATTTATTTATTTATTTTTTATTTGTTTGTTTATTTTATTATTTGTTTGTTTGTTTGTTTTTTTATTAATGAGAGTTTACAAAATTGACTCATACAGTGTATTTTTGGCTATTTCCACAAATATACCTGTGAAACAAATGTATATATGAATTTATTTATGTATTTATTTATTTAATTCATTCGTTTGTTTGTTTGTTTGTTATTTTATTATTTATTTGTTTGTTTGTTAATTTATGAGAGTTTACAAATTTTACTTACACAGTGTAGTTTTGGCTATTTCCACAAATATACCCGTGAAACAAATATATTTATCTATTTATTTATTTGTTTGTTTGTTTGTTTGTTTATTTGTTATTTTATTATTTATTTGTTTACTTTTTAATTAATAAGAGTTTACAAATTTGACTTATAAAGTGTAGTTTGGCTATTTCCACAAATATACTTGTTTAACAAATGTATTTATTTTTTATTTGTATTTATTTGTCTGTTTATTGGTTATTTTATTATTTATTTGTTTGTTTGTTAATTAATGAGAGTTTACAAATTTGAATTACACAGTGTAGTTTTGGCTATTTCCTCAAATATACCCGTGAAACAAATGTATTTATTTATTTATTTATTTTTTATTTATTTGTTTGTTTATTTTATTATTTGTTTGTTTGTTTGTTTGTTTGTTTTTTTATTAATGAGAGTTTACAAAATTGACTCATACAGTGTATTTTTGGCTATTTCCACAAATATACCTGTGAAACAAATGTATATATGAATTTATTTATGTATTTATTTATTTAATTCATTCATTTGTTTGTTTGTTTGTTATTTTATTATTTATTTGTTTGTTTGTTAATTTATGAGAGTTTACAAATTTTACTTACACAGTGTAGTTTTGGCTATTTCCACAAATATACCCGTGAAACAAATGTATTTATTTATTTATTTATTTGTTTGTTTGTTTGTTTGTTTATTTGTTATTTTATTATTTATTTGTTTACTTTTTAATTAATAAGAGTTTACAAATTTGACTTATAAAGTGTAGTTTGGCTATTTCCACAAATATACTTGTTTAACAAATGTATTTATTTTTTATTTGTATTTATTTGTCTGTTTATTGGTTATTTTATTATTTATTTGTTTGTTTGTTTGTTAATTAATGGGAGTTTACAAATTTGACTTATACCGTGTATTTTTGGCTATTTCCACAAATATACCCATGAAACAAATGTATTTATTTATTTATTTATATTTGATTGTTTGTTTATTTGTAATTTTATTTTTTATTTGTTTGTTTGTTTGTTTGCTTGTTAATTAATGAGCGTTTACAATTTTGACTTATACAGTGTATTTTTGGCTATTTCCACAACAAATTTATTAATTAATTGATTGATTGATTTATTATGTAACTTATTATTATTTATTTTTATTATTATTTATCTGTTTGTTAGTAAATAAATAAGAATTTACAGATGTATAAAAACTCACCCAAACCTAAAATCCTTACAAACCACCACAAAGCAGTATTAGATATCTCTACAAATTTAAAATGAAATGTTTCATCCAATCAGTGTAAAAAACCCAACCTATAATTAAAATCTATCCCAGACTTGATTTATAATCCTCCAACTGATTTAACGCCCTGTTGCGTGTGTACATACACCCTCCAAATATCCCCAAAGACAGAAGAATGTTTGCCTACAGGGGAAAACCGCAAGCAAGCACGACTCTAATTCCACATCCTCTGCACATGTTTCAGCAAGAGGTCCACATGCACAAGCATCACAGTGACGTCACCATGCACTCGCTCCATCTGGAGAGGCAGATAATGATGCCATCCATATGAATAGGACACTCTCTGACAGAAAACAACTACTCAAACAGCCTCGCCGCAAACAAACAATCCTTTCAGAACATGCTAGAGGGGATCTCATTTATGCGCTCTTCTGCCGGCTCCAATAACAACTTCGTGCTTTTGTGTTGGATAGAAGAGCTTCATTTCGTGCGTTAAAATGCAATGGTATTGTCAGGTTGTTCTCAGAAGATGATTTATGATTCATTTTTGTAATGCAAGTAAAAACTTGAGTAAAGCAACAGCAGATTTTATACATATATGCCTCCTTTTTAGGAGTTCACATGTTTTATTTACAAAAAAAAAAGGTTTGTAATGCGCTTCACAGAATCTTTTGCTATGTCTAACTGGTGATAGGTTAAAAAAAATCTATGTTTACAAATTGCTGAGAAAGCCTAGACAGATATTTGACTTCAACCAATCATAACGGTCGAATCATATGATGAAAAACTTCATGTGTTGTAAATTAAATTAAATTAAATTAAATTAAATTAAATTAAATTAAATTAAATTAAATTAAATTAAATTAAATTTAACGTATGAACCATCTGACCAATCTGAGAACAGTAAGTTATTGGAAAGGCGGGGTTTAGAGAGGCTGATCCTTGAATTGACCATTTCATACACTGATGCTACACTGTAAAAAAAAATCCGTAATTTTAGGACTTTTTTTCTGGCAGCTGGGGCACCCGAAAAAAAAAAAACGTAAAATAACAGGCATTTAAGTACAGATATTTACCGTAAAAAAACAGACATTAAATTACAGAAATTGCCTCAAATTAAAATTTTTGGTAAATTTCTGTAATTTAATGTCTGTTATTTTATGCTAAATTTCTTTAATTTAACGCCCGTTATTTTACGTAAAATTGCCGGTATTTAACGTCTGTTATTTTATGGTAAATTTCTGTAATTTAACGCCCTTTATTTTACATTGTTTTCCGGTACCTCAGCTGCTGGAAAAAACAAATAAACGTAAAATTATGGATTTTTTTTTACAGTGTACAATGTATAAGCTGACAAAAGTGTGTAATTTTATTTGTTTCTGTTTTTTTAAACTTTGATGGATGTGAAGCTCAGTAACTAAATTAAGAACCCTTAAAATAGTGTTAATGGGGCCAAAATCTATGTCACAAGCTTCCAAATGAAAGGAATAGTTCACCAAAATATGAAAATCCTGTCATTTATTCATCTTTATGTCATTCTAGACATTTTTTTTTCCCCAGAGATGGGTTGTGGCTGGAAGGGCATTCGCTGCGTATAAATGTGCTGGATAAGTTGGCGGTTAATTCCGCTGTGGCGACCCCGGACTAATAAAGGGACTAAGCCGAAAAGAAAATGAATGAATGAATGAATGAATGAATGTGAATTTTTGATAACTTGTGACACTTTTCTTTGCAATTACAGTATGATTTATGATTTTCACAGAAGCTTGTTAATTTTTTAAATGTCAGTACGTAATGGCTTGTGATGCATTTACCAGAAGCCTTAGCTTTTTTATATTGGTAAAAATCACTGTGTTTACAAGTGCTGAGAAAGCCTACACAGCTATAGTAATGCATGTCTGAGTTTGACCAATCACAACAGAGGAATCTTCTGACCAATCAGAGCAAAGTAAGTTCTTGAAAAGGCGGGGTTTAGAGAGGCTGATGCTTGATTGAACATTTCAAAAAAGAGCTGATGCTGCAATGTATATGAAGAAAAAATTCAAGTGTTGTTTTTTATTTTATTATTATTATTATGCATACATTTTTTAACTTGGATGAATGTGAAGCTCCAAATTAAAATTAAGCCATTATGGGTCCGTCAAATGTCTATTAGTGTTAATGTGGCCAAAATCAATGTCACAAGTTTCCACAGGAAAGGAATAGTTCACAGAAAAATGAAAATCCTTTCATTATTTATTCATCTTTATGTCATTCTAGACATTTTATCTTTATTTTAATGCAAACATTACATTTTTGATAACTTCCTTTTCTATGCAATTACAGTATGATTAATGATTTTCACAGAAGCTTTTATTTTTATTAATGCAAGTAAATAATGGGAGAATTTCTTTCTGCCACTTTTAAGTACCAGCACACTTTTACATGTCTTCTGTTATTTTTACAAAACAAGAAAGCTTTCCGATTCATTTCACAAAAGCATTTGCTGTTTCACTGATAAAAGGCAAAAAAAAAAATCAGTGTTTACAATAGCTAAGAAAGCCTCCAGAGCTAAGGTGTGTGTTTGAGTTCCACCAATCATGACTGATGGATCATCCGACCAATCAGAAAACAGTAAGTTTTCGGATAGGCGGGGTTTAGAGAGGCTGATCCTTGAATGGACTATTTCACTGAGAAAAAAGCTGATGCTGCAATGTATATGATGAGAAAATTCAAGTGTTGTTTTTATTATTGTTATCATTACTATTTTTAATACTTAGATGGATGTGAGGCTCCAAAACAAAATGAAGCACTCTTAAAATAGTGTTAATGTGGCCAAAATCAATATCCCACGTTTCCAAATGAAAAATGGGAATTTTTTATAGCTTGCTTTTCTATGCAATTACAGTATGATTTATCATTTTCACTTTTTTCACTAATCAAATTTTAATTGGGCCCTTTTTAAATTCTTGTTAATGCAAGTACACAATGGCAAAATTTCTCTCCGCCACATTTTAAGTACCAGCACACTTTTACATGTTTTCTGTTATATTTACAAAACAAGAAAGCGTCTGATGCATTTCCCAGAAGCATTTGCTGTGCTTCATTGGAAAAAGGCAAAAAAAAAAAAATCATTTTTACAAGTGTTGAGAAAGCCTCCTGAGCTAAAGTAATGTGTGTTTGAGTTCGACCAATCATAATGAATGAATTGTCTGACCAATCAGAGCACAGTAAGTTCTCGAAAAGGTGAGTTTAGAGAGTGAATACACCATTTCAGACACTGAGAGAAAAGAGCTGCAATGTATATGATGAGAAAATTCAAATGTTGTTTTTACTATTATTATTATTATTTTAATAGTTAGATGGATGTGAAGCTTCAAAACAAAATGAAGCACTCTTAAAATAGTGTTAATGTGGCCAAAAACCACATCACATGTTTCCAAATGAAAACTGTGAATTTTTGATAACTTGCCCTTCTGTGCAATTACAGTATGATTTATCATTTTCCCTTTTTTTACTAATCAATTTTAAGTTTGGCCCAAAAGCTTTTTATATTCTTGTTAATGCAAGTACACAATGGCAGAATTTCTCTCCGCCACATGTTAAGTACCAGCACACTTTTACATGTCTTCTGTTATATTTACAAAACAAGAAAGCTTCTGATGCATTTCCCAGAAGTCTTTGCTATGTTTTTAATGGTAAAAGGCAAAAAAAATAAAAAAATAAAAAAAATCTCTTTGTTTACGTGTTGAGAAAGCCTCCAGAGCTATAGTAATGTGTGTTTGAGTTCCACCAATCATGACAGATGAATCGTCTGATCAATCAGAGCAAAGTAAGTTCTTGGAAAGGTGGGGTTTAGAGGGGCTGATCCTTGAATGAACAAATTCAGACACTGATATTGCGATGCATGTGTAGTTTCTTTTTTTACTTCGATGGATGTGAAGCTTCAAAACAAAACTAGAGACCTCTAAAACAATGTCAATGAAGCCCAAGCCTATGTCACATCTGTACACAAGGTTCCAAATGAAAGGAACAGTTCACCAAAAAATGAAAATCCTGCTATAATTTATTCCTCTTTATGTCATTCCAGACATAAGAATGACAAATTTTGATAACTTGAGACATTTATTTGCAATTACAGTAAGACTTATGCTTTTTTTATTTAAGAATAAATCTGAGTAGGAAATGGCAGAAATTCTATCTGCCACTTTTAAAGGTACCAGCACACATTATTTTAACCACCAGATTACAACATCACATGTCATCTGCTGTATTTACAAAACAGAAGGATTGTGATGTGTTTCTCAGAAGCATCTGCTGTGTCTAACTGGGAAAGGCCTAAAAAAAAACAGTCACGTCAAACATACAGAAACCCTCTAGAAATTTCAACCCACATACTGTAGAGTCAGTCTGGCTGTCTTGTCAGAGTCCCAGAAAACAATCAAGACCCTGTTTTATCTGATGAAAACAAGATGCAGAATATAGTATCATTTGCTGAAAATGAACCAAGATCAGGAAGATTATATTATGTTTACATTGTCGTGCATTCATGTTGTATTTAATGTATTCAAATGATTAGTGTCAAGCTACTAAATATGAGATTTACTTGAATTTATAGATATCAGTTAACAGTAAGTTTCCTTAATATGTTCGATGAAAAATCATAAATAGAATTTCCCAGAATTCCCTGAATAACACTTCTCTTTTTATGCTTTTTTGTTTACATTACTATGGTAGAGGCTTCATGTTTTGACTCTGTAACAAAGATACAATGTGTAGATATTAGTACTTCAAAACATCAGTGTATAACACTATAAGATAATGATATACAGTTTACTGTTTTTTACTGTTTCTTTTACGGTCTCTACTGTATTTTAATGGTAAAATTCTGCCAAACACAGCTGCCAGTTTTTTTATACCGTAAATTTTACAAATATATTTTAGAGTGAAGTGTAAATGTATAGTCATCATATAAAAATATCTAATAAATTCAACCAGGATCACTACATTGTCACTGTCAGATGTCATTCATTCATTCATTTTCTTTTCGGCTTAGTCCCTTTATTAATCTGGGGTCGCCACAGCGGAATGAACCGCCAACTTATCCAGCATTTGTTTTACGCAGCGGATGCCCTTCCAGCCGCAACCCATCTCTGGGAAACATCCATACACACTCATTCACACACATACACTACGGACAATTTGGCTTAACCAATTCACCTGTACCGCAAGTCTTTGGACTGTGGGGGAAACCGGAGCACCCGGAGGAAACCCACGCGAAAGCAGGGAGAACATGCTAACTCCACACAGAAACGTCAACTGACCCAGCCGAGGCTCAAACCAGCGACTTTCTTGCTGTGAGGCGACAGCACTACCTACTGCGCCACCACTGTCAGATGTATAACACTATAAATAAATCAAATACAGTAGTTTACTGTATTTTTATGGTCTCTACTGTATTTTAATGGTAAAATTCTGCAAATGAAAGCTGCCATTTTTTTTTACCGTAAAGTTTACAGATTTCTTTTAAAATGAAGTGTAAATGTATAGTCATCATATAAAAAAAATCAAATAAATTCAACCAGCAACACTACATTGTCACAATCAGGTGTATAACACTATAACGTAATCAAATACAGTAGTTTACCGTATTTTTTTACATTACTGGATTTTTAATGGTAAAATTCTGCCAACCACAGCTGCCAGTTTCATTACCGTAAATTTTTCAGATTTTTTTTTTGTGAAGCGTAAGGATATAGCCATCATCTTAAAAAAAAATCCAATAAATTTAACCAGGATCACTACATTGTCACAATCACATGTATAACACTATAAAATAATCAAATACAGTTTACTGTTTTTTTACATTTCTTTTACAGTACTTTAAATGGTAAAATTCTGCCAAACACAGCTACCAGTTTTTTACTATAAATTGTACGGATTTTTATTTTGTTTTATTTAATTTATTATTATTATTTTTTATAAAGTGAAGTGTATTGAAGTGAATTGAGTTGTAAGTGACATGTAAATGTATAGTCATCATATAAAAAATAAAAAAAACTAATAAATTCAACCAGGATCACTACATTGTCACAATCAGGTGTATAACACTATAAATTAATCAAATACAGTAGTTTACCATACTGTATATATTTTTCCCTTCTTTTACGGTTACTACTGTATTTTTAATGGTAAAATTCTACCACAGCTGCCAGTAAATTTATCGTAAATCATTAATTTTCCCTCAGCTTAGTCCCTTTATTCATCATGGGTCGCCACAGCGGAATGAACCGACAACTTATCCAGCATATGTTTTACACAGCAGATGCCCTTCCACCTGAAACCAGAGCACCTGGAGGAAACCCACACCAACACGGGGAGAACATGCAAACTCCACACAGAAATGCCAACGGACCCAGCTGGGACTCAAACCAGTGACCTTCTTGCTGTGGGGCAACAGTGCTAACCACTGAGCCACCATGTCACCCTTTACAGTAAACTTTACAGATATGTTTTAAAGTGAAGTGTAAATGTATAGTCATCATATTAAAAAAATATTAAATAAATTCAACCAGGATGACTACATTTTTACAAACAGGTGCACTACAAAGTAATCAAATACAGTAGTTTACTGTATTTTTATGGTATCTACTGTATTTTTAATGGTAAAACTCTGCAAATCAAAGCTTTTTTTTTTTTTTTTTTTTACAATTTTACAGATTACATTTGTATAGCACTATAAATTCATGAAATACAGTAGCTTACTGTATTTTTATTTTATTTTTAAATGGTAAAATGTATAGTCATCATATATATTAAAACAAATGCAACCAGGATCACTACATTGACACAATCAACTTGGAAACTAAAACACTTTGCAAAACTAAAACCAAGTAATTTCACTCCTGCATGTTTAATTTTAGGACCCACTGGTTCCCAAGTCATTTTTTGGTGTGTAGAGTAGCATTGAGAAGAGACAGGAGTAAAGGTCAGCTTGTTTCTCGGCCAGAATGAGCTCCTTCAAGCGATCTTCAGTGCACCACACAGACACACACACAGACACACACCTGGACACAGGCCAGTCCACACAGTCTGGACAATAGACATCTTTGTTCAGTCTTATTCCATACTACAGAACTCTCTCCCTTTCTCTTTTTGTAGGACAGATTTAGCTTTCAGGAATTTGTTTGTCTGATGTTCATGCCGGTTCTCTTTGGCCTCCTTCATAGCTTTGGCCCTTGCAGTTCTTTTACTTTCCATCTGTTTGGAACGGAGGAGAACGTCAGAAAGACCATCCCGTGTACTCCATGAAACATTCTCCGGGACAGCTGTAAAATTTCCAGAAGGTCATCCTTTTTTGTCATCAAACAATGCTTGTGAAAATATCAAAGATGAAATATCATTCTCATCATTTCTGCATACTTGACTGAGTCGCTAAAATGAAGTGTTCAATTGTTTTTCAAGACTGTAAACATGTTTTAGGCATTTGAACAGAATAGAGACTCACAAGCCGGCGTCCACAATTGCATACTTCCCTACTATGTAGTATGTGAGAAACAGTACGTGAGCCGAGTAGTACCTGTAGATGTGGCTCTGTTTGTTTTCCACATGCCATCTGTGAAATACAAATTTCACTGATATATTACAGTGGCAGAACAGATGGAATATGAACTGTCTTGGCTATGCTAGTTTAGAGGGCATTGAAGCTGCTGAAATTCAAACAATTTCCTTTAAACAAAAGCAAAACCTTGCAAGATGTCTATTGTATTGTATATGATAATAAAATAAAATATTTAAACAACAAAAGGTATTTAAATAATAATAATAATAATAATAATAATAATAATAATAATAATAATAATAATAATAATAATAATAATAATAATAATAATAATAATATAAAATATACAAAATAAAAAAATTAATTAAATGCAATAAAAATAATAAAAAATAAAAATAAATTAAATTAAAAATAAAATAAATATTACAAATTTATATTTATTTAAACATTTAAATTTATAGAATTAAGGAACATAGAGATATGATTTTTCCAAATTTTTAATTGTCAGGGCAAGTTTTAAATGTTAGTAAAACTGTTAAATTTTTAGGGCATGTCATTACTGAGGATATGAGTGATGATAATGATATGTACAGGGAATGTCGAAAGTTATATGCTCAAGCAAATATGCTAGTGAGAAAGTTTTATTTGTGACGAAGCAGGTAAAGGTAAACCTCTTTAGAACTTATTGCAGTTCTTTATACACAGCTCCTCTGTGGTATAATTTTAAAAAAGAGAGTATCCATAAGCTGCAGGTTGCATAAAATGATTGTATGAGAATTCTTCTTTAAAAACATAGATGGTCGATTGGAGAATTTTCAGAAAAGCATTTTAATGTCATTGATAAATCCTAGGCTTACTGAGGTGCATTATAAGTTACCTTTGATGAAATATTGGCACAAATGTCTTTTTTAATGTACAGTTGAAGTCAGAATTATTAGCCCCCCTTTGAATTTTTTTCTCTTTTTTAAATATTTCCCAAATTAGGTTTAACAGAGCAAGGAAATTTTCACAGTATGTCTGATAATATTTTTTCTTCTACAATAAAAGTCTTCAATAAAAGCAGTTTTAAATTTTTTTAAAACCATTTTTAAGGACACAATTATTAGCCCTTTTAAGCTAATTTGTGTTTCGATAGTCTACAGAACAAACCATCGTTATACAATAACTTGCCTAATTACCCTAACCTGCCTAGTTAACCCAATTAACCTAGTTAAGCATTTAAATGTCACTTTAAGCTGTATAGAGGAGTCTTGAAAAATATCTAGTAAAATATTATTTACTGTCATCATGGCAAAGATAAAATAAATCAGTTATTAGAGATGAGTTATTAAAACTATTATGTTTAGAAATGTGTTGAAAAAAATCTTCTCTCCATTAAACAGAAATTGGGGAAAAAAATAAACAGGGGGGCTAATAATTCAGGGAGGCTAAAAATTCTGACTTCAACTGTATATTGTGTGGTTCATATTGTTTGGTCTGTCTTTTGTACTGTTGGACCTAGTGTCTGAAATAAAGAGAATATAAATAAGTAAAAAAATAAAAATTAAATAATACTGCATGTTAAAAACAGCTTCAAAAGGTCTTTGTGTGTTAACTGAGCTGCAGTGGAGATGCTATAAATGAAGGTCAAAGGAAAATCTGTCACAACATGCTCTTTTTCCTGACCCTGCAAAATAAAGTGAAAATTCACCGCATGATGCCTGCATACAGTATGACAGATAACCAAAGAAAAGATGGCACATGTCCAGAGGAAAAAAAAAACATCTGAAAAATTACAAAAAATGTTGTGTAGGTGCATTTTTTTAGCCATAGAACCGGCCCTTTTAAAAGCGATTTTATAAACGGCTTAAAGAAATAGTTATAAAGTTCAAGGATGTTTCTAAATGAATATAAAAAAACACCATTAAAGCATCTCTGAATACACAGACTCAAGTTTATCCCTTTAAAGCTGATTATAATGGATTATGACTGCATTAAAATCATATTTCATATATTTTTTAGAAGATTGTTTATTTGAAATAAAATTGCAATATTAATACATATACACACACACACACACACACACACACATATATATATATATATTCAATCATTCATTCATTCATTTAGTTTTCGGCTTAATCCCTTTAATAATCTAGGGTCGCCACAGAGGAATGAACCGGCAACTTATCCAGCACGTTTTTACGCAGCAGATGCCCTTCCAGCCGCAACCCATCTCTGGGAAACATCCATACACACTCATTCACACTCATACACTACGGACAATTTTGCCTACCCAATTCACCTGTACTGCATGTCTTTGGACTGTGGGGGAAACCGGAGCACCCGGAGGAAACCCACGCGAATGCAGGGAGAACATGCAAACTCCAAACAGAAATGCCAACTGACCCAGGCGAGGCTCGAACCAGCGACCTTCTTGCTGTGAGGCGACAGCACTACCTACTGCGCCACCTATATATATATATATTAGTGCTGGGCCGTTATCAGCGTTAATGTGCTGTGTTAATGCGAGACTCTTATAGCGCGATAAAAAAATATCGCCGTTAATCTATTCTCAAAGTTGGGTTGGGAGCTGGGTCTATTTTACGCAAACTATGGTGTTTTTCACCTTGATATATTAGCGCGGATGTATACCTGACCGGTGAGCCATCTGCCCTTCTGAATCAAATCAGCAGGATGCCTGACTCTAACTGCAGTTGAGCAGTTTCACTTTAACTCACGAACATTTCATTCATTCCTTCGTGACAAACTAGGGTATTAGACGCAAATACGGAGTAAGGACTGGTGAGAGAGTTATGGACTTTAATAACGCACACCAAATGGTAAGAAAAAAAACATCTGCATTTCGCGATGTGTGTGTTTGTGTATGTGTGTGTGTGCGGCCCTTTAGTGAGTGTGTGGATGTTGTCGGAAAATATGGCGAAAGGGCCTAAAGACCGTGGTGTTTACTTCAATAATGCCACTAATATCTGCAAACTTAACGTCTTAATTCCTTTTCTGTTTAGTTCAGTTAAGACTTTATTCAGATTAAGGTCATCAGAAATCGCAGTTTGGAGCTTATGTAGGCCTACAGTTCAACATTGATGTTTAACTGAATAAACAGTTAGTAAACACAAGTACATCTTATTGAACATCATTTATTTTCATCACCAATTATTAGTAGAACAGTTTCTCAAGCAGTTTGTGATGCATTTTGGAAACAGGAGATGAGCCCCTGGTCTAATGCGACACCCGGCTTGAGAAACTTGTTCTCAAAGACATGTTATTTGGGTAACACACATATTCTGAATGTTTTCGGCAGAATTCAAATGAGCCATTTGATCTAGATTAATCTAGATTAAAAAAATGTATCTATGCCCACCTATAATATATATATATATATATATATATATATATATATATATATATATATATATATATATATATATATATATATATATATATATATATATATATATATATTACAACGCTCATTTTCACATTTTCAATAGAACTTTCAGACACTCTTTCTGAACTCTTCATATATATATGTAAAGAGTTCAGAAAGAGTGTCTGAAAGTTTCATTGAAAATGAGCATATATACACACACACACACACACACACACACACACACACACACACATATATATATATATATATATACATACATACATACATACATACATACATACATACATACATACATACATATATATATATATATATATATATATGGAACATAGAGACAACTTTACAAATTATAGTCATGTGTTTAAGTGAAAAATAATATTTGTTTAGCTTGTTTTGTGATTTAAAATGTTTAATTTTTTGTATAAAAAACAACTGGTCAAAATAACAAAAACATGTCATGTTTTCAGACATTTTCAGACAACACATTAAAAATGTTTTAACTTTAGATGAGGTGATAAATCATATATAACTTCCATTGTTTTGTATCTCTTCCCAGGCATTCTCCACTACCTCGAAAACGACAGGAAAATGTCAGCTATGTCCCATTCCCTCAGTCTGTGGGCTGCCCTTTCACCTCAGCTATGATTATATATGTACAGCCTGTGGCAACGTGCTTATAGCGATCATATTTCTTAAAGCATGCAAGATATGCAAGGAGGGGTCCGAGTGGCATTGATAATAACACAGCAGATGTACATCTATAGCACTCTCTCTCTTACCTGCCCACACCAGTGGCTTAAATTACTACAGGAGAGGGATGATGGATTAACAAAAAAAACAAGCTGAAAGTGTACAAAAATCACAATAGCATATATAACACATCCTTAAAGGTGCAGAATGTAAGTTTGACACCCAGTGGTTGAACTAGGTATTGCACGCCTGGTTCAAAACACACGCAAGTGCAGGTTGCCAGATTGATGCCACCAACAGATGCGAGCCTGACTATTGAGCCTAAAGGCTGATTTAAAGGCTGATTTAAGTTGTGTTCTTATAAAAGCAATGGCACACGATAAAAGGAATATTCTCCATATTTTAAAAAAAATTTGTTTTTGTCCTAACCGATACCTGAAATTTCTATTTTAGAAATGACTTCTATTTCTTGCAGCTGAACAACAAAATAAGCTGACAATGATCAGGTACACCTCATGTTCTTTGTTCAGTAAGCCCTGTTAAAAAATGTTGTTGATAAAACTATGACAGGATTCAGAAAACAATTAAATCAACGCTGTTGGGTTATTAAAAATCACCATCAATATTGGTTAACACAGTAAACATTTAAGGAAGTGTAACAAGTGGCGTATTTAGGCATGGGCAATATGGTCCATGCCCAGGGCGGCATCTGGTTGGCACGGGGAGACGGTGCCAAAAAAAACTAGCCCCAGTAAAAGCTTAGTTATGATTTACTTTATGCAAGTGTATTAACTTAAAGTAGTAATCCCAGAATAAAGACATTAGAGGCCATTCACATTTGGCATCTTTTGCACGTGCAAGTTTGTTATTGTCTATGTACAACCGAAACAACGGTGGTGAAAGCAAACTGACGCATGCATGCCTGCATAAAACCATTCCCGCGCACCTCAGGCGCTGCTCTGCTCCCGGTGTGAATACCGGTTGTTTACATGCACGCCGATAAAATACACACCGCTTATGTACTGTGAAACCAGAGTAACTTTTATGCAGAGGTGTAGGCACGCAACGAGCTTTGCAAGTCGACAAAACTAAAGTTATAATATGATGATGATGTTATTTTGACTATATGCAGAAAGGAGAGATGATGAATCAGGAAAGTAAGACTTAATAACATTAATTCTCAGCCATGAGTCGGGTCTAAGACAACAGATAATTACATAAAATATATATTTTTTGTATTCTATAGAACTGTCTTTAATATTCAAGCAAAAGATTTCTTAAGAGATCTTAGCATATCACTCTAGTTGTGTCTACAATTTTTCCAGTTACATTTAGGATTGATTTCTGTTTTTTATTTAGAATAATAATTGTATAATAATAATAATAATAATTTTATTTCTAAGTACATGTCTAAAAGTAGGTGGTTCGCCCAGGGTGCCATTTAAACTAGAACCGCCACTGACGTGAGCCATGTAGGTTTTCTACATGACGCATTGTAAATACAATTAATCATAGGCTAAAGCCTAGAGACACAATATGAAAATGTTATATTACAAATTGTGTTTGTAATTGTGTTCAACTGA